>JAIXND010000674.1:6160680-6302674 GCA_023646645.1 Varanus salvator macromaculatus | reverse complement strand
CGCTCGCCCGCGCTCAGCCGCTTGGCGATGATGCCGCCGCCGCGCGGAGCGGGTGCCAAGAGGGGCTGAGCGCGCGAGAGCGAGGCGGGCGAGCAACAGGCGCGCCCCCGGCCGGCGCCCCCCCGGCAGCCCCGCGCGCCGAGAGCCGGAGCCCGCCGCGAGCGAGGCAGAGCCCGCGCCAGCCGCGCCAGCGCGCCTCCGTGCCTGCCGCCGCCGCCCCTCTCGCCTAGCATGGTGGATGTATGGACAGTCTCGCCGAGCAGAGGTTGACAGCGCCGAGCCTCCCCGCCGCGCACCTGGAGCACTACAGCGTGTTGCACTGCACCATGACCTTGGATGTGCAGACGGTGGTGGTGTTCGCCGTCATCGTGGTCCTTCTGCTGGTCAACGTCGTCCTCATGTTCTTCCTGGGCACCCGCTGAAAGACTGGACGTGGCCGCCGCCGCCTTGCCTTCCCTTCTCCGCTTGCGCTTTCTGGGGCTCCCGAGGTGGGGATAGCGGCGGCGAAAGAGGAGGAGGAGGCGGCGACGCACCGTGGCATCCCCACCGGCCCGAGTTCCCGTTAGCAAACAAAAGCAACCCGAGAGAGGAAAGGGGAGAAAAACACACACACACACACACACACAGAAAAAGAGAGAGACAGAGAGAGACATTTCTTTACTGAGGGGGGAGAACGGCAGGGAGACTCAACATGGCCTCGCTGTGATCTGTATGACGTTGGTATATTATCTCTCCATAAATCTTTTGTCATGTCTTGTCTTTTAAGTATGCCTGTAAGTGTATTTGCTTAATGCCCGGTTAATTATTGGTCGATGAATTGATGGTTTGATCTCGATATTGCTATTTCTTTGCAGCAAAGTGCCCCAGAGCTACCAGCACCTCTCCGTGGTCCTGTCTCCCTACAGTATCTGTACCTGTAGAGAAACTTGCCTTAGATGTTTCTTGAGCGCAAGCCATCGATGGGGGATGGAGATTTCCTAGCAGGATGCGGTTTGGCATCCTCGGAGCCACTGGGAGCATTCTTGGGCTTGCTTACATTTTTGCAGACTTGAAGAAAAGGACACTGAAATATTTCTGCTTAATGCCCAAATCAGGCTTGTCTTGTGCCAAGGAAGTCACAGAAAAGTAGCTGCTTTTGGACAAGGAATGGCCAAGCCGGGTGCCTGCTTGTGGTTGTCCATTTGCAGCATGCATGCTGGATGGGTGAAGGGATGGAGAGAAAGTGAGCGTCACACAAAGGTTTAGCCAGACTTGAAGGGCTGGGAGGGGGTTGCTTGTTTAATTCTGTTGCCTTGGCAGTGCGATTTGAATCCACGAGCATTCTAGTCTCATTTCAAGCCTTCCCATTCTCCCTTCTGCCACTTATTCACAGTTTTACTAGGCATTACAGGAGAAACACAACCAGCCGTGCCTGGGTTGTCACTGTGTGTTCCCCATCTTTGCTTCTTGGCAAAGGGAAGAACAGAGGAGTTTTTATTTCCCAAAAAAGTGTGCTTCCCCTACCATATTTTCTTAAAGCAGTTTGGTCTGTGAAAGCTGAAGAGAAGGTGGGGAGGGGAAGGGAAAAAAGAAAAATCTTTACCCAGCACAGAGGTAACAAGATTCTGAGCTGGGTAGTTTAGGATGACTTAATTTACATCGACTTCCTTGAGAATGAAGTGCTAAATTACATATTACAAGATCGGCAAAGAGGTGTAAACTGATCTTCTTGAAATTTCCAACCCAGCCCCCACAAAGAAAAAAATGCCCATGAGAGACGGCTTGGTGTGGGGGTGGAGGAAAAGGAAAGCTGGAGGCATGATGAAATAAAATGATGGTAGCGCAACATGCATCTTTGACGCGTGTGTCTTCTCTGTGACAGGAGAAAGGATCTGACAGGTTGCAATCTTGCCTGTTCTTTTTGAAATTCTCCTCCTGTAGGAAAGGGCTCCGTGTGACCCTGCAGGGAAAGCTATGATGGTGGTGGTGTGTTTATTATATAACCCTTTGCAGCACACTTTGCAAATCGGCGTTTCCACTGGAATTCCGCCTGCAATAATCAGACGTATGGACGACCTGAGCCAGTACCATCTGTGTGCATCATCCCTGCCACACATGAGCTGTTCACTCTGCATGCATGCGTGTGTGCGTGGTACCGCTGAGCACATAGCTTTACATGGTTAAATGTGGCGGTGTTTGAAAGGCACAAAAAAAATCATGGATCAGCTGTTTACATTTGATAAAGCTGCAAAGAGAAGTTGTGGGTGGCTGCACGGATACTGGCCATCTCTTGTTGTATTATGCAAATGTGTGAATCACACTCATAATTATAATAGTACTGAACATTTAATACCTTTTGTATCATTTGCTTTTACTATGGTCATTTGTTTAAAGCCTGTAGCTTGAATTGCCCAGAGCTTACTTGCAGGTTAACTGAAGAAACAGGTGCTAACCACTTTTAGGAAGTTTTGGTGGGTCCTTCTCCCTCGCCCTGCTTTAAAAAAAAAAAAAAGAAATCTTCCCTGAGACAATTTGGTTAGGAATATTTGCTTCTGAGGGTATTTAGCCTCACAAGTTGGTTTTCCAAAACCTGAGAGTATTTGTGTGGATATCCGATTCCATCTGATTCCTCTTTGCAAGAAAAAGGTGGTTGAGCATTATTTTAAAATAACATTTTTCTTCTTTGGAACACCAAAAAAAATGTGGAATGGTATATTCTTGGAGAGAATGAATCATATGAGGAAGCACTGGATGGACGGGAACAAGGATCTCAGCTTCTTGGAGTGTTGCTTGTTTTCTTGCATGTTGGCTTTGAACATATTTACCCAAACGAAGCACCAGGGTCGGTGCCTGGCAACTCCATCACCTGGTGAATCATCTCTCTCTTTGTGGAGATTTGGGCAGTTTGGGAGGGGGGTTGTGTGCCTGTGTGCGTGGATGCTTAGTGTGTGAAGCCTCTGGTTTCTTTCGGCTGAACTGTCATGATTCATTTTGATTCTGTCATTGGGGGTGGATTTGGGGTGCATTTAAGGAAATTTGAGGGTTTTCGGATACATGAATAGAGGGCACAATTAGCTAATGACTACAGGCAAATAGTTCCTCTGCTGATGCCCATTCCAAATTCAGTCTGAAACCTGGAGATTCAGAAGAAATCACAAGAAGAGAGCTTGGCAGATCCCTTCTCCTCCTTTTCCTTTAAAGAAGAAGGACTGAAAGATGACGGATTCATAGACACTGTTGAGTTAACTGCAAATTATGAGGATGCTGGGGAGAGAAAGAAAACCTGAAATGGATTTAGGAGATTGCTGGCCAGATCAGATGCATGCATGCTTATGAGGTCTGATGGAACTCAGTGGAGATGTTATGCCCCCCCTCACCCCTGCGCTCCACAAACCTTTGTCAAGAACCACCCCGCAGGACTCTGAGGCACCCATTTCAGAGCTATATTTTGGAAATGGTGCAGGCAAGCTATTTTTAGCACGCTGTACCTACTGACAAACTCCTTGCAAGGCCGCCGAACTCTCCTTGTGCTACACAGTAGAGAAATCCCTTAAAAGCAAACAAAACCCCACAATCCTTAAGGAATACCAGTGCCTAGATATGTTACCTTGGAAGGAAGCCCCACTGAGGTCAAGCATCCATGGGAGTGAAGCCCAAAGTCTGGAGTGAACCAATCAGTCAAAGGCCGCATTTTCAGAAGCAGACATTTCTATAATTATTCCTGCCATTTTGCAGTTCAGATTTTTAAAAATACAAAACATTTGCTTTCTGAATAGCTGATGGGCAAAAAAATCCTTCTTAACAGGGTCCTTGCTCCATCTTTTAGAGCAAGCAATATTTGATCCTCCAGAATTTGTTGGTCTGCAGCTCCCAGCTTGCCTTTTAGTTGACCGTGGCTGATTGAAGTTGTATTTCAATATCGACAGAGGCGTATGTTTTTCTTTCCTGTTAGAGAACCAACCTGTGGCAGCTTTGCAGCACTGATGGACAAGGCAGGTCCGTACGGTGTTGCTGGTGACTCCACTTCCCCAAGATTCTAGGACAGTCCTAGATTCACACGCTGCAAAATCTGGAGCCAGAACTTCGCTTCTCACGCACGCTTGGACTTTCCCATTCTATGGCACTGGGATCCTCCAATGTTTGCCTTTGCAAAGTTACCTCTTTCTACAGGAATCACCTCACATTATAGGAGCTGAGGAATAGCCTCTCTCTTGTTCTACCCACTGCAACTCCTGTTTAGAAGGCACCTGGGAGGCCTTGATAATGGGATTAGGAGCTGAGCTTGTGGTTCTCCTTGATCTATGCACACACACACACTAATTCAAGCACAGCACCTCTCCTGCATGCGTTCCACCATACGGGCAGGGCTATGTGGGAAAATGTGGGCCCCCACAGTATCAAACTGGCAGCATTCACACACACAACCATCCTGCTATGCCTGTTTTTCCTCCTGATGTACAAATCTGGGAGGAAGAGAGAGAGATCCTAGCAACTGTGCTGCATGTGCCTAGCAGATGAAAGCCAGAAATGGCTGAGTGGCTGCTTAAGCAGCATTCAAAATTATTTGCTACGGCAGCCAGGAATGAGGCTATGGAGCGTATCGTAGCAACCCTGTGCCGCCGCACAGAGCAAAACTCCATTCCTCCTGCACTGCAATCCAGCACCTTAAAAGGTCTGGCCGCCTCCTCGATCAGAGAGAGGAGCAGGGCTCTTTCTCTGCCAGACCGTCTGATGCTTTGGGGGAAAGTCCCAGCTTCCCTGCCAGTGCCAGAGCCGTAGGTCTAATGTTGCTTGGGCAGTACCATTCGAAGCGTGTTCCTCGTTGTTGTCACGGATGCCGCTGTGATCAGCCCAGTCATATTGCGAGCTCCACATCATGCCATTCCTAGTCTTTCCCCCTCTCTTCCCTCACCTCCATCACCACTTCATTTTCTCGTTCACATGGCGAACAAGGAAAGGAGGAGAATGGGAGAGCACTGAGATTTTCTGACGCCGTTTTGCTCTTTTTTATCTGAGTGGTCGAGGCTAGATATTTATTTATTTCCTCCCCCTTCCCCTGCAATCAGAAGGGTACACGCTAGCAAGCATTTTCTGCTTCCCCAGTTTAGGCAGTGTGTGGAGAGCTGACTGGATCTTTTGGACTGGAACGGGAGCGGACCAAGCCGTGCTTTCTCCAGCAGCGTGAAAAGCTGCATCAGCAACCCAGTTCCTGCTCTCCCCACAAGCCTTCCCCTCCTCACAATGTGGTTATATTTCCCTTTGGATCAGGTCTCCTGTCCACAGCCCAGCTGCTGTGTATAATGACTGAAGGAAAATTGCCAAAAATCAATGTAAGTTTTTTTGTAAAACAGCCTTTTAAAAAATGAGTAGAACCCACAGGTTAGGCTTCATTGGCTTGTTCTGCCCCCCCCCCCCAATTTCCCTTTGTCTTAAATGTAATGGATGCAGTGAGAGAAAAGGCTTCCTTGAGCTCTCTGGATGAACGCCGCTTGTTCGTTCGTTTGCATGTTTGTGTCGCACTCTTTGCGTGGCTTTCTGTGCAGTGCCTTGTGAACGGTGCATCTGTGTGGAGAGGCAGGGGGAAAACGGAGCAGTGCTTCCATTCGATAGGTTTCATTGATGATGTCTCTCGCTTGTCTTCAAAACCGGGTACAATTTTAATGTGCATTTCAGCTAAATGGATATGCATGGAGCTAACGTATTACAGACACAAATATGAATTATATTGCCCTTTGCTGAAATATAGCTAGTCATACTCCGAACTGACCTGTTTGATGCTCATTTGTGTAGGGTGAATGTGTGCGTGTGTGGTGGGGGGTCGTTTGCTTGGGATTTTTGGAACTCTTGCAACTGGAATGTTTGGCTACTTCTTTTGGAACGCGTCGGTTTGGTCGCCCTGCTCTCTCACTTGATAGCCCTTGGCATTCGGGTGCCCGTGTGGATGACTGAAATGTGGCAGCAGCTCAACAGATGCTCTGAGGTTTCACCATTCCTTTCCAAGCAAATGCCGTGCTTCGCTGGGTGAGCTGCAGTGATTTATATGGTCCTGCCTAAAATAGATGCTCTTCAAAGGAAAGCTGCTGAGGAAACCAGAAGAGAGCTAGTGCTGCTTATCCGAGGCACTGTGGGTGAATTTCATGTGCCACCTGGAATTTTGTTTTAGCGAAGGTGGGGGTCACGGAAGATATTTTATCTTCTGTCTTAGGGAAGACAACTGCAGGCAGCTGATATTTTTCTTCCTATCCCCTCCGGCCTCTTGAGACTTTTGCTCTGGGATCTTGTTAGATGGCCCGTCTGCACTGCTTTTCCTAGGAAATGCATCCTTTTTCCTTTGAGAATATTACATGCGTTGTTGGACACATCCTATTTTATCATTGACTGGGAAAAGGAATAGCTCCTTTGAGGCATCCTCATTCCCTGGATGACTTAGATTCCATTGCTGGGCAGTGCGGTCCTACGGATACTTGCCCAGATGATGCCCCACTGCATTTGGTTGGGAAAGGATGGTCAGCTTAGGGTCACGTGCAGCAAGGTTGCAGCTCAGGCCAACACGATGGAATCGAAGAGACGCATTTGCATTTAGGGAAATGTCATGGTACTTCTAGGGCATTCATGGGAAGGAACTTAAACAGAAAATCTAGATTTGATTGATCAGAGAGGTCCAGCTTTAGTTAAAGAAATGATGAACCACTTTTTTGGATGACTCCTCCTAGCACAAAATGTAATACTTCAATAAGAATAACAATTGAAAGAATGATAAAACAATTTATAATTTTATCAAAGAAGTTAACTAGACCTGGCTTGCCATTCATATGTGCTTTACTGCTTGGACAATGTTCCTTTTCTAACCCTCCAAAGCCCTTTGCAAGCAATAATTAAACGGGATTTTCACAACTTATTTCCAATTTGAAGGAAGAATTTTGATTCATATCACACACTGTTGAAATGATTTCTGCCATGGTTCGGAGCATCAACTCCTTTTTCAAGGGTAGATTTTGAAAAGGTCTTTAAAAAAAAAAATAGATTCTTCAACATGAAATGTGAAATGAGAATGAAGCCATGATTTTTTTTCAAGTCTTCATTAAAGAGTGCTAGTGTGCTTTCATGGTGTCACCATAAAGAAGCCCTGGACTTCACCCCCACCCCATTAAAGGAAAGCATGACACTTGTGCAGCTCAGTGAGATCCATCAATACTCATCTAAGCAAATCTGAGGGCGTGTTCCTGAGATCCCACCTTCACGAAAGAGCAGATGTCCTTGATTCTGGCACATCACAGCTGATGTTATAGGGGAAATCCAGAAATTATTGCCATGTTGCTACATCCAAGCTGCTCAGTGGCACTTGAACTGCACAAATGCTCACATTATAACCATTAATAATAAAATGGCATTAACTTCATCCAGGGTGCTTTATAATTGGATATAATGGGATTGCTCAGGCCTGCTCTTTGGGAGATCACAGTTTAAATCCCACCAGAGGAGGAATGCAGGGAAGGAGAGGAAAGGATTGTCTCAAAATATGCTGCAGTTACGGACTTTGTTTGAGTTATCGCATCAGAGCTGTTTTTGTAAGCTGAGTGATCCTTACGAAGTTAAGCTGACCTTTTTTCCTCTGCAAATCTATGCACCATTATTTGGGGATGCATCTCATCGAAACCAGTGGGATTTGCTTCTGCAAAGATATGCATAGGATCGGGCTGTATGTGCCTGGGCATGTTTGATGTTCCATTGTCATTGAAACATCTTGGATATGAAAGTAGGCAGACCTAACCGTTCCTTCCTTGCTGTATTTCGAAAGCGGCACTTCTAGGACAAGAAAACAAGACCCAGGAAATTCATCTGCATGAAAGCTGGGCAGGGGGATCCTCTTCCAGGGAGCAGAGAATTTTGCAAGCTTGTCAGTGTGTTTCTGTTCCAGTTTTGAGAAATGTTTCACCCTGGACTATACCTTAACGTGGAGAGAAGCATCTTGTGAAACATCAAGTTTGATTTCCTGCTTTCTGTTTGTAATAGTCCAGGTTCAGTGCCTTATCAGAAGCACGCGAATGTGTTTCCAGATGGTCTCCACTTCTTTTACTTAAAAGGGGTCAACCGTAGCCCTGGCTTGCCCTGAGCAATAAGACCATCGACGCACTCAGATTAAGCTGCATTTGAGCCTGGTCAGAATTTGGTAGGACACGGCTGGAGATACAGCTTTGCAAATTTAGGAGGTAGCGCACCACTGTCCGAGCTGGGATGAAGAAAAGATTCAGGTTGAAGGTGAGCAGGAATTCCCTTTCTCCTAGCAGAGGGTATAACTTAGAGCCCTCTTTTTGTCTGGCTGCAATTCTGGCCTTGAGGGTGTGTGGGAGCAATTTCTTTCTGTGCTCATTTTTGGTGTGCTGTTTAATCGCATATCAGCCCTTCTGTTTCCCACAAACTGCTGCCTCTTTGTAGTGGTGAATGAAGTTGTCTTTACACATTTGAGCGTGAAAGGCACCATCTCTGTGTCATATCAGGCATTGCTTTGGTTCCCTCTGGAAAGAGCAGGCTGTATCTCCGTTCTTTCTCTCTGGTGTAGAACAAGTGCAGCTCTCAGTGCTGACTGTTATAAAAGGATGTATTATGAATAGTAGTGATGGTGTTGGCCACTGACCATCTCAGTGAGTGGCGCTTTGGGTCATCTTCAGGAAAGCCGCTGCTGAACGAAGGCAAATTGAGAATGGGGTGGGCAGAGGGTGAACTGGGATGGAGGTCTTTGGGTGAGTTGCAGTGGATCTCCAAGGATTCCATGCTCACTGTTTTGGTAATGTTTGCAACACCGAAGGCTGCCTGCCTCCCAAACCATAATTCAGGCTGCTGAAACAAAGCAAGTTTGGGAGAAAATCCAGAGTTTGTTGAGTGTGCTCTAAGAGATTAATTCTTAGTGCAGGTTTTCATGCTTGAGCCTCTGTCTTTCACCTTGCTTTCATTAGCGGACCTCAAGATCCTCTACCCTTAAATGTTTATACCCCTCCTCGAGAAAACTGCATTTTGTAACACCTCCTGTGTTGATAGAGCACATATCTATTTCCAGCACCCTCTTTTTCATCCCCCACGGGAGGTGTTTGCACTCAGGCATCGCATTCACATGCCTGCATTGTATTCTTTGTTTCAAGGACCCTTGTATAAGCAGTGGTGAATATGCTTTTGATGGCATCACCACCAGGGACAATCGGGACAAAATATCTTCTTCAGAAAGGAAAGGAATGCCCTACACTTTCTTGTGGAGAACTTTAGGGTCTTCATTATGGAAGGTGTGCTTGTTGTGTGCCGTCGAGTTCTCTCTAGCTTATGGCAACCTTTTGGATGCGAGTGACTGCCCTTGGCAACCTGCTTAGACCCATAGCATCCCACCTGTGTTTTCTAAATCAGGATCCAGCCTTAAAACTATGCATTCCCTCCCTCTCCCTTCTTCCTTCTCTAACAGAAACCCCTCCTTTCCAAGGCTTCCTCGCTTCAATCTTGCTTTTAATGCTGGGTTTGCACTGGAGCTGCCCTGGTCCATGTGCATCCCTGGATTTGCAAGTCCACTTCTTTGCAGGCCTCCAGCTCCAGCTTTGAGGGAATCATCACTGCAGATCCAATGCTAAACTGTGTTGGAGCTTGACTGGGGAAGGGAAGGGGAGCCCATGCCATGGATTGCAGTGGGTGGCCAGTCCTGAATTTCAGGGAGTCTGGAGCAGCCCAGCTTGTCCTAGGTCCTAATTTTATTATCTGTGCAATTAAATTTATTTTAAGTGTGCAGAAGGTAAAGTAGGGCATTGCTTTAAGTTGGCTGGGAAAGCTAGAGACAAAATGGAGCCATCTTAAGGGTGTTCGGGGGCCAGATGTGTGGGATATCAATTTGAAAAATTAATAGCTAGCAACCTTTAGAAGCATTTTAAAGGTATGTTGCTAAGCAGCTATGTTTGCATTCTGAAGATGCACACAGAAATGCTTTTGACATTTCAAGTGCCCCTGCTATGTGAGCAAGATTGAAGATTTGCTCCTAAGAGGATTATTTCAGTAATTCTTATAGCCCGGATTTTTCCATGTTAATTTTGCTGGGCTTTGTCTCATTCTGTTCCATTTATGGGTATTTGTTTGCCAAAAGATATTCTGGGGGCTGTGCATTCCATGTGGTTGTAGCCCTAATCCTGGGGCAACCGTCATTTGTTCGGGTTTTGCCTCCTGCATTATCAGGGTGGCAACTTTAAGAGGTTCAGGAGCCATTTCCCCTTCCAAATCCCACTGGGGGGCATTCCTTTCAGTTTCACGGACATACCAGGGATCCCAACCCCTTTGGGTCAAGGGGCCCATGTGGAATTTTGAGGGAGACTCACAGACACCCTCAAATAATGGCTTCCCGTGAGCAGGAGCTGTCCAAAATGTTCATTCCCCAGAAAGCAAACTAGTGAGACTAGAAGGAAAGTAACTTGCCCCAGAAGCCAAATCCCAGGCTGAGGTGGGACCTGAGCTCCAAAACTCAAAACATGCACTGAAAGGCATTCCCATACGTTGCAGCAAGCCACCCTCCCAGTTAAATAGTAAAAAATCTGAAGAAGTAAAAGAAAAATCAGGAGCGCTGGGGAACTGGTTGGTGCCCAGATAGGTCTCTGTAGCACATTGGTTCCTCTGGAACCCACCACTAGGAGGTTGTGCCCAAAGTGAGCTTTGAGGAGACAGCTGCAGGTGGGAGAAGGGAGGGATCGCACAGGCCAGCTGGGGCACAGGTTTCGGCCTAGCAAGGGAGAAGGGATCTTTTGAGGGCACTTTAAAAAACTGAGGGTACAGTTTCCCCTTGGCTGGCTCTCTCTGCAAAGGCCACTGATCTGGGCTCAGATCTGAACAGGCCCTTCCGCCTTGCAGCGTTCTTTGAAATCCCCTTGGAACCCCATCATGGATGGTGAATGCATACTATGAAAATGCAGGCCCACAAATGACTGCCTGTTCTTAAACGGGGCAGCATTCCCCAGCCAGGTGGCCTCCAAACAGTTTGGACCTGCCTGCGTGGCTAGTGGTCAAGAATGCTGGGAGTTGTAAGGAGCCCCAAGTCCTTCCCTTCTGTGTTTCAAAGCTGCTTCTAGGGAATGGGCATGGCCCATGAAGGGTGGTGGTGATGATCCTAAGAGATCAAGCCCTGCATGATCAGGCTCATGCTCCACTAGCATCTTGCTTCCTTCCCTCTGGAAAGCCCAGAAGCAGGACACAAAGGGAGCAGACCTCCTCTGCTGCTTAATTCCTTGCACCTGCCACTCAGAGTCCAGAGCACATGGTGTCTCAGTTGACCTGTTGTGACTAGTAGCTCTTGATGGATCGGCTAATGATATGGAAATCTGAGTAAGGATTTCAGGATCCGAGGGAGAGTTTCAAGTGGACCCGTAGTGTTAGAGCGATCTGGGCCTGATTCCCATTTGTCATTGCTGCTCCCTCCATGCTCACAGGAAACCTGCACAAACTGAGCCATGATTGACTGGGAGACTTTCAGAAGTTTCTCCGAATCTGCACAAGTTTCTTCCAAGATTAAAGTTGGGCTGAGTCAGGCTGTGAAGGAAATTGGTGCAAATGAAATGAGGAACCAGGAATGAGATATGTATGAGCACTTGTTTGACATTTTTTGAGTATTTCCAGTGCTCATGCACGTGTGCTCCAGTTGTGCTTCGAAAGGGGCGTGCTCCTACTCTGGGAGGACCAGCAGCATTCTTGTGTGTCCCAAAGGAAGAAATGGTGGTAGGAAGCCTTCCACATGGTCACTGGCCTTGTTGGCTGGGAGTGACATGGAGGGCACCATGTTGGAAGTGAGTGGGGCGGTCACCGATTGGTTGATTTATTGCAGCTATTACAGATAAGACATGTGTAATAAGACCTTTGCATTGAGCACATCTCATGTTTCAGTTTCCGCCATCTTGGTTCGGTCAAGAACTTCTCTGGGGTGACTTAGTTTGCGACAGCTTCCAAAGGTACCAGCTGGACACATCTCAAATCCCCACCTGCCAGGTCCAACCTTAAGAGAGCTTTGTTGCACTCAGCTGACATCTTTGAACGTATCCAAATGAATAGTTATAAGCAGTCAGGTCTTGGAATGTAGTGCCTCACATCCAGATTCAAGATTGTACAAGGTACTGGGTTGTAGCTAGTTGTGGAGTGGACCCTTTTAGATCCTTGATAATGAAACTATTCGATGTGTAAGAGTTAAGGGAGATGGGAAGAGGAGGCCTGGATTAAACAAATGGTTTAGATTGCTCTAATCACCAACAGTGTATACATATGCTAATGTTCTTCATCTAGTGGCTTTTGTTATGTAAGATAAACCCTTCCAGGCCAAGCTCCATAGGGAAGTTCTCCTGGAAGTGAATGGGTGCTTCACAGAAGCACTGCAGTGGTCTTGTGCAGTTCCCATTCCTTTCAATGGGGCTTTCACAGAAGAACGTCCTTCTGCAGTGCACTTCAAAACACTAGAGCCAGTGCTGACAGTTCTTAAGTTTGTTTCCCTGGAAAAAAAAATCAACACCAAAAAGCAATCATTTTGCTTTCAAACTGACTGCTGAAAGTCTTACCTATCAAAAAGTTCCTAAATGTAAGGCTTATTTCACGCATCCCTATTGCCCCTTTCACACAGTCCTGATGGAAAGGTTTTTTGATCTGGAAATCTGGATAGGGCTGCTGTTATCCTCGCAGCAACAACTCTGCGCATTCGGTTAGGGAGGGAGTAAATGACTAGCTCAAAGTCAACCAGAGAGCTCCAATCTCCCAGGTCCGCAGTCCTAATCTCAACACTTGACTTTTAGCAGGAGCTGACATTTTCAAGGGACTAACCACTAGGGGTAAGCAGCAAGGCAAGATTGCTTTTTGCAAATGCACAGAAAGTTCATGATTGATCTCAAAATGGGACCAAAACGTTCATGCATTCACTGCACAGCTACTACATAGCTGAGCCCTCGCCAGCTAGTGCCCTCCAGATGTGCATTTCAGTTCCCATCAGCCCCAGTCAGCATGGCCAATGGGCAGGGATCCTGGGAGTCCAAAATATCTGGAGGGCACCAACCGTTCACTTCAGAATTGCTTGTCCCCCTCAGCATCCTGCCACATGCCAAACAATTTAAAGAGGAGAATAGTTGGACTGAGGGGATTCAGCCCTTGAAAGAAAGAACTTTGCTTGCCCTGAAGAGGTTTTTGGGTGAACATTTTGCTGCCTTACTAAAATAACATCATCTAAATGAGATTCCTATTAGATTGAGAAATGCATATTTTATAGCACAGTGGTTATCAGAACAGATCATAGGGTGCCTTGTAATCCTCCGGAAGCTGATTAGGGACGTGAAAAAATCCCGTATATCAGAGAGGTTTTCCTGAAAACAGATGGATTATTTAAGCCTATTGATCTTCCCCTGTGATAAATTCTTATATATTCCAGGACAGACTCAGCAGTTCATACCATGAGATGGTTAATTTCTACCTGGCCTGGCCGATGTCCCATGTGCACAGCTGAACATGCCCAGATGCCTGGACTGCCTCCCAAAAGGACATTGATTTGCACAAAATGTGCATATGCTAATTTACATGGCGATTAAATAGCATGATCCAGGTGCTAAATTGATATCCTGGTGTCCCAGATAGAGAAGTGGCATGTAGGACTCTGAGGGTTGGAGTTCCTTCATTTAAAAGAGAAGCAGCAGCCTGCTACTTTCCTGCGATTCAGGGGAACTCCTCCCAGGTACCTTAGAAAGGACCACTGGCCAGGTCTCCTCCAGTCTTGGAGCCAGTCCTTCATTTCAGCGCTTTAGTCTATCACTCCATCCTTCTGCCCTTCCATTCCTTCCATTCTAGTCCTCATGCAATAGTTTGGATACATTTGTGATTGTCCAAAACTGCAGCAGTTTCTCCATGGGACATGCCAGTCTTTCCAAAGAAAAGCAGGAAGAAGAGGTGGGTGGAAAATTGCACTGGGACTGCTGAGATAATTGTCCTTGGAATTTGGGTAACAGCCTTAGCTTCATGGCATGAAAGAAAGGGAGTCTGGATATGATCTCCTTCCTATGATAATGATTCCCTCTGCTTCTGGGAGGCAGGAAGTGTTTCCGCATGTTGTCGTTCAAGTAATCATATTTCAGTCGGCTGTAGTACACCTGGGACCTGCAACATGAGGAAAGTCTCTTCTGATCCCACTGAGTCTCAGCTCAATTTATGAGCCCTGTGAGATGCGACAACAAAGAAGCTGTGCGACGAGAGCTGAGGGGAGGGTGGAAAGGATGGATGGGTTGGGCCCAGCTGCTCAGAGTCTGGTCATCATGCTGGTCATTGCAGAAGTGCTCATTAAGGATGGCCCTTCGGCCCCACGGACTCATTCTCCTTGAAGGCTGTCTCCCCGTACATTGGCCGGGTGTCTGCAACAAAAGAACGGGGCATCGAGGGCAAAGTATTGAGCAGAGAGTTGGTTGTAATTGATGGGGGGAGAAGCTGCAATAATTCACTGGGGTTCAGATGACAGCTGAATAGATTTTTCAGCTGCTCTGGTCAAGTTTAGATAAATCTAATCCCCACAGCGGCCAGGGCCTGACTGCACCAGTCTGTTGCTGAGTGAGTGTTTTGCTAGAGGTGATTAGTGTTTTCCCCATTTGCATTCAGAGAAAATACTGCAATCTTGGGAAACAGAGTTTTAGGCCTTAATGTGTGTAGGAATAGGACCTGCCTTATAGAAGATCATCTCTGTCCCCAAGCGATCATTTGAGGCAGGCAATGCATTTCACAAGCATTAAGAAGAGTTGGCTGATGTGGCCACCATTCTAGCTTGTCTGAACTCTGAAATTCCCTCCTCCCTGGTGGTACTTCTCTCCACTAGTACTCAAGGTTGTTTAAACATTGGTGCTTCCTGGATTAATGTGCTGAATGGAATGCAGTCATCAGCTTTTCTTACTCCTTGGAATTTTGAGATTCAGTTCTAAAATATTTTTAATGTACCAAAAAAGCAAACAATATTATTATGTTATGATTGTATCTTTCTTCCTGAATTTAATGAGCAGAGCTGGCTGGAGCTGGGGGTCAGACTAGATGGCCTGGGAGGCCCCTTCTGACTCGCTCTGTTTCTCTGTTTCCTTTGACAAGGAACCTAAGATGCTTTACAAGGGTGTCTCCATTTTATCCTCACAACAATCCTTTGAGGTCTGTGACTGGCCCAAAACCACCCTGTGAATTTCATTGCTGTGTGGGACTAAAACCCATATCTTCTGAGTACCCATTATCCACACCATAATGGTCCTAAAATGTGATCTAAAAATTTAGAATCAAATGCATACCTTAATGTACCATGTAGGGTAAAACATGCATTTTGTGGAAAATAGATTTTAAGCTAATGTGAATTTTCATGTATAAATAATTTTACAATAATTATACCTACAACTCTGAAGGCAAATGTGTGTCCCCGCCTCTTCATGTATGCCTCTTCGTGTATCACTCCTTTATATTTATTTTGTTTTATTTAAAACATTGATCACCCTCTTTTGCAGCAGCCCTTTCAGGGCAGCGTACAATGCACATTTTCATCACAGTACACACTGTTAACACTCATGCCAATCATTCCTTGTCCTGGAGATGGCCCAGAGGTGGGTGAAGGAGCTCAGTGGAAGGGCTGTGTCTTAACAGAACAGCTGCCTCACACGCAGAGGCCCTGGTTTAATCTCTAGGATGGGCCCGGAAAGAACCCTCCCTCGAAGCCCTGGAGATGCCAGTCAGTGTTGGCACAGCTGGGTGATCTGGACCACGATCTGACACAGGTTAAGCTCCTGCAGGGACGTGGAAGAGGCATTGCTCCTTGCCCCACCCATTCCTTGGGCAGCAGGGTTTGGCCATGTGCTGGATTTTGCAGGATGTGTCCTAAGACCATCAGGAGAGGCTGCATCACACCAGTGGCCAGTCTTGTCAAGCACCCATGGCCCACAGCGGCTACCCAGGACTGCTGGGAAGCCCATAAGTGAGACACGAGCACCAGTGCCCTGTCCCACTGTTGTTCCTCTGGCAGCTCGCATTCGCAGGTAGACTGGCTCTGAAGACGGCGCCTCCATGGATCCATCACAGCTAGTAGCTAGTGACAGACCTCATGAATCGGGCTAATCCATTCGAGAGCCACCTCTGCTTCTGGTCATTAGCACATCTTGTGGAAGAAAGGAGATATGCCTGTAGACCGTAGAAAATGAAGCCTCTTTGCAGCCCCTGCTGACTTTTAAATTAGAATGTCTGCCTCCAGCCCCGTTCATATCATGGAAAGATATTCCTTCTCCTCCTCCACCTTATTTTCCTTCTCCTGGCCTTCCTCTTCTTCCTCCTGGAAGATTTTCTTTGCATTCCCAAGGGGAAGAAAAGCCTGTTCCATGAATGCCTTTGAATACACGCCGTCTGCCCCACACTGTACTGCTTACGTCTTTGTGACGTGCCTCTGAGCTTCTCACTGCTTGGTTTCCTGGAACACAGTCTGATAAACGTAGCAAGAGCCTCTTACATAATCTCTCCAAAGGACGGCTCCGCTGCAGCTGAGGCAGACTTCCACACCACGCGGCTGCCGTGGCTTCCGCAACGCATCTGCCCACTGGCCTTTCCTCCCATGGCTGTGCAGGACTGGGAGATTTGCTTCTGCCAAGCAACACCATTTCTGCACTGTCTTCTCCCAAGCCAGAAGCCGTCGCGAGCTCTGGGGGTGGCAATCCCCTGCCCCATGTTCCAAGCAAGAACATGCTTTGCAAAGGCTGGACGGGGGAGAGGAGAGCCGTGGCCCCCTTCCCCCTCTTCATGAAACCGCACGCTGTTGCTAGAAATACGCACGTTGCCCTTTCCTCTGTCTGCCCACGCACTCACCCACTCATCCGCCTACACACAAAATAGATTGTAATCAACAGCTACTTTTAGAGCTGAACTGGAGCGCTTCGATTCCGCAAGCTGATTTGACACCCCTTTGTCTCTTCCACCCCGCTCCTGCTGGGCACACGCTTGTGATTGCTGCATATATTAATGGTAAATGAGGAAGGTATCAGCATGTTATTAATTAGCAGTGCGGCTTTAAGGGTTGGGCCCACAAGGTTTCTGATCTTCTGCACAGGAAAGACGGTTTGTTTCTCTGTGTTTTTGGGGCTCGCTGCATGAACCATTCCTGATGTTCACCCTGCCCACTGAGGGGGGTTATGTTCCTGGGTGAGCAGCATAGGGTATGAGATGGCGTGTGCCAAGGGAGAAACGATGAGGGATCTAAATTTGGATGGTGCTGAGAAGGAGCAAGCCAGAAAGGCGTAAGGCACTGTTTGGTTCTGCGGCTTCCAAAAGCCAAGGGAGGTGGAGTTGTGGGGGAATCAGACATCATATTGCAAATGAGCATTAGGGAAGGCTGTTGAAAGGCAGCTAAGTGTCGTTCCAGCAGCCTTTCAGAAGCGCTTGATCAGGGCCCGGCTGACGCAGCTTGCCTCAGTTCTCTGTGCATGACATGAGCCCTTTGTCTCTGATGCAGTGAAGCTTGTTCTGAAGGCCTGCTTCCAAGTGGCACTTTTTCCTTGGGTCTCTCGTGGTCGCTTGGCTCTGTGTCTCCATGCAGACCCATCTCCTCGATTATTGTGCCACTGGAGGGGGTCAGAAACAAAGCTGCCTGGGTTGCCCGTAGCCAAAAGGAGGAAAGGAGTGCTGGCAACTCTAGCCGAGGGCAGTCGGAGCAAAAAGGAGGCACACTGGCCCCGAGAGAAGTGCCTCACCAAATAGCATAGAAATAATGTGAATGCACAGCAAGCTGAGCATTTGAGGGTAATGTGTGCCATGTGGTTACTGGTGAGCAGGGCTCATCTTTTCTCGACATAAAAGTCAAGTGTGATGGGATTGGAATCTTATCAAAATGCCCAAACGATAATGCAAAGCACCTTTGCTGTTCCGTGGAAATCCATTCTTGTCTTCCCAATTCTTCCACCAGTTCGTTTTTTCGAATGTCTGTATGAGGAAGGTGTCAGTATCAAGCCAAGGTGAACAGCCACTGAACCCAAAGAGCTTAAGGAAGAAACCTAGATTCAGTACCAGCAGGATTTTCAGAGGACAAAGGCCAGATGAAGTAGACAAGGTTGGTTATTAGGGTTTAATCCCCTGCCCACCTCTCACCCCCACACACAACCTGAAACACAACATAAACACCAGTCAATGCTGTAGAGCACCCAGCTTTGCGGGTGTGACAGCCAAGAAGCCCCCGGGCCCTGTGGAGTCCAGTCTTCAGGTACCACGATTTTGGCTTGGCTTCTGCTTTTTTCCCACCTGTGCCCCAGTGAGTATTTAGGTCAATGAATATACAGTCATGGACGCTAAGGTGCAGTTTAGCTCACCGACTGCCAGTTCCCCTCCACACACTGTGGATATTAAGATGTTTTGAAGGAGTCTTCAAAAGCCACCCCCCCTCCAATGTATCCTCAACCAAACGGGAAAGAAAAAAGGCAACAAGCCAACAGAGGTCTCACTGTTGTCAAGAAATGAATGAACTCCTCTCAGCAGGAGTTTTGCGAACCTGTGCTAGGGAAGTTTTAACAATACTTTAACACAGCTAGCACCATTCTCACAACTACTGCTAAACCCCATGTTTTTGGGTACTCTTTTGTACAAAACCCATCTGTTTTCTGTAAAGTGGCACCCCCAAACCTGTGGTTTGGTGACGTTTCTGCAAATACTGCTAAATTGAATGCTTTTCAGAGCCATGTCTTATCCTAGAGCTAGCCAAAGTTTTGAAGCCTCATTTGTTTAGTATAAGTCAGTCTTCCCCAATGGTGGTACCTTCAGATATCTTGGATGATGACTGCTATCATCCCTGACCATCAGCCATGCTGGCTGGGGCTGATGGGTGCTACAGTCTCAAACACTTGAGGGAGCACTAGGTTCGGAAAGGCTAGTACAAGCTGTAAGGTTCTTCCCCATCTTAGTTGGTCTTTGCTGATTTCTCTGTCCCAGCAGGGATTAGACTATCCTGAATAGCTTAGTGCTTTCTGTGTGCAAATGCTTACAGATAATATTGCATGTGTTTAATGCACATGGTGTATTAAATATCAGTAATCCCCCTGTTTGTGCGTGTGCGTGTATTCCAACTTGCTTTTGGTCAGTCCAGGGTTTATTTCTAAATTTGTATATTAAGATTATAAAAGCAGAGAGCGAGAGAGAGAGAACGATCATAGGTAGAACATTTGTGTGGCTTCCTTAATGGTGTTACAGGGTTGGATTAGGTACGCCTAGGAGATTTGCTTTTACAAAAGAGAGCGTCTTCTCTGGAATTGCTTCCCGTCATTGGACTGTGCTCCTAAGGAGCTACAATTGCACCAATTAATATTCTCAATCCAGGCATTTCTATTTCGCATTTATTTCCCTTATTTTGTAACTTTATTGTTGTTATTATCAGATCCTCTTTGTTTTTATAGAATTATGCACATTGACTTGGGACTCCTAATCAATGAAGGGTGGTTTATAGATTGTAAAAATCGATCAAGCAGTATCAGGCAGTCAACTGGCCAACAGATGGAGGAGTGCAGTTAAGGATGCAAATGAAAGTCTTGATCATTGCATAGTACTAATACAGCCTCTTCACATTTTCTGATGCTAAAGGCCTTCTTGTCACTAAAGGCAAAGAGTATTAAATTGGCCGTCAGATCTGCATGTTGAATTGGTTTGAGCACTTGGAACGTGCAAGCAATAAGCTGATATGAATCAGGAAGGAAGCACCATTGAATGTTATGGAATTTACATATTTAAACAGTAGAGCTGCTTAAACCTGTGGCCCCAAGCCTATGCATACTATTTGAGAAGGAGGCCCGTTGCATTCACTGGCAGTTACTTCTTCATAACATTAAATTTCTGTGAATCTCTGGGCAGAATCGTGCCTGAGGAGCATTCCTTTGGCGCGCGCTCTCTCTCTCTCTCTCTCTCTCTCTCTCTCTCTCTCTCTCTCTCTCTCTCTCTCATGTGTATGCCTTCCCATCGCATAGCCTCGTTTCGGCTTACATAAACAATCCATGCATTTTTGCAAATATGATGCTCACAGATGCATCTCTGGGCATCTGGCATCCTCTCTGCCCCTCCCGATTTTTAAAATTATTATTTTATTTCTAAAGATGATGGTACCGATGGTGATGTTGACGATGATTTGAACTGAGAGCTGTCTTGTCACGAAGTGAAGTACCATCTTCACTGGGGTTCAAACAGTGAGGCTGCACCTCTCCTTCACTATTGGGCAGTATAGGAATAAAAATAATAGTTTTTTTTAGATAAGTTACTTTTCTTTTATTCCTACAAATTTGCCCTCTCAGAAATAACTGCCATGACTGGCTGCCATGGTAGCTTTGAATGATTGGATAAGACCCCCCATGGCAGCCATTTTGTGAAAGTGCCCACAAATCTGCCAACCACCCCTAAAATATTGAGGTTCCCTAAATTAGGCAATGAGAAAATGGGCTGCTAATGCCCCCCACCCCGCACCCCATGACAAAATAGGAATTTAAATCCAGTTATTTCTCCAGATAGACGCAATAATCTAGCCACTGCATCACAGTTGCTCTTTCTGGAAGGCAGCTTGTGCAATCAGGTTGTACAGTTTTCCAGTAAGCAGGACTTCTGTGTAGTGTGGCAGGCAGAATTCCACGGGAGAGATCTATAGCCTCTCTGTCTTGGGAACTCCCGCAGCTCTGAAAGGCATAAGGACTAGGGAAACTGTTCAAATACTCTTTCAAATAGATTTATAGTAAATGGGGTTTTCTCTCAAAGGGCGCGATCTATTTCCATTTTGTTTCAGCTGCACATGTGTGCTGGGAAACATCTGTCCGCTTGTTTTTCTGCTTGTGCTTCATCTGGGAATTCACTCGTTAGAAAATGTTCTCCTGAAAATGCATATAAATATTATTTAAAATGCATCTTTTAAACCCCTCTCCCAATTGTAAAACATACTTCGATTGCTTTGTAAGCAACATCCAGGAAGGGCGAAAGCCAGTGGGTAATGCAAGGTGTAATCCTGTGCATGTAAGCAGGACCTTTTTTCACCCCAATCGGGGCAGGGTGGATGCCTGATCCTGGCATCAGCCCAGGAGGTGCCAGTTTAGATAAGACTGTGGAACTTAGTACGATGAAGTTTCTCAAGCTTCTTTGTTAGAGAGAAGGGGGCAACCCTAGTGTGTATGCCTAGATTTTAAGCAAACACAATCAGTGTGTGCTGGACAGGGAACAACATGGCGTTCACATGGGCTCAGTTTGCCCCCTTTCCTAGCACTTGCAAAGAGTAGCCCGAACGTTGTGACTGTGTGCTCATCTTTTGCTCGCTCTGTGTTAAGAAAGAGCACCATGAGCAGATGTTTTGTTGTCTAAATGTGCAAGCATAATTGTTCTCCCGCCCCTCTGCTGCACTTTTTTCAGCTCTTGGAACAGGGATATCAGCCAACGGTAAACTATAAATAGGGAGAGGTAACAAAGTATGAGCTTTCCATAACGTGGTCCCAGAGTTAATGAAATGTAAAGGTAGATGGTGGTGGAACTGCTTGGCTTGGAAATGAAAAAAGGAGGGAGGTGGGGGAAAGACGGTCGCCCAGGGAGGGGAGAAGACCATAAAACATGGGCTATTGCATAATCAATGTCTAGAAATCTGAAAAGTTCCAGGGGTGGGGGAAGCTCTCTAAAATGAAAGCACTAATGAAATGGAGGTACCATTAACAGACGGTGTAATTCTTTGATACTGCATGCCTTGACAGCAGTGGGAGGCGAGAGCCTGACCTGGCACCAACCAGGTATTTAGATTATCTTTGCCAGCAGTCCTGACCAATGGCCATGCGGGTGCCAGGTGCCAGGAGATTGTTCTCTAGGGTAGAGATGTTGGGGGCACCCCCTTGAAGTCACAGTTTGATTCTGGCTTGTTTACATTGTGCATTGCATGGACCTTCCCGCTTGGACCCTTTCGCCTCTCCTTTCCTCGCACAGGCAAGGGTCCCGCTTGGACCCTTTCGCCTCTCCATTTCCCACACAGGCAAGGGTGTTGGGAGGCAGACCGTCTTTTGCTCTCTGGCAGAATTTCACTTGGACTGCAAAAGATGGTGCCTTTCCAGAAATGCTGACCTGGCAATTGGAAAAGCACCTTCTGTTGGGTTTCTGCCATTTGCACAACCGCATGAGCACACATGCAACAATGAGAAGAGGCTGACACATACCCAAACAAATCCAGCTGGAAGTTCTTTTGTCCACAAGGACGTAAAACATCTCCATCAGAAACAAGCCAATTAAAATCAAATGGGAGCACCAACCGAAGCACTGAAAGTGTGGGGCTCTTTGTGGAAACACACAGAAGATGTGCTCATTCTTCTGTTCCCAGTGCTTGCTTTGACCTGGTGCCCAGTTTGTGCTGGACAGCTACTTGCTGGTCCCAATGTCTGTGCAGGGCTTCCTGGTGGCATCCTGAGCTGCTTAGGAATGGGCAAATCACAGAATCATAGAAGAGTAGAGCTGGAAGGGGCCACGAAGGCCATTGGGTCCAACCCCCTGCTATTGCAGGACAGCAGTTTGCACCATCCCACCTAGATGGCTGTCCAGTTTCTAAACAGAGGCAGGCACACTCTTGGGCCAGTTATGCAGGTGGCTTGGAGACATGTCCAAAGCAGGTTGAGGAAGGCTGACCCAATGGGACTCTTCTCCATCTCGGTTTTATTTTCTTCTGGACTTTTGATGTTCTCTGTATGGTTTGCAGCTTCATCCCAGAGCTCTCTCTTCTCTTGCAAAGGACATTCCAGCATTTGCATTTCTAGCTTTTGGGAGTCAGGAGACTCGATTGCAGAAGCGGCCAACTCAGAGGAGATGTTCCCTGGAAGTCACTAAGAAAAGGCAGCCATCTATTAATGTTCATATCTGGACTCTGTCCAAGTGGTATAAAGAGGCTGGAATCCTTAGGTCTAAATGTGCTAGAAAGCAGAGACTGTGAGGCTGATTGGGCAGCTGGCATTATGGTCCATCCATCATGATGAGCACTTTGCGACTTACGTGTTTTTGTTATATCAAGCCAGGAACTTGCACAATTTTTGGAATGGTTCATTGTAAATGAGACATTTTCCTTTTCTTCTCAGAATGGTGCACCCCTCCCCTTCTCTTTCTAAAAATGACAGTTCTGTCTTTTTATGGATGAACCTGGCATATGGCACAGGAACCCACCTTTTCTGACCTTCAGTATTTTTGTGCTGCAATCCAAGATGGATGGACATGGCAGAAGGTTCTACAAATGGAGATGCTCGCTGACCCCCAGAGGTTGTGCATACCTAGCCTCCAATGACCTTGGCAGTGCCTTTCCATATCTCAAGGCTGGTCTTTCTCAGCACTACCTGGAGAGATTGGGGACTGAGCCCAAGACCAGCCACTCAGCCCCTGGACTACTCTCAGTCTGGAGCCAACAACTGCCTCCAGGTGCACCTTGTCCCTGAACAAATGAAGATGAGAAAATGTTGGTTCTTCAGCTATTTTTGTGGAGTTACCCTCCACAAAACTAGATCAGTTGCTGCATGGTTTGCAGCTTCGGGTGGGTAATTCCTGGTGGGAAAATTCACGTGGAACAAAGGGCAAGGCGCTCGCCATTACTGCCATGGCACTGGCTTTCCCTGCTGCATGGATTCACCTTCTAAGCGGCTGTGGAGAGCCTGTCTGTGGTCCCTCTCTGTCAGGTCTGGTTTGGCCCTCAGTCTGGGGAGGAACCTGTAAGGAACCGCATTGAAAGGGCCCTTGAAGGTCACCGCCTCTCATCCTCTGCTCAGTGTAGGAATCCTGCCACTGCAGCATCCCTGGCAATGACCATCTGGTCTCTCCTGAAAGACTTCATCCAAAGGAGGAACTGCCATGTCCTGGAGCAGTTGGTCAAAGAGCCCTCACAGATAGGAAATTGTCCTGATAGCCAGAAACTATTCTAGTTTATCTAATATTATACAGCCCATAAATACGGAGAAATGGAATCAGGAATGAGACAGAATGGCCCATTTGTGTATGCTTTTTGAGGTCTCCGTAGCGCAGGAACTGTACTTGGTGCCAATAGAATAGAGAAGCAGTGAAGGAACTTCAGGTTCCTGCTGGACGGGACCAGAAATCCACCTAGTTGCTTGTTTGGCTCTCCAAAATGGCCCTCTGGATGCTTCTGGGAAACTTTCAGGCAGGCATGGAGACAACCACCCCCTGACATCTGTTTGTGTTCTGTTTTGGCCAGGATGTCTTTTATAGAGGTTTCACAGCCTGCATCCTGAAGGTCTCCTGTTCTTGTCAAAGTTAGTCCCCTTGGTGGACTTACCATCCATGGTTTCTCCTGGGTCTTGCAACAGTGAATTCTGTCAGTTCTGTGACTGTGAATGACCTATTGCTACATTGAGTCAGAAAATAATTATTATCAAGGCTTGGAAGTTAGCAGACCACTGCACTCCTATCATACCATAGCTGGAATGGTTATTTTAAACAATGCTCTTCATTCTTAAACCTACAGAATGCTAAAATTGGGGCACTGACACCAGATGCTCTTGAACTTCAAATGTTTGAGCGAGTTAGTTTCTGTTTCATTGAATTTCCTTCAGGCTGCATGTGATGGGTGTAGCCAAAGCTTCTCAGAGCAAACTCTACCTTTATAAACCCTACATTGAGTTATAAACTCCAGGGTTAACTTTTGGTGTATTCAAAACAAACAAAACTGGCCTCAAATCTGTTCTGACAGTTTGTCACAACAGCTCAGCCTGCCATGTCTCGCAAACAGTGAGGTCCGAAGGAAAACAAAGAAACTCTAAACCATTTTGATGACAGGTCCCGTCAACTCACTAAATGGTTTTTGAATATCACAATTTCTTGGGGGTGTATGATGATTTCTGCAAGGACAGAGGGACCACCAACACTGGCATTGTCACTTGCAGATTCCCATGCAAGAGAAACAAACAGAAAGCAGCCGCGCCCTTCCTCGAATGCGGCGCATAGAAGAAAAGCCTCGACAGACTCATCAGATGTCTTGACCATTCAGTCCAACTGAACTTGGATTTGGGAGGATTTTTATTTTTATTTATTTATTTAACAGATTTCTATGCCACCCCCTTGCCAACTAGCCAATTTTTGTTACAGTTTGGCTTGGATAAGCATTGAGCAAAACCTAAAAGTTCTCCATATGCAGGGCAAACAGGACTCAATTTAAACCAATTGAAGTGGGAGAAACCAGGGCTGACAGATTCATCCATCCAGGCCTTGAGATGTGAGAGGTCCATTCTGGATCGGAACTGGATTCAAGTCTGGTTTTGAATCCCTGCATGTTTAGCCAGGCAAGACTCACTGAAGAAGACAATCCTGTTAGGGAAAGTTGAGGGCAGAAGACAAAAGGGCTGAATCCATGAAGGAAGCCACCGTCTTGAACTTGGAAGAGCTGGATGGGGTTGTGATGGGGTCACATTTTGGAGGGTCACATTAGTCAGAGATGACTTGATGGCACATAGCACATGTAGCAGAATGCTAAGTTCAGGTGGCCACCTCCTTTTTCTGTCAGGCTCCTCATTTTTAACTTTTCAAAGCCTTTGAAACACTGGATTGAGAAGCAAACTCGAAACACAACAAAAGTTTCCTGCTTTTAGTGCTCCACTGTCCCCACTTTTGCTATTTTACCGATTTCCATCCATTTTATTTATTCATATAATGGGCGACCTCCGTGGAAATGGTAATATTGATGGAAAGGGATTTAATTTTTTTAAGGACTTATCTTTGCTTATATTCTCCTGTGAGCAAAAGGCAAGGAGCAGGAATGCTTAGCCCGGTGAAGAAACAGTTCAGAGGTGACATAATAGCTATCTTCAGATATTTTAATTGTATTTTAATTGATGTTGTAAGCCGCCCCGAGGCTTAATTGCGATGGGGCGGCCTATAAATGTTTTAATAAATAAATAAATAAATATTTGAAGGGCTATTGCAAGCAGAAGTGGTCAGTTTGGCTTTCTCTTGCTCAAGAGGAGAGGCCCTGAACCAATCGGTTCAAATGATAAATGGATTTTGGCTAAATGTTAGGATGAGCATGGTTATTGATATGGTTCTTCTCATGGCTCAAGCTATTTGGCCATGGAATAGACTATCTCAGAAGTTGACAGGTCTGTGACTGCATAATAAAGATTGATTGATTGACTATCTCAGACGGCGGTGGACTGTCCTCCATTGGAGGTTGTTATGTAGGGGTTGGACAGCCATTTGTCAGGGATGCTGTAGTGTTGGATTTTCTGGATGGCCAAGGGTTGGGCTGGAAAGCCATTCAGTCCCCTTCCAATAGCATGATCCTAGCCAGCTGCTAAGTACGCAAGTAGAGAACGCTACCATTGTTTCAGATACAGATGGACTGGATTTTATCAGCTCTTTTCTTATCTGTCCCACTCTTCTTCTATTACTGCTGTCATTCATACGTTATTTTATTTAAACATTTAAAATATTTCTTATTTCTTTGCCCCCTTGGATATTTTATGCAAAGGATGTGCAAATTAATAAAAAACAAAAATTTAATAAATAAGGAGAGAGTTACTAGCTGTCCTTGCAGAGGGCTCCACATCAGGACCTTGGAGAGCACATTGTGGGTGGTTGCTGGGGTGCTCCCTCCCAGGGTGGGCGCTCCTGCCCCACAAAGGAATGTGGGTAGACAAGGGCTTAAGGGGGCAGCAGAGATTGGTGGCTCCCCCTCCAATGCTGTCTGATTGTTAAAGGGCTGGTGTCTTTTCCTACAGTGCCATGTCCTGGCTGGCTGAGGGACAGGAGAAGCTGCAAAGGACAGGTTGTCAAAGTCAGATGTCCACTGGGCAGCCATTTCTGCAGTGAGGACACCCCCAAAATGGGGTGACACACAGTTCCTCTAAATCCAATTCCTCCTTGAGAGAATGTGGAATCTCAGGACCAGGCGACCTGGCAGATTAGAAACAAATATTTCTTAATAACAGGAAGAGGAAGAAAGGCATCGATGCCAGTGCGACACCGAGTCTTTCGCTCTGCTGCCAGCCCTTCTTCACCCTGCCCCGTGCTCTGCCTTTCTCCTCTCTGCTTCGGCGATGCCCAGTCATGCAGCAAGCAATATTAGCCAAAGCCTCATTAGCATAGGGTATAAAAATAGAAGCGCATTTTTGCTTCTCACCCTCACAGCTGATCACCCGGCAGCAGGGCGGTAGAAGAATTAAGTATTTATATGAAAAGGAAATTAAAGGCAGCACAATGGGGGCTGCTTCTGGAGGCAGGATGCTGAACGAAAGGACACGTGAGTCTCGCTGTGGCGTCACAAGCTCTGCTTTCCCCGCTCTGAGTCCATTTCACCTCCCAGAAGAATGGAAAGAGGGCCTCTAGCGCAGAGACTTGGTTTGGGGCAAAACTGGCAAAGCTTGTTCGGCCTTTGCACATCCCTTCCAAAGTGTATAGGAGCTCATTTCCCTCCTCCCTTGTTCTGCACGGGGCTGGCATGAAGTTTTTTGCAGGCCCAGGCAAAATGCCTCGCAAGCTGACTCCCTTTATGGAAGGCAGTCCTTGATTTGAGGGCATCCTCTCCCTCCAGGTGGGGTGTAAAGGTAAGGAGCCATGGGAAGATGCACGAGATGAGATCCCCTTCAGCTGTTTGCAGGACCTGCACAAGAGGTTCAGCAGACGTGCAGCACCGAGTGACCTGCAGGGGGATGCAGTGCATTTCAATTTGAGTGTCAGGAATTATTTCTCAATCAATATCTCAATACGCATCTTGAAACGGTATGCCCCCTGTGGCCTCTTCTGCCCCACCTGGTGTGTTTCTTGTCCCCAAGGTTGCCCTTTTCACTGCTGTCCATCTCAGGGTGGAGGTGGTGGTGTGTTGGGACTCACCAGGACAGGAAAGGGTGACCTTTCTTTGTGCAGGTGAATCAGGCTCAGGTGACCCTGAATCCATTCTCTCCAGTCTGAGATTGGAGATAGCAACAGGGATGTCTTCTGATAGACCTGTGGTTAAAAAAAGTGACACAATAGTTGTAATGGAAAAAATGGAAGGGATGGAGAGATTCACAAGAGGCAGGAAAAGGGAGTGAGTGTACCTCTTTGCCATCAAATTTAGTGCTCAGGACACCAAAGGGGACAGACATCTGGACATAGGAAGAAACCTTTCTGGATGAGCTGGCAGTGAACTTTAGATTCCATTTGGGGCTTGTTTTAAAAGGGGGAAAGGCGGAGACTGCAATGATTTTGTGCATAAAAGGGATCCCAGCTCTTGTTAATGCATATCTGCATGGGAGCTCCTTCCACAACTGATTTAGCATTTTAGGGGTGAAACTGTGGTACAGAGAAGGGATAGTCATTTGTGCCTGAATTGCTGTTGCAGGCAGTTTCCTCTCACGGTCCCTTTAATTATTTTGTTAGCCTGCTCTTAGGAAAGTGCTAATGCATACATGGGTATGCATAACCGAATGCTCATAGGCAAGAGAAGTCTGACAGAAAGCGCTTGATGCAGGAAGACCCCTTTTCTCTCCCTCAGCGACTTCAGGACTCAAACGTGAAGCTCCCAAGAGTTGCTGCTGTTGTCTGTTGATTTGAAAAATCGCAGAATGTGGAGGGAACGGAGAAGAAGGATGGCATCAAGTTGTCCTTCTGTACATTTAATAGAATAAATGGTGAACTTCCTGCCCATAGAGAACATTTAAGCCATAGCTGGGGAAAAGAAATTACTCAGCACAGGAAATCTGATGAAAGTGAATGGCTGAAGCTACCTTCGTTCCTTTTGTGCTGAACCGGTTTGAGTTTCTTTGGGCCTCTTTTGTTCTGCATTAGCATGACAACTAGTCAAGGATACATGATTAAAAAACCATCTTTAGTCATTCACAGCAAAGACAAAGAAAAGAAAAATCGACTGTACCTTGTACTTCTTGCCTAGAAAAGCTTTACCATGACTTACCTTTACTGGCAAAATACCAGTGTGCACACACTTGTGTGTGTGTTTGCGTGTGTGTAGAGCTTGTTTATAGCAAAAAACCTTAGGCAACCTGGTACCACCAGCTGTTTTGAACTGTGACTCCCATCAGCCACAGCATGCATGGGCAACAGGAAGGAGATATAGGGGGTGTAGTCCCAAGTGTCCAGGTTCACACTAGGTTGCCTGCAGCAACTGTGTGTACATGAGCAGTGTGGGGGCAGTGATGCACCCAAGCAACACAACTGGCTACATTAGACCAGTCCGCTTGCAGTCGGGCTGGTTTCTACTGATAAGCGGCCCCGATATTGAGGACGGTGGAATCGGTGCCGCATTCTCCCTTCAGCAACCCCCCTGAGAGCTGTGCCTCCATCTGGCTTATTTTCCAAAACTACTGAAACTCTTGCAGTTTGGCAGGTAATCACTGGAACCTCCCACTCATCTGTTCTGGCTTGTCCCGCTTCGGTCCCCCCTCCTCCTCCATTCATTCCCAGCATGGTACGATCCAGAATTTATTCTAGTTGTTGTTATGCTAATCCTCCCAGTAGGTTTTGCTCCTACACTCTTGTTCCCAAGATCTGACTCTCCTGCAGCAGAAGAAATAGCTTCTTTTCACAGTGTTAATTATCCATGCAAAGCAGGCAAATGCCAAACATCTTCTGACTCTTTCCACACACTCTCTCTCTGTCACACACATGCACATGTGCACACACACACAA
This sequence comes from Varanus salvator macromaculatus, assembly GCA_023646645.1. Lineage (NCBI taxonomy): Eukaryota > Metazoa > Chordata > Lepidosauria > Squamata > Varanidae > Varanus > Varanus salvator. The sequence continues at coordinate 6,273,064 of JAIXND010000674.1, read as the reverse complement.
ACACACCTACCAGGATCCATTTACATAAACGGTGCTGAATCTCCAACCCTGACCCGACCATCTTCCTCCGAGACCACTGGATAACTTTCCTTTTGCCCTCTGCCCATCACTAGAATATGGTTCCCTCCTCTGAAAGCTTCTCTGAAATACAACTTGGCCCTTTGCTTGGTATCTGCACCTTGATCTATGATGACTGAAGGAAAATGCAGGCAAAACATTTGCGAAGAGAATTGAAAATGATACTTGGTCAAATAATAATAATTCTTGCATCCCAATAACCGCATCAGTGATTGCCCACCGAGGACCACTTTACATGCATCTGTTGCAACGCCTTGCAGTGCATAGAAGCTGAAACTCTCTCAGCTGTCTTAGTCTCGAAGACTTCACAGGAGCCTTCGTGGTTTTTGCTGCAGCAGAACTAACATGGCTCCCCTTTTGGAAGCTGTTCGCACCATAGGTAATAACTCAACCCATTCTCAAGATGGTATATAGAGAAGACAAATGGTGCTTGATTCAGAGGCTGGGTGGCAAGATGCAGAACAGTGTTGGGTTGACATCTTGCAGCCTAACACAGAAAAGCACATGCATCCCTTAAGTGCTGCTTGAAGTGACTTTGCACAGCAGCCAGTAGTGCAAGTGTTGCTCGACCAGCTAAAGGGGGCACAATCCATCTGAGCGATGGCAAAGCAACTTTTCACAGTCATGTCCTTAAAGGTCTGCAGCTGTCCTTAGCGAAACCTCCTCAGACGCCTAACAGGGAGAAGAGGCATAAAACTGGGAGCCTGCCCATGGCACCAAAGCGAGACAGAAATGAAAGTTGTCCTTCTCAGGGATGGGGACAGGGTGAAAAATGACAGGTGTAGAAACAACGGGAATCTCTACAATCTTGAGAAAGAAGCTTAAAATTAAAATTACATATTCCGCTAGAAATGCAGTTATCCTTATTTCCTGGAAGATAATAATTTCCTTAATTTCAATTAAAATTTAATCATATGTATTCTAGTTTAATCATTAACTGTGGCAGAAGTAAGAAACCATCATGAATGGTGCAGACAGTAAATTTAAAGATGTAAAGGCAACATTGACATTATTATTACATTACATTTCTATAACTGTAACTGGAGCTCCCTGGGCAATTCACAACATTTTAAGTCACCCATCCAGATTTCAATCTGCCCCCACCCTGCTTAGCTTCCAAGATCAGGCAGGATCAGGCACTCCAGGCTATAGGGAAGCTTCTTAGTTGGGTGTGTGTTGGTGAGGTTTATTGGGGACAGCAAAGATGACGATGCTTGCTCTGTTTGTCTAGGTGCATGCAGAGAAATGTGACACTGGCTGGGCATGACTGTTGCTTTGATGTCTGTCCACTTGGTAATGTAAAATGGCTGGATATTAATGTTATACTTCTGCGGCAGAATTGGTTTATCAATAGGTATTAATCAATCAACCTGATTGGAAAATCAGGCCTTATCTTCAATGCCACTGGGCCTTGTTCTTGTTTTTCCTGTACCTCCCCATCCCTGAAATTTGCCAGGAGGCAAATTCATCTCTCTTGGCTTCACACAGTTGCCTGGTGTTTCTACCACCCAGCGTAGGGAGCCCTAATTTAGCTTTTCTTCAAACGTACTATTTTGATGGGTTCTGCACAGACCTTTCAATTATTGAGCAGTGGAAGCAAATAACATGCAATGCAGGCCCAGCCTGACTTGAACATCTTGCACTTCGAGCATCAGCATTTAGTGTTTTCCCTTGAGTTTGGGGTAGAAATTACATGAAGACCTTTTTTGTGCTTACAGCAAATGCTGTTTCTTAAAATTATCAGTCAAGAAGTAAGATTAATTCTGGCAAAGTGTTGGCAGAGGACTGGCCATAAATTGCATCCATTTTTAGAAGCATCATCATCATCATCATCATTCATCATCATCCATCATCATCTTGACAGGTGGAAGGAACAGGGAAGCAAAGTGGTGTGAGAACTTGGCCAACTTTCCCCTGCTTTTTGTCCAACTTCGGAATATTTGCAGTATCAGAACTGAGACTCCGGAGGGGATTTCTACTGCCCGCAGTGACTGATTGGAATCAAGCCACACTTAGGAGAAGGATTGTAGCTCAGGGACCAAACTTGTCCTCTCCACTCCAAAGGTCCTGGGTTCTATTATTCTTATTATTACACTGCATTTGTCAAGAATGGAAAAACCATGCAAGGAGAGTCAGCTGGGGGGGCCCAATGAAAAGAACATTTGCCGTTTATTCTGACATACAGGAAATGTGTGCAGCATCTGGCCAGCCCCCAATGGGACTGCAAAAATGGCGTCTGTACAGGAAGCACAGTTTGGAGGAGGGGGATTGGGTGGCCACTGAGCAGTTAGCCGACGGCTAGCTGCAATCCAGTTTTCCTATCAGAAGGGCTGGGGAGGGGGACGAGGTGCAGAGCAGACAAGGATAAAGAGATTGAAAGCAAAAGAAATCTCTGATGAACATCCAGCTATTCTCCCCCACCCCGCTGAATTGTTCAATTGTTTTTCTTCTAAACTGCAGAGGGAAAAAATGACAAATTATTTAAAAGGGAGGTCAGTCTGAAATAATTTTAAATGAAAAAGTCCAGAATGGCCAAAGCAATTGAATTGGTTCTGCAAATGTTCCCAGAGTAGCAGCAAGATAAGCAGAATAAGAGAAAGGGATTTGGAAAATGGATGGATTATGGAAATAGCAGATGCAGAAAAACGAGGAGCCCGGCTGTCACTTGTGTGTGGCTGTAAACTGAAGCTCTCTTTCTATCAGTATCACTCATCCATCCATGCATTCACCCATTCATCCCCTAGGAAGGTCCATAGCACAAGTCAGAATTCTTGCATTCTCTTTCAAATGTCTCCGCTCGGATATACTGCTGTGCTTTCTAGACCAGCCAACTCTTCGGACATGTCTGGGAAACTGGGCTGCAAGGCTGCCCAAGCCAGTCTCGCAACTGATTCCATGGAAGTCACTCACTTAAACCTTTAGCCCTGCTCTCTCTCTTTCTCTCAGAGCAATGGCAGCAACACAACTTTTGAGGTTAAAGGAAGAGGACTCCGGATTGATGAGGTGCTTGTCCAATTCCATTTGGGAGGCCGTAACAGAACAAGGAAAGAAGCTTGTAAATAAGTAATGGGAACCTCAGTTACATTTTGTCTTTTCTGGCTAAAGATTTTCTATGTGGTTCAAAGGCAGTAAGTGCTAAATAAGAAGAGAGGGAAAGAAAGACAGAAGTGCTTTGGCGAAGTGACCTGGAAGGAGGCTAGGGAAGCAATGCGGAACAAAATCCTTCCTCTTCTGCACTTGTGGCAAAAATTCAGATGGAAGTTCTGAATTACCAAGGGGGAGATGAAAAGTTCCAAGTGGGGCTTCGTCTTTGTCGCAGAGGTCAGCAGAATGACTCTCCCTTGTGCAGTGAATTGTTTTTTTCCAGCCCTTTCATCATGAAAGGAGTGGTGTCCAGGGGATTCCTAGGCTTGTCATAGTGACAATAGGTAATTCTTTGCTGCTCCTGGGCAGACTTTGTGCCTTGCCTGGGGCAGTGTTTTTATCCTGGGTGGTGAGACTCTTTGGAAGGGCAAAATATGTCGATTCTCTATGACCGGACCTATTATGAGCATAACGTTGGTATGGGCCAGACTAAAGGCATTCGGTTCCCGCAGCGGCTAGCCAGGTTCATTCATTCCTCGCATTTTTGTACTGCCAAAGTTCTCTGGGCAGCTTACAAAGACTAGAAGAATCTAATCTTGCATCTAATCTCATGTACATGAAATAAAAAGCATTTATATACAAACATAAGCAGACAACACAGATATCTAAACAGCTTTCACAACGAACTGTAAGAAATCACAGGACCAGGATAAAAACCTTCCCATCTGCTAAGAAATGCCCAAGAATAGGGGAAGGGTTAATCTTGCACCTAAAGGAGAGCAATGTTGGTCCCTGGAGGGCTTTGCTAGGCCCTTTGGAGGGCTACCACTGAACAGGTCCTGTCTCTTGATGCCACCGTCTGCTCTTCCCTTGGAGAAAGCACCTGAAGAACGGCTTTAGGGCTGAGTGAGGTCGCGGTGTATGATCTGCTTGTCATACTGGCAGCTTTGTTACTCTGCTCATGGCAGTCAGAGCCAGGTTGCCCTTTGGGACACAGTGATCAAAGCACACCCGAAGGAGAGCTGTGCACCGGGGAGCTGTTGTAACACGGTGTCATCTAGCCTGGTACTGAGGTAGCCTGGTACCTTAGTGGCTCTCCATGGTCATGGTCCACTCTGCCCCGAGATCATCCTAACTGAAGATACTGAGGACAGAATGTAGGACTTCATGCATGCAAAACAGGATGGGGAAGGCACTCCGGTGTTCCTTAATGTGACACTGGATAGCTGTTCTATTCACTTTCCCTCAGGTGAAATGAAAATCCAGGGATGTTGCAACAATCTTCTCATCGTGGTTAGAAGAACAGGAGCTCCCTGCCAGAGTACAAACTCCCTCTTTTCTCATTTATTTATTTACATGTATTTATAGGCCGCCTATAATTGCCAAGGCCTTCCTAGGCGTCTCATTGTTCTCTGCTCCCTTCTTTTTTCAGCACTAACCGCAGTATATCATTCCATCTATCAAGGTCAGGTTGACCATGGTTAACTCTGAACAGAACGTGTAAACCTTCTCTAGCCATGGTTGCAAGCTGTGTTGAGACTAACATGGTTACTGTTCACCTAGGTGCAGACTTACTCTAAGCGCCAAAAAGGAAGGAGGGTATGAATGCATGAAGGGAGCAAAGGAACTCTTAAGCCAGGCAGTGCTCCTTCTAACCAAGGGGCTAAGGCAGAAAACTTAACACCCATTTATTTATTTATTTACATTTATTTATTTACAGATTTATAGGCCGCCCCTTGCCACAAGCCTCGGGGCGGCTCACAACCTCGAAAACCTTGTAGGCAAAACACAATACAATAATTAAAAAGCCTACACAATATTAAAACATTCAAACTGGCCCATCTCAAGGTCCGAATTAAAACATACAAATTCAACTAAAATTTAAATTTAAAATAAATTAACATTTAAAATATTGCTTAAATAAAAAGGTCTTCGCCTGGCGCCGAAAAGCAAATAAAGACGGCGCCAGGCGAGCCTCTCTGGGGAGCGCATTCCATAGATGGGGCGCCACCGCAGAGAAGGCCCTCCTCCGGGTGCTCACCCTCCTTATATCTCTCACGGAGGGTTCCCGGAGGAAAGCATCAGCTGCAGATCATAAGGGGCGGGAGGGAAATTTATTGCTTGATTAATAAATGAAGGAATCCACTTCAGTGCCAGTGGGTGCAGAACTGGAACAAGGGCAATCTTGAAGCCCTTCCAAATTAATTCATGTGTGGAGCAAGGTAGTGGGGCTTCGCTGTGTTGCCCAGACTTTGGAATGTTTCTGTTATAAGAGAATATGCATTTACATAGAAAGTATCCACTCATTTCTCAGAGGTGGCTTGACCGCAAATCATGAAGTGGCAGCCAGTGAACACACCACTAGGGAAAATAGAGTTGAAGACTGACAGATGTGACCCAGATGGGATACCCCATTTGGATATTCTCTCCCATAAATGAGCTCCCAGTTACTTTGATCCATCTTGTACTAAAGAACTAACCCCCACACCCCCAAAGAACTGTCCAGTGAATTGTTCTGTATATTAATGGGAAGAGGATTTAGAATTTGCTCTTCAGGCTCCAGAAACATTTTGCACAAGACGTCTGACAAATTCTGTACAGTCATTCTCTGAAGAGGGAAGTTTCGTTTCTGAATCCTGTCACTCTTCCGTGGGCGATCCATAATTAACCCTCCTTCAGAGAGGGGTCACAAGCTGAACCCCCTTCTCAGGCCAGGCCTTTGAGTGAACCAAAATCATATCCGTTGAAATCCAGCTGCTGAGAAGCTTAGACTACAAAGCGGAGTGATGGGACCAGCAGATAAGGAGCCAGTGCCGAAGGACTTAGTAGAATCGCTCGGGCAGCTTCTTTTATTTTTCAGTCTGCCCCTGGCTGGGCAGCAATTTATCCAAATTATACACTCCAGATTATAAAATGCCATTTCCCCCCTCTCTGCAGCAGGCATGCATTTGGCCTGCTGCAAACATAGCCATTAATTCTCACCGTTGCCGGAGACGAGTGAGGTGAGCGTGAGGTGTAACTGTGACAGCACCAGGCACCAGCCCACTACCGCTTTGTTGATGCTCCTAGTGATGGACAAGTGAACTTTTGAGCATGTGCTCCCTTGCATTCCCAACTCATTTAAATTGTCTGCACCATCATGACTACAAGAACCTGCCACTCCCTGGTGATCATGTGGGGGCAGTTGAGTTTTAGGGCCATGGACTTTGGCCCTGACATCTAGCCATCTCTGCAGTACTGGCAGTAGGATTGGAACTTGCTGTGAGCTTGCTCCTCTTCATGGATAGATGAAGTGCATGGGGGCTTGGAAGGAACCCCTGACTGGACCGTAGTCAGTATGTGGAAGGAAGAAAGGGCTGAAGCTATCAGCTAAACCTTTTAAATGAGATTCCTTCTAATCGTCTATCCTGAGTTTGGCTGAGGTCATGGTTTCCTCTCCTCATTGCTTGCATGCCCTAGGAAAAAAAAGAGGATCCAATTTCTGGATGCTGCTCTAAACCTTTTAGTGTGTACTAGAAAATGATAGGGATTCCGAAAACCTTTTAAGGCATTCTGTGGAATTTAATAAAAGGTTAGAGTGTTTCAGTCAAGAATGATTGCTCCAGGATGGAACAGCATGGCCTTAGAGCCGAAATGAATGTGCTGAGGAGCGTTCTGCTCAGAAGGCTCCCATGCCAATTCTGACGTTGCATGTTGTCTAAATCTTGGATTGTTCCAATATCTGCAGAATTTGTGTTTGACATCCAGTGATATTTGACGGACTTCTCTAGCTGACTTGCAGTGTTGTTTGGTATCAGACAGTCTGTGTTGTCCAATACTCAACAGTATTGAGCATTTGCAAATTGCTGTGAAATGGACATAGCATCAAACGGTGTGTGCTACATAAAACATAGAGGGCCTTAGTGTTAGGCACGGACATCTGCAAAAATTGCAAGGCTTCTCCTGCCCAGAGTGCCAGCCAGCCCTAAATGCATCCCTTCCTCTAAGAGATTCCATCTATTTCCCTCTGGTTTCCTTTTCTAATGGACACACACCCCTTTGGGTTACTGAAAGTGCCCAGTTGACACTGGGACTGGTCAACCAATTCCCCCAATTAGCTTTTTTCTTTTGTAAAACTTTGGGATTCCTCCATGTATGCTCACACCTATCTTTTAGCTCTTGGTGTCCCCATTTTGGCTACAGAGCTGCTGTTACTTAACTCCTGAGTTCCATACCTGAGGGAGGACTGTTTGCTGGCTGACAGTTTATGTGCTTCCAAATAGAGGACTGCTGAAATAATGCGGAGTGGCCAGTGGGTGAATAATGTTGAGCAGAAATAGCCGAACCACACCTACCTCTGATTGTACTGTGTGTGCACGGGCTGGAGGGTTGCTTCTGGAAAAATGCACAGCCCCGTTTCTAAATCACGCTCCTTGTGGAAAGCATGATGGCCACTTTCATAAGTGGTTGGTTTTGATGTGGTACTTGTCAAACAAGCACTTTCACACCTCAGGTGGATTCTGCAGGTGTGAGAAGGCTGGACCACATCAACTAGAAGTATATTCATGCAACCAAGGTTCAGGGTGTAGATAGGGGTGGCAACTGTGGAAGGTCTGGAGGTCTTTTTTGCTACTTTAGACTCCTTTTTTGCCACCTGGACTCTCTTGCATGGAACCATCTAAACTAAATCTACCTAGCCAGCTACCTACCTAAATAGAAAGCATGGTTATCCACGGTACGTTAGACTGTCAAAAAGCGTAAGTGTAGCTTGAAATAGTTCAAGTGTAGTTTGCAAACATGCTAAATTTTACTATTTGGGTATTCCATTGTACTGCAGATCCAATTTCTTTTAAAAATGGGGATAGGATCAGAAAATGGGGATAGGCAGCATGGGCTGAGCCAGGCAGGAGTAAGCAGCTGTACCCCAGCCAGACTTGCAGGGGCTATTCCCCTGCTTCGGGGTCCAGAAATCAGTGGCTGGAGCTGGAGGCTTGCATAGAAGGCACGCAGGTGTTCTCTTCCAAAGAGGATGATCCTCAAGTTGAAGGAGTCCTCTCTTGGAAGGGCTGCCTGGTCCATTTCCACCTGGAAAGCAATGCTCCATAAGAACGATGCCCATGAAATGTTTGCCCTTGGACATCAGGCCAAACAGGTAGTCACCTGGTCACTGTCTCCTACACTAAGTGAAAATGGACTGTACCTTATAATTACTACTTCTAAAGCTGGATTGATACATATAAATTATCATATTCAAAACCTATGCAAATAACTGTCCTTTGTCCTGTGGTTTTTTTTTTTTTTTTACAATGTGAGTAGTCTCTCTACTTGGAGTAGAAAGGTTGGCAGAACCAGAGGCTTTTGATCAGAAGAAGGGCAGTGTTGGCATTTTCCCAGGCCTAGCCAGCCCAGATCTTTAATGCTGCCTGCCAGAGGGGAGGGTTATTTTTGTTCACTTCTGCCCCCATTGCACTCTGAGGCCCTACCGGGTTCATGAGAAGAGCCCCAGATTCAGGAGAGGGAAGTCCCAGGAGACCTGGCACAGTGTGCGAAGGCTGTGCTAAGACATGATGTGGAACAGCGGCAGCGTGGAGGAATTCCCCGAGAGTGCAAAGTCTTGAGAGCCATTCCCCAGAGGGACAGCTGTCCTTCTTCACACATAACTTATCTTAAAGAGGAACCCTGCTCCCCATAAAGAGACCCTTGTTCTTATGATGCAGTGAAGCAGTGGCCATGAACGTTTGGGGGGTGGGTGGAGGGAAGGGCAGGTCTCCTTTCCCCCACGAAAGGCTTCTGTGCTGATTGTCCCTTGTTCTGTTTTTCAAGCTGATCAGTGGCGGTTCTATTGTAAGCGCTGAGGCAGTATGGGATCACGTCACCATGGCCAACCGGGAGTTGGCGTTTAAAGCAGGAGACGTCATCAAGGTTCTGGATGCCTCCAACAAGGACTGGTGGTGGGGACAGATCGATGATGAAGAAGGATGGTTTCCCGCCAGCTTTGTAAGGGTGAGTCTCTCCCTCCCGCCTTCTTTCTTGTTCCTTTCAAATTCCTGCTCATTCTTTGTATGATGATGGTTAGATTTAGTGCAGGTGAAAGAATGCATTGGCTCACACCAGGCAAAATTAATTTATGGCATTCAGGGTAGTGTGATAGCCACTGGTTTGGATGGCCTAAAAGGAAATGAGGATGATATTAGCCGCAGTAGCTAAACGGAATCTCTATGTATTGGTGCACTGTCCCTTGCAAACAGTGGTTGCTGGGCAGGAAGGTGGAAACAACAGGGTGAGAGCTATTGTTTCAGGGACAGCCATTCTGGGGACAGACTGGGCCACGAAATGGATCTTTGGCTGGATCCAGCAAGACCTCTCTTGTGTTCTTATGCTAAGGATTTTTTAAAAGTTACTCTATCTCTTTAAAATTTGATTTTAAATTTTGTATTGTCAACTTTTAATGATGTTTTAATGTTTGCATATTATGATGCATATGGTAATTTTAATGTTCTTTGTAAACTGCCCAGAAAGCTTTGGCTATTGAGTGGTATAGAAAATAAGTAAAGTCCTCAATGATCAGATCTGGAATTTTGAAAGTGTGCCATGGGCACTTTCACAAAATGTCTTCCATGGGGGTGAGGCTTGTTCATTCGTAATGTGGCCGCCATGATGAGCTCGGCTGGTTGCAGAACACAGCAGGCAAAGTAGCGAAGCCAACAAAAGAAAACTTCCATTTCTTCCAAAAAAATCCCAACTTTCTGAAAAATGTAAGTACAAGGCAGAGGTGGGTCCTGAGATACAAAGTGGAAAACTACTCTTGAACCTGGAGAATGTTGGCACAAACGGAAGGGCATCAGTTTGCTTTCCGGCATGCTAACATCCCAGTTAAAACTCATTTTTTTTAGATGAAAAAGACCTTGAAAAATGAAATAAAAATCAGGAGAGACAGGTAATGTGGTGGGCACCAAGACAGTCTGCTGCCAATGGACTGGTACCCATGGGAACCATGCTGGGGAGTGTGAGATGCTAGGGATGGGTGGATCAGTCTATTTCTGGATCCTGCCAAATTCACATGTGTTTATTCATTTATTTGTGAGTTCCCACTGTCCTATTACAGCATTGATCTGTTCATTTCCTAAAACATTTCTTTGGACATCTTGTCCCACAAATTCATCACTTTTCTACCTAAAATACACATTTTAGTACCTTTTTTGCACTTCTACCTTCATTTCCTCCTCCTCCTCCTCGTTAATACTGCAGTTATATGCTGCATGTTAGTCTGAGAAAATATAACACAGCTCACTCTGCTTATCACAACTGCAGACTGATGCAAATCCTGAAGTGTCTCCATGCAATGATATAGGCTATTAGTTTTGCACGGAAGGCTAACAAGCTTCATCAGCAGAGGGAGGAAAGTTGCTATTACAGCTGTGCAATAAGCTGCGAGAGTTGCCCTGCTGGGAAATAAGATAACATTTATTGCGTGGGGAATCCGAAGTGGGGAATTTGGGTGTTCGGAATGTGAAAGGGCTTCAGGCTGTTTCCTAAAACAATTTCCCAGCGAGTTTGCAGTGGGTTAAAAATTCAGAGCTCGATGCTGTGCAGGTTATGCTTTTTAGTGGTGAAGCGAAGGCAGGGGTGGGCAGCCTCAGAGGCAGAGTCCAAAGACCCCCTTCCTGAAAGCTCCCCAGAGTTCCTCTGATGGCCATAAGCCCTTCTCTTGCCCCCTCCACCCTTTTCCCAAGCAACGGATGCATTGGAAATGTTGCGCTGGAGGAGAGCTTTGCAAATACCCTGGTCCTTCGGAAAGATGAACAAGGGGATCTTAGCTCCAGTCAAGCCAGAGCTTGTCCTGGAAGCATGAAACTGAGGCTCTTATATGGCAGGCACATCATGCCAAGGGTCCTCCTTAGAAATGTGTCCAAGAACTCCACCGTGCTCTCCTTCCTCATGTCCAGGATTCTTGCTGTCCTCATCAGTTCATACTCCTCTGTGTTTGCCTCTAATGCAGCAGTGTTTCTCCTCCTGGGAAGAACAGGGCTCTGCTGCTGCCGATGTGCCCAAGAGAGCAAGAGCAGGGCTGCCCCTCCCTCCTGCTACTCATAGCCTTGCTGTTCTAACATGGACATCACAGGCATTTGCACAGGAGTCAGGAGCAAGGCTCTGACCCCATCCATCCATCCCTCCCTCCCATTTGGCCAGTGCCTCTCTGACAGAAGGCTGATAGATTTCATGCTTCTTGAAGCCTTGGAGAGATGGCACAATAATGGAGATTCAATTCCCTTGCAAATCATCTGAGGAAGATGCTTTCCTTTTAACTTTCCAGGCGATTTGGCCAGCTCCGTGCTGGTGGGAGGGCAGGGAAGGCAAATTTATCCGCAGAAGAAGCAGTGCTTCCTCCCTTCTCCACTACTGCCTGAGGTCACGTCAGTTCAGCCTGTCAGCCTGATCTTCATAGTGGGATTTTGTTTCAATTTGCAAACCACTCAAAGACACCCCATTCACAACCCTGAATATGAACAAGAGTGTATGTTCTCCAGAAAAGTGCACTGGATTCATATTTGGAAAATGGACAACATGCAAATTTTTATACATGCATGCTTTATTGTTAAGTGTATGTTTCAAAGCATGCATTTTTTTTGAATGGGCACTTTAAAAGATTTTTATTTTGATGTTTGGTCGGGGGGGTGGTTAGGAATCCATCATGGTGGTGGTGGTGATGATGATGCATTTATATCCCTCCCCTTTTCCTCTTGTAAGGAACCCCAGATCCATTTTTAATCCTCACAACAACCCTGTGAGGTAGCTCAGGTGCTGAGTGAGTGACTCACCAAAAGGCACCCAGTGGGTTTTGTGATCAAATGGGGACTAGATCTCCCAGGTTCCCAGTCCTGCACCCTAAGAGTGACATCCATGAGCGCCTTGCCTTTGGACACCACCCTTTAAGAAGCAAACCATCCCTGGTTTGCTTTGTCCCTTTTCTTGATCTTCATCATCCTCATCGCAGAGTCTGTCTCTTGGTCAAAGGGGCCTGTGAAGAAGTCTGAAGATTTGCTTCTTTGCCTGAGCTGCCGCAACTGTGACTGTTAAAATAATTCCAAACACATGCTTCTAAATTCTAAAAAATAGAGCCAAGACACTCTTTGGAAGCAAGATTTAAAGGAAGCACCAGAGTTAAGTGTGAAGGACAGGACCCACCTTTTAGCAGAACAGGTTGTCCTTGGATGATCATCCGTCAAAGTGCAGAAGTGAGAAGAGCTCATCAACTGGCTCAGCTCATTTCATAAGCATCCCTCCCTCCACCCAGCAAAGAGTGTCACTTAAATGCTCCCAGTTTCTAAACTGTATCTAAAAACACGAGCCAACAATTTCCTCTCAGATTTGCCATAGAGATGTCATTTCCATCAGTAGTGGAGGGACAAAGCTGTCAAGCTTGATTTTCCTCGAGTTCCCTTTTCTTCCTCGGTGCTAAGTTCATTCCATCCCAGTTATGCACCGAATAATGACGTTTCTTGTTTTACTCCGCACAAACATTTTAATGTCCTTTTGTGCCTACTGGTGCCAGTGCGGGCCCTTCTTGTGGGAGGGAAGTTGAGACAATGGCTTGAGGGGGGAGTTTTAATCCTCCCCAAAGTGTTCCTGAATTAGGACCACGTGCATCCACATTGGAGCAAAAAGAAAGAAAAGGAAAAGGAAAAAAAAATGGAGGTTAGATTGATCAAGCTCAACTCTAGTTAATTCAACATTAGCTTAATTAACCAAAGTGATAGTTTGATCCAGAGCTGAGGACTTGGGATTTGAGCCCTGGAACTGGATCAAACCAGATGTCAGCCTCATCCAGTGTTCTGTTTCCACCATGGCCGACCGAGTGTCTGCTGGATGTTCCTGGATGACATCCTCACAGTGTCCTCATGTACACATGCTGAGAGAGCTTGTATTCCCCAGCAGCCAATTTATGGAGTAACAGAAGTTCATATCCTCCATGAATTTGACTAATCTCTGTTTGAAGCCGTCATGGGTGGGTTCTATTAGTCCTTCAGGGTCTCCCTAAGGAATGATCAAAGTCCCTGAGCAAGGTGCCCATTTCTTCACAGTGACCTTTCTGGTCAGCATGGTGTTCACCACATAGGAAGGGTCTTTGGCTTGAGCTTCTACACTCTTGTCTTCGTTCTCTGTGATTACCGTGTTGCGGACAGTAGCAGGTTTCTCTTCCCACCCACCCCAGCCATAGAGAGTGTGCAATTGTCAAAAATGTTTTCTCGCTGTCACATTGCTTGCACAAAACACAGAGCAGCTCACTGGGAGATGCCACGAATGAAGTTAGCTGCAAAAAATGTTCTGTCAAACCAATGAAATGGAAAATTATGTCAAATGCTCACCGGAAGGTTGTAGGTGGAGATTCTTCCTCTTCCACCTTCTTTGCCTTCAAGTAAATGTTGGTGTTATTTTTCATAGCTGTTGCTTTTGATGGCTAGGCAAGATGGGATTGTTGTTTTCAAAGCTGCTGAGACATCTTAATGTGGGGTTGAGCAACGGTGACTCAGAATCTCAAGCTAGCTTGCACAGATCCCCATTATGGATGTGGGAGAGGAGGGCAAAGGACTCCTGGAACTCTGCCCATGTGAGCAGCAAGATGGGTTCAGGCACCTTCTCCTGAGCTGTAGGCAGAGGGCCATTTAACCCCTTGTCTCCCAGGGAGAAGAGCGGCAGAGGATCTGGCAGGTTCCTGCCCTCAACTGCTGACTTCTGCCCATATGACAAGATGTGACTAAGTGAGCATATGGGGTGGGAGAAGTGCACTTCACCTAGCCCATGGGAGGCTCCTTCCAGCCCCTTCTTGGAAGCTTTCTGAAGAACATCTTTCCTATTCTACCCTGAACATCCCTATTCATTGGTAAGGTCCCTGTTGGGAGTGGGCTTTCACCCCTGGGTGTTCCTGGCCGGAAGAGGACTCGTAGCCCCATTGTCTGCATCTTCCTGCACAGCTCCTCTTGAGTCAGTTCCTGGAAGGGGTGAGTGCCCACCATGACCCTGGCTGCACCACAGCCCCCCTTGCTCCTGATGAAACTCTTTTGCCCTCTTCGCACTCCTCTTCTGATTTCATGTGCACCAGGTATGCCGCTGCCCCAGCCATGGGAAGCAAGCAGGGTAATAATGAGAGAACACCGCCCAAAGCTGCCTTGCAGCTCCCCCTAGGAGAAGGCAGCAAAAAGCCCTTCCGCTCTCACGGGAGTGACTCCAGGAAAGCTGGTGCTCGGTTTCAAATAGGGCTCCCACTGATGCAAAATATTCTGGAGCGCGGACTCTGCAGTGGCAGAGAGGACTTGCTGGGCTGAAGCACTGGGATTCTTTGTGTAGCAGGTGGAGGTATTTTCTGCCACCCCCTCAGGCCACCCTGTTCACACTCTGGGCTTCCCTGCACTACTCCCAGAAAGGACAATATATGGCCATGAACTATGCTCTTGCCATGTAAAGCCCCTTGGTCTTGAAGACCCATGAGCTTTACCAAAGGCCTGCCCCTCGTGAAGATGAAAACTCCCAGAACTGCTTTTCTGGCTTGGAAGTCAGCTGCTTTGCTCTGATGCTGGGGAAGGTAAGTCTCAAATAATCTTGAAGTCATGGTCTCATGCTGTTTGGGCCATGTAGTGTCCTGGTCTTTCCTTTTCTCTGGCAGTCTCAGGCCTTTCCAGCCAATGTCTACCATGCCAACCTGTGCACAATTCTTTGACAGCTCACAATTCTTTGGCAGTTGATCTTATAAACTGGGTATTGTGTACTAATGCTATTTGTAGGTGTGGGAGTATGCATGCAATCATACAGAGCGAGTGAGAGAGAGAGGGCAACACACCTTGCCTGTGAAAAATGCTGCAATGAGTGCCTTCACCTGGCAATTTACAGTTACGCCACTGTGTGTGTATCATTGCTTCTCTACTCGGTTGTACCCATGTAAAGATCTGAGCTTGATTAGGACACTGAAAGGAGTGCTGGAGTTGTTGCCTTGCCCAAGTGAAGATGACATCTAATAAGGTACCGAAAAAGAAAGTGTCGCCCCCAGTTTGTCTGTTCCTCTGTGCTGTTGTCTAAAGCAAGTCATCATACAGGGTTGAGTAAGCAGGCAAGTGAAGCGCAGAAGATCTGCTCGGCAGCATTGCTACTGAGTCGACCTGCCCAATTAAAAGTGTACAGGAGAGCACATCCCGTGAAGTCCGAAGCATCACTGCTTCCAAGTCACCACTGGGTGAAACCGGTTCCTCCTCCTCCTCCTCCTCCTCTAACTTCTGCAGGAGTCTCCCATTCCAGGTTTAGAACACTGCAATCCTTCCTGGGCTCTACAGAGAGTGACGATGTGGAAAAGCTCTCAGAGAGTTGGATTAGTCTGCCAAAGTATTTGCCACTTGTGCCTCTTTTGCTTCTGGTCAAGGAGGCCTTGCCGGGCCTCGCATCATCTCACAGCGGTTGGGCAGACCTAGCAGGAATGTGGTACTGGTGTCTCTGCCGTAGGGGTGGAACAAAGGGGTGGAGAAAGAGGTGCTTGGACCTCCACTGCCAAACTAGTGAAATATGTGGCAGAAGGGGAAAAAAGCAGAGGTTTGCCCCTGATTTAAGATGTCTGAATAGCCTGCTGCTGAAATCAGCTAATGCTCACTTGTATGCAAGCAGGTTTGATCCCTGGCATCTCCAGGTGGGACTCCAGGTAAGGCTCTTCCTTGAAACCCTGGAGAGCTGCTGCCAGTCAGTGTCAACACCATGGGGCTAGATGGGCCCATGGTGTGACTCGTAAGGCAGCTTCCTAAATCACGAATTGCTGATTTATAGTTGTTGAGCTCCAGCCTTGGGTTTGAATCCTTAGGTACGGCGAGTGAGGAACTTATTTTGGCAGAACATCTCAACTGCATGGAGTTCTTTTATTTTCTATTGCAACGGTGCATCCCTGAGAGCTCAGAAGAGATCTCTGGACTAACCTCTGGCTTGGTTCAGAGGAAGCTCAGAGTTGTCACTTTCTGTTGCATGGAATGGGGCAGTCCTTCCATGCTTGTCAAAGGGGAAGCCTCCTCAGTTCTCTGCTGCTCACATTGTCCCTGGGAACAAGGGTCATGCTTAGAGGCAGCCAGGTAAAAGTTCTGCTTTGCCCTTTACTACCGTGGTTCTGTTTGACCCTGGCATTGCCCCTGGTAGGTTCAGTCTTGCAGAGGAATCGTTTTTCCCCACTTCCACCTCAGATGTAGCAGGACATAAAGGCAGAAGCCGGCAGCCGTGTTCTCCTTGCTTCATTTCTGCTTCATCACACAAGACTTTAAACAGACTCTCTGCTGTATTATCTCAGGAAAGCTATAAAGTGTTGGTAGCCAGGAAATGGCATTCTTATATAATCAAGGGGAGGAGAACCAAAGGAGCTGTTCGGCAAGAATTTTATTCAGGGTTTGTTTATTGTTTCACTTAAACTTTGGCTTCCTCCAGTTCAGTTCTGCTGCATTCATCATGCTAGAAAACAACTCCACTGAAATACAGAAAGGTTCGCTAAGCGCACAGGCATAAGGAAATGCTATAGCAGTTCCTCCCAGGTGCACCTCCACTGTGCTGCACTATTGTGCTGCGAACAACCAGTTATGGCTCGCAGGGCCCAGGTTGAGAGGATGCTGCCCGCTGTGTCTTGGAAAGGCGCAGCACTATCAGAGGGCAAATAACTCTGGCAAATCTTAGATCAGTCAATCCCTTCATGTATATAGAAACGGAGCATTATTATGCATGCTCTGAAGAGCTTTCCTGCTGCAACTCTGCAGGAGTCACTGCTCTAGGCTTGGCACTTCTGTTGGGGTGGCCAGCCTTTACTCAGCTTGAGGCACTCAGATGTTGCCAGATGACATCACCCATTATCTCAGACTTCTGGCCATAATGGAAGGGGCTGGTGGGAGTTGTAGTCTAACAACCCATGGGGTACCCACAATTGAGAATGCTTGAATGTAGGGCTTCACCTAGAATGATGGCTCATGAGAATGCTAGGGGGATGGAAAATGACATCAGAAAGGCCTCAAGAAGAGAAAGTGTTGTAATAAAGGATAGCTTCGTCTACCCCCACACTGGCTGGATAAATGCACAGTCTACTTCTGGCCAACAGGTTAGATTTCTCAATATCTTAAAATACTGCATCCTAGAACAGTTGGCCATGGAAGCAACTGGAGTGGAGGCACACCCTTGATTTAATCCTAGGCGGAGTTGCTGAGGACGAGAGGTATATGTTGTTGGAAACCGTGACCTCAGTGCCGTCAGGTTTAACATACACTGAAATGGAAGACTGTTGAGGTCCAATGCAGTTATATTTGATGTGAGAAGAGGAACTTCTCAAACACAAGGGAACTGGTAAAAAGGACTTGGAAAGGGGGACTCCAGAGCGTTGAATCCCTTTAAAATTACTCAGAATCACCCTAATAAAGGCTCAGTGTGTAGACCACAATTTAGGAAAGCCAGCAGAAAGACCATGACATCACCAGCATGGTTAACAAGCTGTTGCAGGGATACTGTTAGAGCAAAGAAGATTTCTTTCAGAAAATGAATGCCAGTCTTGCCCGAATGAGGAAGACAAAAGGGAGCATACGCTTGCATAAGGAAGATGCAAGAAGACGCAGAACAGCATTTTGAGAAGCATATTGTTCACAGCACCAAGGCCAACAACAAATAATTCTTTGAATATATCAGAAGAAAGAGACCATCTAGAGAGGCACTTGGACCGCTGGATAATAATGGAACTAAAGGAGCCCTAAAGGAGGATAAGCCGACTGCAGAAAGCTCTTTTCTTTTCATTTGCTTTCACTGCAGATGATGCAGGCCACACCCCTGTGTCCAAACGGGTGTTTTTCGGGGAGTCTGCGGTACTAAGACGGACAGTGGTGACAAAAGATAAAATTCTCAACCTTATTGACAGATTAAAAGTTAATAAATAACTCAGCCTGGACAATGTCCCTCCTGGAGTTTTGAAAAGAAATCAGATATGAATCTGCTGACCTTCTTAAAAAATATATATAGCATGTCCCGAAGATTAGTCTTTGTACCGGAAGACTGGAAATTATCAATGTTGCACCAATTTTTAAAGAGCCCCCTGTAGGTAAATTTGTGGGCTGGATAGCTGAACATCTGTTTTGGCTAAAGTCCTGTTGCAAAAGCAACTCACAAAAACGGTCCCAAATAGCAATAAAAACCCATTGAACTCCTTGGGGCCGACCCCAGTTCTCCAGCAGCTCTTGCCTCTCCTCTTTGTCCAATGCCTCACCAGTGCTCTGGTGGAGATGAACCAGGTAGGATGCTCAGAGTTACCTGAACTGGGAGAGAAGCTAAAATAAATTCTAAATATATGGGCAGCATGATCCTATGGCTGCTAGGCAGTATTTTTGGATTCTCAGTTATGAAGCCGGAAATTGCTCTGGCTTCATGGCTGGGGATTTGTTCTTGGATCTCCATTCCTGCTTGTAGCAGGTGTGGAAGGAACTGTTGCTTCCCCAGGGTCACGAGAGCAACCTTGGAGAGCAGTTCTTGGGATTGGGTGAGGGTTATGCTTTCTTCCTGTTCCAAAGCACCAGGGTTCACTAAGCTGAAACTGGGAATGACAGGGACACTTGCTTTTGGTGCATGTTCCCAGATCGTGCTGATCTGGACTTGCCAGAAGGGGAAGAGGAGTGGAGGGGGCGGTGCACGTGGGTCCCCAGACTTTGAGACAAGAGGCGATGCTTATCTCAAGCCCCCCGCCCCCCGCCCGCAAGTGCTCTGCGAATAGCCAAGATGGACAAGAGCCAGGAGGGGGCATGGGAGAAGAGTCAGGAGAACTTGGTGCAACTCTTGGCTCCATGATGTGGTATTGGGAGGGGGGGGTGCCAACTAGAGGACAGGTGACCAGAAAGGAGGTGGGTTTGCTTCCAAATGGCCCCTCAGGAGGGATCAGGTCCAGGCATTCAAACGGAGGGCTTCTGGAACTAGTCGTTTAGACTGGGTTCCATACATGGCTCTGCGATGTTTGAGTTATCAAGTCTACTTTGCTGAATAAAGAGCTTTTTGCAAAAGAGCAAATGTGCCTTGCAAGCCAGGGATTTCCTCCCTCCATGCATTCAACAGGCCACCTAAGCGGCTTGCAGTGGCCAAGAAGCCTGGAGGCAGCTTCACCTGCTCTCCATAGGATGCTCCAGTCTTCTGCATTTGGAAGAAGACTGGTGTTTTTCCTGGATTGCACCCTAATGCCTTTAAGTTCTCAGGGTCTTTAAGTCTTGGCCTGTCCCCCAGTTTCCAGACTGAGTTGAAATCCAAAGCAATTTAAAGTCCCTCCATTGTCAAAACATCGGGGGAAATCGTGGGAGGTTTCAATACAAGTAAAAGAAGTGTGGTGTCTTTTTGTTTGCTTGTCTTTGGAACATGATCTAACTGATGGGATAAAGCAGGACAAAGCAAATTTAATTTTCTGGAAAAATGAGAAATTACGAGAAACTGACTGATTTGCCCATCGCCACTCGTTCCCTTGCAGCCATCAGGAAACTGCTATAAACTGGAGTCCCTCGATTTGTACCATGCTCAAGTTTCCTTCAGCATCATGTCCCTAATGACCTGCAGGGGAAAAAATCGGGTATTTGTGTAAAGAAACCTTTCTAATTCCTTCTCTATCTCTATTTGCACAGTAATAATTTCACTGGATTATCCACATATTCTAAGTTATGCCTAGTCATCATTTATTTTTCCTCCTCATCTGAAAATACGCTCACTGCATTTTGAAATCTCACTTAGGGAAATTGGTGGGGTGTCCTATTTCTTGACCTTTAAAACTGTGTAGGAAGAGAAAACGGTGGTGCAGTAACAGAAGCAATGTTATTTGAGAAAATATAGCCATCAGCTGGGAAAAAAGATCATACATTGTAAAAAAAATAAAAGGACTGATTGACTTTTTGCAGGTTAGAAAGATGTAGTGGTACCAAAGGCGCCTGTGGTAAACAGTGTCACGCTAGCATTCTCTCCTACAATAAACTGAGTTATGAAAATTGAGCACCTGTTAAAATACATTTCAGTGCAGAGTATAATTTATGTGCTTCTCTTAGCCAGTGTGTTTCTTGTGACTCGGGCATAGAATACTAATGAAGGGAGCTTTTATAGGCTGCAATCATTTTCACTTAATGATGGAAAGGAGGTTTGCAATTGAAAGGTCGCCATGCTAGGTGCTTATGACTAAACTTACAGAATGCCTCTGTGCCTCATTTCCCACTCCTGCTGCTTTGACTTGGGAATGGCTGAGCACTTTCAGTGCCATTGGCTCAGGCCTGACTGGGCCTTTGAATCCCTCTTTCAGTGGTCTCGGAGGAAGGAAAACAGATGTTGGCTCTTGCATAGTGGTATGAGAAAGCCAGCATCTATTGGCTTTCTATGGCATCTAAGTGAAACTTTTTTACTGAAGTTTCAAAGCATAACATTGAGCGGGAGAGGTGGTTCCTGATATGGAAGCTTGAACAAATGAATTGATGATGTTTGATAGGAGGCTGCCTGGATTTTAGGACTCTTGGAAGATGCTTTCCCATCTGTCTTCCATTAACTAAAACATCTGGTGCAAATGCATGGCAGGGCCTTTTTGGTGGTGGCTACAAGGTTTTGAAGGCTTTTCTAGTGCTTCTTCATTTAGACTGTCATGGCATCTAAACTGATTAATTTTTATCTGGTAGATACTCATTATACCAGTATGCTTTGTTTCAGTGCTTATTGGATCTATTTTATTTACTGAGTTGTAATATTTTACACTGTACTTATTATTAGCTATCTTGAACACTATCTTTAGTGAAAATATTCAATATATATGTGATAAATTTACAAATGTGGAACTATAACCAATTTATTTAAATCTCATGTTCTCCTCCAGTTACAAAATCTGTTTCAGTAACCATTTTCATGTGCTGTCTGTTTCCTGCCTTTCGTTTCTCTCTCCTCTTAAATTTGTATCTGAACATATTGAATGAATGAATGGATCATCTAAGAAAGAGTGATATTCCATCCATCCATCCACGTGAGTTAGACTAGGATGCCTAATGCCTGGGAATTGTGCAGCTTGCATGAAGGTGTGGAGAGTGCACCCAAAATAATAGCTTCTACATGGGATTTGGCACATTAGCTGGTCAGCCTGCTGAGTTTGCCTGGCTTGCAGAAAAGAAGGGGAAGACCAAATAGTAGCTTTCAAAGATATGATGGGTTCCTTGAGAGAGGGCAGAGGTGTGCACGGATCCGAATCCCTGCCAAAAACATTTAGGGAGAATGGAAAGAATGGCTGAATCCTGGAATACGAAATACTACAGCCAATACAAATGCTTTGCATTGTCTCTCCCTGCAGCTATGGGTCAACCAAGAAGATGGAGGGGAGGAAGGGACAAGTGAAGTACAGAATGGACACTTGGATCCAAATGCTGCCGACTGCCTCTGCCTCGGCAGAACTCTGCAGAACCGAGACCAGATGAGAGCCAATGTGATTAATGAGATAATGAGTACAGAGCGTCACTATATCAAGCATCTGAAGGACATTTGTGAGGTATGGAGCTGTCTCCTTGATCATTTTGCTTATGATGAAACTGTTGAAGAGATCATGAGTTTGCTGGCTCAGTCTGACCTGTTGGCCTAACTTCATCTCCCTGCTCAAGGAGCACAGGAGGTGATCGTAGGCTCATCATTCCCTCCAACCTCCCTCATGGGGTTCTTGGGAGGACCAATGGGATAATCCTTGGATGAGCTTTTGAATTGGACAAAGTTGACTGTGTGAGTGCATCTGCTTGGATCACAGTGAGGCAGGCATTTCTGTATTGTTTACACCCACCCAGTCTTCCTCTACCTTTGCCTTGCCTAAAAAAGCTTCACCTTGGGAAAAGGTGTGTGTGTAACAGGTAGGGGAGAGCTCTGGTGTCAATAGGGGAGGGAGGCAAATCCACAGGTAGCCGTCTTAATGCGTCTCCTGCCCCATCAAATCCTCCTCCTCCTCCTGTTTGAAGGGTGGAGGGGGATTCTGGGGTGGGCACTTTGGCATCCTCCTACCATTAACCCATGTGTGCATATATCGTATAAAATGCCAGTCAGATATGTAAAGCTGTATTCTAAGCCTACTTGGGGTCAGAGATGGGCAGGCTTAGCTTAGCAAAACAGAATGCTAAAAGAATTTATGCTGGTGGTCCATTTTGCAGTACGTCACTGTGGAAAATGTGCAGATGATACACACCAGCAGATTAAGAACTGAGGGGAGGGGAGGGGAGGGGAGGGGAAGTGTTCTGGATTCCTCAAGTTCTCAGACCTTCAGGCCATATTGTTTGTCTCCTTGGTGAGCAAACACGCAACTGGCTTGTTGGCGAGTCTTTTCTCTCTATCTCTCTTGTACTACTACGGTGCACAATCCAGTAGTAAAGCCGAAACCTGATTTGACACAGAAATCGATGTGGACTAATCTATATCTTTTATCCATAGAACTTGTAGAGGAAGTCAAACAGACACTCAGAAAGCTAGGAAGAGGACCCCCCCCCCCGCCACAATCCCTGAAATTCTATTCCTCCACTGTTCTTCTGCTTTGTTCTGTCCCACATTCAATGGCTGCTTGGTTTTGTTTAACCAGGAGTATGTCTGAAACGCATCCTTGAGTTGGAAAGGCATTTCAGTTCATTCAGTTCATTTTTATTTTCTTCCTTATGTCCTGGGTTACCAGAATGCAGACGTACATTCAGGAAACACGTGTGGATCTTGAGATACTTTGCTAAGGAAAGCCCTGTGCTTCTATAGATCAGCAAAGTGCCACCCGCCCCCCCACCTCTACACACTGTTCAGACATCTATACAAGCGCATCGTATTTGGTCCCTTTCCATCTTACTTTCATTGTCATAAATGTGAAATACATCACCTTATCAGAATGATGAAAGTACAATAAAATGGAATAAAATAGGAAGATTAAGTTAAAAGAAGGCATACAATTATTAATATCCCTATAAAAATAGCTATAACCATCTCATTAAACAGATAAAGAGATTCTACCTTATTAGAACATTTCTAAAAAGACAAAAACAGGCACTTTTTACAAAGAAAAGATAAATAGATTATGGATTATATCACAAGATGCGGCCACATACGTATGCATTAGAACCTGAACAGCAGAGGGATGCTACTGTATCTACTCCACTTCAGAGACAAGACCATTTAGTTTGGATCTCCAAAAATCAAAGGAGGCCTTTGGATTAGGGGAATTTGGAAAGCATTTTCTCTTCTCTAGCCTACCTTATTAAGTACCTGAAATTCAGGAGCTCAGTGGCCAATCTGCTGCATTGTTGCGGTTGGACAGGTGCTCCATGGTTTGGACCCTCCATTCATAATATAGGTTGAATTATGCAGCATGTTTGCTCCAGAGTTTGGAATATTCCTGTGTACGCACAGTGGAATATCTGTTCTGCCCCAGCTCAAAGAAGCTAAATAAATAAAAAGAAGCTAAAATCGAAACCCCGTATAGCCTCTTCTCTTTACTGTAGATTCTTGGTCACCTAGGCATATTTAAACATGCACAAATAGCTAGTTAGAGGGAAATGAACGTAGCAAGCATTAAAACCCTGTGAGGCTGCCATCAGTTTAATGCAAGCAGCATAAGGTTGTAGGGTTTGTTTGCTTTTTAAAAAATCATTTGGGCTTGGACTTGATGCACATGGGAGGATGCAGTAATGGGAGGGCAGCGACCAGAGTAATGACATCCATGGATTTTACCACCTCACCTATCATCTGGATGGTGCTGGGTTTCATTGATTCATACATTTAATTTGTATCTGGTCTTTCTGCCAAGGAACGGCACTCAGGGAGGCTAAGAACAAAATCTTAATTAATATATAACATGAGGACAAATAAATTAAAAACAAATAAAAGACAGCAATAAAGGAAATAAACTGCACCAGCCAATTAAAAGAAACCCTCCAGCCACAGACCAGCTTATAGGCTAAAGGACTGCTTAATTTTTTTAAGGCTTGCTTTCCAGGATGACAGAAGGACAACTGAGGAAGCAGCCTAAGCTTTCACTGCGGGACAGTTTCAGAGGCTGAAAGTAGCTGTGAAGAAAGGGAGGGCTGAGAAGTGTGGGGAGGACGAGAGGGAGCTGGATAGTGATTCAGTTTTAAGATTATGTTCAAAGGCCCAGCTGTCGGTTCTGCCCCCTAGCATCCACCCTGAAGCATGTGGAGACAGGGGTCCTCCCTGATGGAATTCCTTCCCAAGAGGCTAACTTTTGAAAGTTTTTTCTGGCTTGAATTAAAAGTTTTAAAAGCATGATGGTGGTGATGGGTATTTTGAAATGGATTGGTTTGTTTTCATAGAATCGCAGAATAGCAGAGTTGGAAGGGGCCAGGAAGACCATTGGGTCCACCCCACTGCTGTTGCAGGACTCCACGTTACACCATCCCTCTCTGATGGCTGTCCAGTTTCTTCTTGAATGTCTCCAGTGTGGGAGAGCCCACCACTTCTCTGGGCAGCTGGTTCCACTGTCCTATTGCTCTGATAGTGAGGAAATTGTATTGTATTGATGGGGATTGTACTGATTCCCATGTTGTTTTTATTTGGATAAACTATGGTCTTGAAAGGTAACTAGGACATGCGTTAAACAATGTACCATAGCTAGTGCATCACTTAGATGGAGAATTGATTATCGTTTTGCTGAAGGGGTCATTCACAAATGGGGCATTTGTTAGCAGTCCCTTGCTGCCAAGTGCCATAAATACTCTGAGCTGTCTTCTCAGTGAAGACCTAAGCAGTGATAACTTGGCATTGTTCATTTGCAAGAATGCAGACCGGGCACTTGCACCGGGGAACACCTCTGCCGAGACCCATTGCTAGCAGAATTAATGCAGGTGCAGCTTGTTGCAAATACTTTTTGCCTGCCTCCGTGCTAGCTGGACCCTCTTCATGACCTCCCTCTGCCTATAGGCTTTTCCAGGGGAAGTGGTACCCCTAGTCATTGGAGTAGCTTTTTCTAGCAGGACTGCAGCAATGATGTTTCCCGCCACATTTCCACATGGGGAAGGAGCTCGTAATCCCAACCCTGCTGGGGGCCTGAAGCACTGCATTCCTGCTGTGCTGAAAAAGTGGTCGGAGCATCTGAGACCTGCTCCTGGAGTACCTTGTGCACAAATAAATAATCCTGACACGGTCTACAGCTTTAGGTCCTTGCTGCTTGAGTGGGATTGTAATGAAGGAAAACAATGCATCGTTTATTCTACTTGGCCAGGCTGTGGAACTTTATTCTTCTTTAGTCGTCCTCCTTGGTACAGAGAACTGCAATGCCCTCTTCTTTTTTAGTCTTTAAAAGGGTCTAAAATACAAACCCACAGCTTTGAGCTCATTCCCCCACATAGTCTAAATAGTGACTCCCCTGCATCCAGCTCCTGTTGAGTGGATGCCACAGAGCTAAGAAACACAACCTACCACAAAGGAGAAAAGGGAGTCTTCCAACCACTGGGGGGAGCCTTTCTTGTCTGTGGAGGCATGGTGGTTCGCGTGTCGAAACAGAAGAAATTGCATCCTTCGAATAAGAAATATCCATCTGTCTGCCCTGCAGAAGAAACAGCAGATCTCGCTATTGTACTTTTTCTCACCCACCACTGTTTGGTGTTTCTACACCAGTAAAGGAATGGAGGCTGAACCTTCAAGCAGAGATGCCTGTCATGTTAACTGGATCTCTTGGGTCAAATTTTTAGTGAGGCTGTTGGAATTGCTCCAGTTTGCCCCAGCGTATGATTAAACTCACGCCGTTAAGGCCAACGGTACTGCCAAGCCTCATCCTCTGCTCTTCATTATCCCAAATGGAATCGAATGACAAATCTTGCCAGAAGGTGGAGTGCCGACAAATCTTTCAGATGTCTTTTTAAACTGGAGAAGACGGCAACGAACGTTCCCATTTGCAAAGCAATAGCCCAGCCGCCGCTTGAGGAGAATCCATTTCGCCCAAATTAAGTGCACGAAACCAGAGTAATGCAGCTGCCTCAGAGGGTGGGGGGGCAGCCCAGTCCAAATAGGTCGACTCCACTCTGGAATTCTGATTGTGTGGTGACTCTGGTGTGCTGACGCGTTTCTCTCTGTGATGGTTGCAGGGGAAGCAGAAAATGAAGCACACTAGGTTGGATTCCACGGCTTGTCTGTGCATCTCCACGATGCTGCCACTTGCCCAAAAGATGTGGTGTTACTTCGATTAAACCTTTTGTCACTTTCTTCTGCATTTCCTTCACCTGACAAGGAATCGCCAGTTTCTTTTTGAAACTTGCTCCAGGAGACATTCAGTGGTGGTGACTCTTCAATT
Source organism: Varanus salvator macromaculatus (assembly GCA_023646645.1). Taxonomy (NCBI): domain Eukaryota; kingdom Metazoa; phylum Chordata; class Lepidosauria; order Squamata; family Varanidae; genus Varanus; species Varanus salvator. The sequence goes on along the minus strand of JAIXND010000674.1, from coordinate 6,246,627 downwards.
CCAATCAGAGAATACAGCCTTCCACATCTGGTGCTCCCCAGGTGTTTGCAACTATATTTCCCAATATTCATGACTACCAGCCATGCGGGCTGGGGTTGATGGGGTTGGAGACTCCACACATCAGCAGGTTGCAAAGTTGGGCCTTACTGGTCTGTGTGTGAATCACTGTTCATTGGTGTCCTTCTGTTGCATTTTCTTACAGGGTTACTTAAAACAGTGTCGAAAGAGAAGAGACATGTTCAGTGATGAGCAGATGAAGATAATCTTTGGCAACATTGAGGACATCTACAGGTTTCAGATGGGCTTTGTACGGGACTTGGAGAAGCAGTACAACAAAGAGGATCCCCACCTCAGTGAAATTGGGCCGTGTTTTCTGGAGCATGTAAGTGTTTCTGAAGGAAAGCAGCTTGAAAAGGAGAAGTCCTTCCATGCTTGCCTTTGCAGGCCTCTTAAAGGCCCCCTTCACTCTCAGGCACACAACCCTGCACTCGTTTTCTACTATGTGTCCCCACATGGCTGGAGCACCTGTGGTTGCCTCAAGCTCAGGAAGAGATTTCGAGAGCTGTCTTAGTGTTCTTCCTAAGCAAAAAGCCATGCTAACTGTTAACAGGGAAGGTTGAAAGAGTCACTTGTCCAGCCAGGTAATGGATATTCCTTGCTGGGGGCTGGCCTCCATAGGAGGAGCTGGGAGATGACTCAGGTACATCACTGGCAAGGTGGAAACTCCCAGCACCTTGGACAGTGCCCGGCAGGAGCCGCTTGGGTAGCTTCTCAATCAAGGGGCTGTTGTGTACCCACGAACAGCAGCAGCTGGAGGCCTGGGAAAGCAAGTAGCCTGCAGGTAAATTCATATGTGCTCCCAGGCCCAGTTCCTGTGCATTAGAGAGCAGTCGGGGGAATGGCAAGGGTGAGAAGTTGGTTTAACTTTACAGCATTGAAGAGGACTGAGACCAGCGAGCGAGCTAACCTGACCCAGATGTCTTGGTAGGGGTCAAAGTGTCCTTCTGTTTCAGTTCAATCTTCTGAACAAGGGACAGGTGTGGGAAATCCTGTCCCATTTTCCACATCAGTTTGCAATACTTTGGTTAAAAGTTTGCATGGAAATTCATATGCATATCTCCCCAGATATGCATTTCATTACATTTCTCCCACTGTAATTCATTTTTACGCATTTTCCATATTATCTACTTTTGGCATGTATTTTCCCCTATCCCATTCCCCCCACCCTTCAACACACAATGTCTTGTGTTGGGGTAGAACTGAAGCCAGTTGGGAAGGTCCTGCTTGGTTCTCACATGAACATTCATGGACCTGCTTGGTCCCACTGGACACTGGGAGCTTTTTGTGGCCCCTGGTGGCAGCTCTGACAGCAGTTCCTGCAGCTCAGAAGGACATTTCTCTGCAACCAGTTGCAGCAGCCCCACGTCCGTTGGCTTTCCCCAAACAAAGGGAGGTTTTTCAATGGCTGTCGACATGCTTTCAGACCATATGGATGATGAGGCATGCTGCTTTCATTTGCAGAAGAAGAATCAATCCTCTTCTCCAACTGCATGCCAGTGGTGTGAAGTGTTCACTGCTGTTGGAGCTGGGAATGGATTTACCTGATCAACAAGGGCCACATATGGAAACTCTAAGCAGCCAGAGAAAAAGACAGAAACCATGGCAGGACTCAGGGATGGGGAGCATATCACTGGGAACCTGCCAGTGCCCAGTTGCCAGGAGGGGCTCTTTGAGCCTCCTGGCCTTGCTTCTTTCCCTCTTTGCTATTGCTGCCTGTTCAACACCCATCCACAACCCTTGTCTTCTGAGAAAGTGTTGGAATGGGTCCAGGAGGAAAGGCACACAAGCAGGCAATAGGAGCGCAGAGGAAAAATAGGAGCAGGAAGTCTGCACCACAGCATTTCCCCAAGGTCTTCAAAACCTGGCACTGGTGCTGACCGAACTTCCTCTTTGGTAGCAGCACTAAAGGTACCATGCCAGGAAGAGCCCCCAACCATGGGCGAGGTCTCTCCCCCAGCATCCATCTTCTCTCCTGCCCATGAAGCTCCTTTCTCTGCCTATTTTGCCCCTAGCAGGGCTAGGACTTCCTCACACCCTTCTCTCCTTTGCTGTTGCTGGTGGCCCTCTTGCTCCCTCTTGGCTACATCTTCTATCAGTTATTTTTAAGAGATGTTGACCACAGCTGTGATCAGCTTACTGGCATGCCCCATTGCAGGATCCGTGAACCCAGCAATGAGAGCATAATTAGTAGGGATGCCTTAGAAATCTGATCTTTGCAGGTATCAATGTGGCCTGACCTCATCAAACCTCTCACACCAATGCAGGGATCAAAACTCCGGCAGGCGCCAGATTTCCCGCTTCTCTGGCCATCATGACGCAGTGCTGAGCACTTTATTTGAGGGGAAATGCATTGAGAAATGCATATTCTGCTTTTGAAAGACCTTTCAAATACATCTTTCAAATTGCAGATGGATTATGCCGGGGATTTGTCAATTAGTGCAAAAGTGGGACAGAACAGACTTTATGGGTGAAACAGGGAAAAATAGCACAGAAGAATGGAAGCAGGCAGTTTTCCTCATCCCTGGTAATGCTGCGGAGTAAAATTGCAAGCCAGGCAGTGCGGCTTAGCAGGGGAGTTGCTTGTTGCTTTTTGTTACCTGATGGAACTGGATGTTTTTGTGTACTGCTGTTAGACACCTTGGGAGCTAAGTGTGAGAAGGTGGGAAGGAATATTTAACAGCAGCAGTGGGGCACTGATCCAGCAACCCGGAGGGCCACTAAATGGCAGTGCTGCTGATGGCAACACCATGTGTGTGTGTGTGTGTGTGTGAAAACTTGGAATTATGGTGATGCGCATTGCACAGTGAGACTCCAGTTGTGCCCAGCATCCTTTCTCCAGCAGCTCCCTTTGGGAATGAAGACAGTGGGCGTGAGGAGAGTGCTTCTCTATGGCACATCCCAGGCACACCTTCAGGGGCTTCTGTTTTGCTTGGCTTTTGGGGTATGGAAACATTCTGACAAGGGCTGCTGCCTGCCCTGCTATTTGGGGGTTCTTTGGGATGCCAAGCAGCCTGCTCCTGCCATTGCCTGGGAAGGTGTGGTGAGAAAGACAGGAGGAAAGAAACTCACGCCTCTCGTTCTCTCCCTCCCCCTTTCCTGTCATTTCCCAAAGGGCAACCAGCTGGTGTCAGAGGTACGGCCCGGCGCCAACATCAAGGGTGGTGGGGGCACCCGCTGGGATCATTAGGCCAGGGAGTCTGGAGACAGCCATCCTCACCCCCAGTCTTCATTCCCCATCCCTGCTTCACCCCCTCTGTCACCGTGCTTGCTACGTAAGACACGTGTGGTGCAAAGGGCATTTTAGCTGACCATGGTGGCTCTCAGAGACACCAGTCCACCTACCCTTGCCTGTTACATAAGCCACACTCTGTGGGAGCTGATAAAATGGCCAGTGTTGTAAATATGTCAGGAAATGTCAAGAAAATCATGCAGCCTTGCTTTTTTAGCTTTTCCTTGAGGGAGAAAGAAAGCACTCTCTTGATGCTTATGTAAGAGGATGCCACTATTCAAGATGTGGGAGCTTTTTAAATATAGCTGCATTCCTGTTTTAGTTGCAGGTTGGTTGGGCCATTTTTCACACCAGCAGTATTAGAGAATGCGATTGTAAATGATCACGGCACATCAATAGAACGCCATTAAAGCCACACGCATCTCGTACAGCATCTTGGACCAAAGTGCCTTAGACTTCCCAGTCTCGTAGTTGGTTCTGTTCCATTTAAAGGCAGCAGGAGCCGTGTGTTTCTCTGCTGTTGAAGCAAAAGTTATCCTGATGAGTGAGCAGGCTTTAAAAAAATGCAGAGGAAAGGAGCGGAACTGGAAACTGTCACGATGCATCTGTGGATGTGATCACTTTGCTCCAAGCAGGGCTTTCACCACTAAGGTCAGAAAGTTAAATTTCGGCTGTCAGATGCCAGAAGGAGGGCAGAGGGGGCAGGGAACAGTTGGCAGAGCCACCCAAGAAAGGAGATTGAATGAGGGGAGAGGTGGAGGAACCTGCAAGAGTTGTGCAGGTTCTGCTGAGCTGAGAAATTTTCTTATCATTATGCAGAGCAACCCTGGCATAAAGCGAAATCCTGAACCACAACTGAGTCCCTTTCTGCTTTTAACTTATGGCAAAGCCTTGCCCAGCACAGTATATCTGCCAGATATTTTGGACTACAACTCCCATTAGCTGCCACTAGCATAGCCAGGGGCCAGGAAGGTGAGAAGTTGTAGTCTAATGTGAGTGTAAGGGGGAAAGTGTACTGTAACATTTAAAGTGTAAGTGTTATCATCTCCCTGTTGCCTTTGAAGAGGTACGCACACTGTCTGGCCTGTTATGCTTCTTTTACTTATATGTTGGGTTTACATGAGCAGAGCCAGCTGGAGCCTGGTGTCAGACAAGATGGCCCGGGAGAGCCCGTCTGACTGGCTCTGTTTCTGGGCACTCTGGTTCCTGATATTCCATCACATCCTTAAGAACATAAGGAAGCCTTATGGTGAACGGGTTGGGGTAAAAATCTAATAGCTCAATAAATGAAATAAATAAACATGAGAGACTGGAGGTGATGGCCAACGGATCGCCTTTGATCCCTTGATCACAAAGGAGGAAGGGAAAGTCCTCCTTTTTCTGCACAGTGCATAATTGTGTGCGACTCTGTCCCTTCTCCCTTTATTCATTCCTTTTTAAAGCGAAGCCATCTAAACATTGTCACTTCTCTTGATAGGCGAGTTGATCATTTTGGTTTCCCATTAGCGGATGGACCATTGGCTTGCTTCAGAAGTACAGTTCGTCTGCCCAGATACCTTTGGGAATGCTGCTGGAGGCATTATCATGCAGCGTTGCTTTATGAGGCAGTCTCTTCACCCTTTATGGGGCTGTGAAACATACTTTGATTGTGAAACATACTTTTCAGGGGAAGAGTAGTTGCTATTTACAACTATTTACATCATGTCTTATGAACCTCCCTCTCTCCCTCCTTCTCTTTTGCATCTTCCTGCTTCTACCTCCTGCAGCAAGATGGCTTCTGGATCTATTCAGAATACTGTAACAATCACCTGGATGCATGCATGGAGCTCTCTAAGCTAATGAAAGATGGCAGGTACCAGCACTTCTTTGAAGCATGTCGTCTCTTGCAGCAGATGATTGATATTGCTATTGATGGCTTCCTTCTGACACCTGTGCAGAAGATCTGCAAATACCCCTTGCAGCTGGCAGAACTGCTGAAGTACACTGCACAGGAACACAGGTAGGTCGAGGCCCTCTGTGCATTGTGGAACAGTTCAGAGGCAGCTTCCAAGCATGGGAGTAGCTTGACAGAAGGTGGCCCTGAGGTCCCCTTTCTCTGCTCCTCTCTCCCCTCACTTCTTATTTCCCATTTGGAGGTAGCTCTCCCTTTTCTCTTCCATATGGTTTGGATCACAGCTCTCATTATCCTTCCGCATTGGCTATATTGATGGTTTTTGGAGTTCCAGTGCTCTGGAGAGCACCCAGTTGGATAGAGCTGTTCTAAAATCTCTGTCTTGCTGTTCAGTCATTGGGGATGCAAGGAGAAATCACATGGAATCACACCACTGGAACAGGCCTAGAAGGCCATCATGTCCAACTCCCTGCTCAACGCAGGACTTGAGTCTCCCATCCAGATTCTAGCCAGGCCTGACCCTACTTAGCTTCCAAGATCAGGAAGCTATATCATGAAGTTTGCTATTCCGGATAGTGTGCGGTGTGTTTTGCCTTCCTTGCCTGCTTGCCTTGGCTACTTTGGTGCAGAAGGACAGGGAAGGACTGTAGTTCAGTGGCAGAGCCCCTGGTCCGCATGCAGGAGGTTCTGGTTCAGTCCAGGTAGGGCAAGGAATGACTTCGGCCTGAAGCCCTGCCCAGCTGTTGCTGCCATCCCATGCCAGCAGTGCCAGGGCTGTGTGACAGCTTTTGATATCCCTATGATTGTGACATTTTTTGCTTCAGAGATACTCTCAGTGAGCAGAAATAGCAGAGGGGGCTGTACCAGGACATCTGAGCCCCCATTCATCAAATCAAGCTAAGACTTGTCCTGAGATTTTTTTCATGTAGGTACTTTTACTACCTACGGCAAGAATTACTCCTTCATCTTCCTGCTGTGGGTGTGGCCTGCCCAAGACGACACCTGAGGCTTTGGGTTAGGAGCAAGATTTCGGGCAGTCCAAGTTAGCACAGGGTCGGTGGCCCAGTGCCCTGCCATCCTAGTCTCCTCCTCAAGCCCTGGGAAAATGCCTTGACTGCCCATCGGGGAGCCATTTCGTGCCACTAATCTGTGAGGCCCAGCCAAATGTCCGCCAACATTTCTCATCAGCGGTCTTGCTAGTTCAGCGGCAGCCGCAAGTCCCGTTTCTAAATACTCGTCTTATTAATGAATGGATTGGGGTGGGGGTAGGAGACACATGGCTCATAATGCTTCCTCTAAAAATAAAGCATGAATATGAGGGAATTAGGCTGTGTCTAGATGTTGAGCATATGTGACTGCTATTAAAACAGCCCCCTGGGTTGTCCCTCCAGCTCTGCCCACTGCTAACTAACTGTTAATAATAATGTTAATAATAATAACTGCTCATGCCCACTGCCTGGGTGTGTGTGGCGTCATGACGTGATGCTCCAGGGTCCCCTACCTTCACAAATAGCATCCCAGCTGCCATTTATGCATCGCCATAAAAGAGGACAGAAGGATGCAGCGTTATACAGCCTTCGCCTATGCACAGACTTCAGTTTAGGGGGCTGATACTGTAACTTAGGAGGGAAATAGAGTCCAGCGGAGCAGACTATGGGCTGTTGGCCTTTGTGCCCCACTCAACCCGCTTGCCCAGGTGCTAACTCTGGATGGGCAACTGCCAAGCCCCCATGGCTCCCCCTTCTTGTTACTTTTTAAATTGGGCAGCCCTCCCACCAGAGGAAGCGGGGGTCCTCAAACGTTTTCACCAGGGGGCCCGTCGCAAGGTGCTGGCTGTGGGCTGGAAAGGTGGTGCTGGCAGTGCTTGTGGGCCGGCGCGGGGGCCAGGCCAGCACGTGCAGGTGCACTGAGGTGGGGTGGGGCGTGCAGCGAGGCGAGGGGCGGGCGCACACCTTGAGGCGGGAGCACGAGGCAGCGGCTTGCTTGCTTGGAGATTGTTTTCTCTGAACGAGCAAACGGCTGCCTCCCCGCACACGGGGCGAGATGGGTGGTGGGTGCGTGCATGGCTGCAGGTGTGTGCGCGGCAGGTCCAAATGGGCATGGTGGGCTGGATCTGACCCCCGGGCCGTAGTTTGAGGACCCATGAAATAGAGGGCTGCTCCTTGACAGATCTTTGGAGAGCGAACAGCCTGAATGAAGTTATCAGGCCTAGGTTCTGCCTTTGCCCAGCCCTGAAGAGCCGTCATGCTTCTGCCGTTCGCCCTTAGTTCACTCCGGAGCAGTCCAGTCCCTGTTCTGCTTCTGTGGACTCCTCTGCCACAGGGACATTGGCCCTGGCTCCCAGGAGGACGGGGTGCAGGACCCCTGGTGACCCCAGAGGCAGCCGCCATCGTGGAGAAGCTCTTGGGGGCCACCCCAAGAAGCAGTGGAATCAGAGGCAAAAGGGTAGGGACCAAAGCACCCCCCCCCCTTTTCATTTAATGTCACTGGCCTGCATTCACTCTTCCTTTTGGCACTCCAGACTTTTAGTGCAGGAAGAAACTATACCTTAGCTGGGAAAGTCAGTGGCCAGGGGGAAGCAGGTGGGCCAGGGGAAGCCCACCTGAGGGCAAACGGGTCTCCAGGAGAACTGACTGTGGCCCCTGGCCTGAGCCACCCTCTCTCCATCCTTTGCCTCCTCCACTTCTGGCCACCTCACCTGCACCAGAGCTGAGCCTCCCTTGCTCGGGAGCGAGCCCCCGCCAGAGTGCCATTCGCCACCCCCTCCACTGCCGAGGGAACACATTGACCGTGTGGGGAGTGGCAAGAAATCCAGGAAGAACAGAAGAGATGGTTTGGCAGGAACAAGCATGTCCTTTCAGAGCCATAATGATGCGTGGGAGCGCTCCAGGTGCTCGTAGGAGGCCAGAGTAAATTTTGTGCTAAAATGAGCAACTCTTTTAACACTGAAATGTACACAGAACAGTTCGCTTTGGGCACAGTTAGCGATCCAGCAAAGATGCCGTTAGTGGCCACAACCATTCTATTGTTCCAGAGATGCTGCTCATTCGTCAACGATGGGTGAAAGTTCAACGGCGGGTGTTTGAACTTGCGGGTTCTTCTGTGAACCGACCTGGTGTGCACTGGCAGATCCGAACTTAAGCCTCCACCAGAGCCCACACTTTTCTGGACACTGCAAAACAGTTTTCAGTTGTTTGAACATAGCTAAGTGTTTTAAGATGGGTATTTTGAAAGAGTTGTCAAGGGTATTTCAATCAAAGTGAACCTGAAAGAGTGATTTGGTATAGCCAAGATGGAAGAGCAGCTGGCTGCATTTCTCTGCCTAGATTACAGATGAACGATGTACATCGTATGCATGACAGGGTGAGCTTTGCCATGTAGTGCAATGGAGATTGGGCCAAATCAGAGCTTTATCGAGCAAGTTTGGATTTGTTGTTGGGTCTGGGTTCTTGGCTTGGTTGGTTTATTTCCTTTCAGCCCGAGTTGCCCATTTGGCTATAGCAGGGCATTTGAGCTGAAGACAAACCAGAATCTCCACTGCAGAATGTCTTTCTCTGTCAAGACTGTGCCTGAACATCTGTTGTATTCATGTCTTGCAAGGGCGCTGGCCCTCTTGTGCAGAGTGGATAGCCTTGAGCCTGGTTAGCATGGGCCATGTCCAGGCCTGCTGGGCGGGGGGCAGCTGAAATCTTCTGGGGGCTGTTGGGGAGGCATTTCCTGGACCACCCCTCTGCCTGGAACAGCGTGATCCCACGAAATGAGAATGCAGCAGACGGGCGCAACATCAGCCAGCAAACAAGGAGTGCTTTGCTTAGCAGGCCTCTTCATTCTTCTCATTAGTCAGCAGTCAATAAGCCCAGAGTTAATCATAAATTAGGGTGGCACTGATGCAGCAGCAGGCCTAGTCTGCCTCTCCAGTTGAAATTAGCATTAAGGTCTCTCAGAATGGGAAGGTAAGCGTAAGTCAGGAATCGATAGCATTGATTCCAGCATCACTTTTCCAAAAGACTGATCATTATCCTGGCCGGCCCTGACAGGAGGCTCTTTTCTTCCATGGTGTGTGCATGCACACACAAGAAATTGCTTTGTCTGCCTAGATGGCTCCCAGGCACTCCCGTCTGCAGTGGCTTTGAGGGAAATGCTGCATGGCCAAATGTTGCACGAATGACCCAGAACGGCCAGGGCCCTTGTCTCCCATCTTCAGGGGCTGCTGAATCGGTTACTCATTGTGCATTCTCTGTAAGCTTTGAGAGAGAACTCTGCTCGGGAGTCAGAGAATAGCCTCCTGCCTGGGATGAGCAATTCGCGGCAGGCTAGGATGGATGGAGGAGAGTGAGGAGCACAGTGCCTACGCTCAGGATTAATCCATGACATACCAAGATAAAAAGTTCATTCCATAAATGATGGAAAAGGGCTCAGCTGCTGCAGTGCCACTGAGAATGCTTTCTGGGGATGGGAGAGAAATGGTTTCAGTTTGTGTTTTAATTTTAATGCAAATTTATCTAATGTCATGTTTCTGAACTCAATATGCAGACTGAAATTATGTTATCCTTCAAAATCCTACTCTGGATTTTGCAGTGGTGTACTCCAATAAAAATGTGTATAAAAATGCCACATGTTAGGACACTTGCTTATAGCAAACATGCATATTAGGAAAATGCATGTCTTAGGAGAAGCGTGCACAGTACTGATGCATTAACTTCCCAAATTTCTGGATGATCTGAAGGTAAGCTAAGATGATCTCAAGGTCCAGTCTCAAATTTAAGAGTGGAAAAGAGGGATCCCAGAGAAACGGAAGTGGATGGATTCGCCTCTAAATACTGGGTTAAATGAGCTAATTCTCTAAACTTGCACAACCGCTTTCTACACATATCTTTTAAAATTTCCATTCTTCAATTCATGTGTAATGTTACAGGCTCCTTTCTTTCTTTCTTTCTTGTTTGCTTGCTTGCGTTTTCTGCCCAGTGATTACAGGTACGTGGCTGCAGCCCTTGCAGTTATGCGGAATGTGACTCAGCAGATCAATGAAAGGAAAAGGAGACTGGAAAACATTGACAAGATTGCTCAGTGGCAAGCATCAGTTCTGGACTGGGAGGTATGTGAAGCGTGATGTGATCATTTTCTTGTGAGTCTTGGGGGATGCTTCATAACTTGCCAGGCATGGTTCTCCTGGCATCTGCCCATTGGTTTTGCATCGCATCCATAGCTTAGTAGCAAATCCCATCTGTGAAATCCAGTCCAAGAAAGCAGTTGGTTGACTGGGTGCTCTTAGAAAGGGCTTTCTCCCTCAAGTCCAAAGAGGCTTTGGCAGTATGAAGCACCGTCTTCACCAGCTGGGGCAGGTTAGCACTGCTAATCCTTTTCTTCTCCATATCCAAATCCTCCTGCTCACATGCTTTGGTGGGCTCTTGATTTGACCACTGCAAATAGTTTGTGCTTGGTGTTGCTTTCAAAAACTTCTTGGAAGCATCCATCCCTTACAGCTACTTCCATCACAGCTGTTAAGGTCTCCTCCCGCTTCTCTACAGTTCTGCCAACATACTCAAGGCAGTGAACTGCTCAGGACTTGGGACACAGCCGCCCTCAAAAACATTGGCCTTCCTGCATCTTCTGCTGAAGCCTTTCCTCTGAGCTGCGTGGTGGGCAAGGGGAGAGGACCTTCTCCAGCCATAGACACTCCTTCCCAAAAGCATGGCTGGCATCTAAACTGCGCTCGTTTCCATATCTAACAGAGTTGTCCTTCCTCTGCTGGTTTTGCTGTGCTTGCAGGAGCAATCCCTTGGGCAACAAGATTTATCCATCCATCTATCCGTCTCTTTTACTGCATTTGTATAAAAGCTGCCTGTCAGCATTATGCTCCTGAGAGAGAGCAGGAGGACTCATTTCCAGATCCAGACGGGGCTACAGAGTACCCTCCTCTTCACTGACCTGCCCTTGTCCAGGAACTGGCATTTCCACTTGTTTTGGTGTATTTTTTGAAGAGCAAAAGTGGTGGGCCCCATGAATACAATGGGCAATAGAAGACTACCCCCTGTTCTCCCAGGCCTTCAGCTACCTCTTACATGCGGTATAGCTCACCCTGCCATTCTGAAGGGATTTAACTGCTCTTTTTAAACACGTGCAACGGTTTCTGTCTCAGGATGCAACCCTGTTGTCTCCTGGCATCGTCTAAGGGCCACAGGATGCTTTGGAGGCCAAGCTCCTCCAACAGCCAAGAGCCCTCCCCCTCCCAGCCAGCATGGGAAGGACCTTGCGGGCTGCCCTTCTCCAAGGGCACTACCACAAGGGGCAGGGAGAGGAGGAGGCTGGGCTGGGGCATCGTGCCACTCCAAGCTGATGCCTCTTTCCACCCCCCTCAGCAGCCCAAAGCTAAACAGCGGGAAGAGCTGTCTGCACTGAGTGCTGCCGCAAGGCATGGCTGGCACTTGCATGGGATGCTCACAACCCTCTGAGTTCAGAGGCTGAGGAGCATCTGCCAGAGGGCGCCGGAGGGAGCCCTTAATGCCTTCAACATGTTGGATTCAGACATCCTATTCTGAGCTGGCTCCTTAAAATCAATGGGACCTGAGAATCCCATTTATTTCAGTGGGTCCACTCTACCTATGACTAATTTTTTGAAAAATCTGTATTGCAAACTGTCCTGGAAAAGATATTCTGCAGGGCAATGTATAGCTATATTTTTATATTTCATAGGAAAAACATTAATGTTGTTTCTTTTATGTTTTTGTCCTAACTAAGGACACAAACACATCTAGAATAGTGACTCATAGACATGGTGAAAAGGAAAAGAGTATTTCCATCATGTTACATAATTGCCGTAATGACCAGGTAAATATAATGACCATGCTGTTGGCATGGTTACGGGCAGCCATTTTCACTCCTTCCCTCCCACGAGGAAAAGCGCCAGAGGCTCCCTCGCCTTGTTCCCCCAGTGCAACTTCACTGCTGGCAGCTTTGAACCATGCAGGGGAAATACCGTGTGGGCCTCCACAACCACGCAGCTCAGACTGCAAGGTGGGCAAAGACACGAGAGCAAGGAGAGATGCAGCACCAAGGCTGCAGAGCAATCCTGGGGCACTGAAGGGGGCAGAAGGCACTGGAGCAATGCTAATGTTTGCTGAGGTCACGCCATTGATTAGATAAGTGAGCTGCCTGTATTGATTGCAAAGATAGTATCAGCCGTAGTGCCTAGTCTGTGTGTAGTCCTTTAAATGAGCATCGAGTCACCAGAATGCTGGCTCACTGTGTGCTGATTCTAGGCTCCTGAAGGAAGAAGCTAAACAACATTAGAAAAGAATCGGGAGGAGGGGAGCTCTCAAGATCAGGATCTTGCCACATGAAGACAACCTGTAGCAGGTTGCAAGGAAGAATGTGGGGCAACTTTGGTCCAAAACTTCTGGAGTGCACCAGCTCCCCTAGCTGCCCTTTCCCCAAGGCAGAATCTGATAGGCTCAGGTCACTGCCACTCAGACTGGAGGAACGCCTTTAATCTAACAGGGTGTGCTAGATTACACACCTTCTCTGGCAACCTTCTCTGGCCAGCAGCCACTAAAGCATTTTCCTTACAGGCAATGCTGCATGGCATTCCTCTACGGAGGGACCGCCATTACTGCCTGCCGGGGAATCATTTGTGGGGGGCCAACTTGGAGGTCCAGGCAGTGCCAGCGCGCTCTCCAGGGAGCATTTCCCACTTCTCAGTCAACTCTCCCTTTCCTTGCAGAAGTTGGACTACAACCATCCATGTTTTCTGGACATTCTGTGCAGCTGCTCAACAGAGAAGGTGCTTCATCTCCTCCATGCTGGCCCCAAAATTGTTCTCTGAAGCTTAGATGCCTTCACCTGCTAACCATTGGGATTTGGCCTCCTCCAAATTGCGTCCTTATTAGCTGTTCCCCTCATTCTCTGAGGTGTCTTTTTGGCACTTTCCAGTAATATTGCATTCACTGAAAGATTAATAACTGTAGGAAAATATAATTGGTGCTGTCCTTTTAAATTTCTTCTAGCTCACATTCATCCCAGTTATTTATGGATCCTCTAATGGAAGCCTCTGCGCCCTTAATTATGTAATGTATGAGAACCGGCTGCCACGTAATGTTGCATTATTATATCCAAAGGCTGGCATGAATAAAAATATGATGCAGGCAGCAAGCATCCTGTTTTCAAAGCAAGATCTGACTGATGAGAGATGCCCTCTTGGGGGAGGGAGGAATTAACACCGGGGAGTGCAGGGAGAGAAGGCGCTCTGTATTTTGCCACCACCCCTTCAGTGACAGAAGGCTTTAAAAATAACACTGATGAAAAGGACATTTCTTTTCATTCTGATCTGTCCATCACCCAGAACATTAATGATACAGCCACTCATTAACGCACAGGATCATGAATCACAGGAAGGGTTTGCTTTGCTGAATCATGCAGCGAAAAGGGAAAGATTCTCTGCCTGGGAGAAGAGCCCTGGTTTCATAGCCTTTGTCCCCAGCATCTTGGTCATGCATGGGAGAGGAGGACAATCTGGCGCGTCTGCCAGCTTGTGTCTTCTCTTTCTTCTGCTCTTCTCTGGGCCATTACCACACGCCCTTTGTGGTGACCACCTCACCGCCTGGCCATGCAGAGGCAGAGGAGGGAGAATGATGTTGCCCCGTGGTGCTTCCATGATTGACAGCTTTCCTCAGCAACAAGGACATGAACCTCTGGATCTCTGTGTATCGCTTCTGCCAGGCCCTCGGCCCCCGGGGTGCAGGGAGCATGAGCCTTGCTAGGAAATGAGTGACCTACTGTTCCCCCTCTTGGTGCACATGCATGATCCTGGCCTTCCAGAGGAGACTTGAGGAAGATGCCATTAAGCAGCCCCATGGAAAGACCTCATGCATGCCTGTGAGGCCAGCATCAGTCCTTCATGTTGGACCAACCTTCCTCATTGGACAGAACAGACAGCTATTGAAAAGAGATTTGACTCTTGTGTGGGAGAGTGGTGGTGGTGATGATATTTTGGGTAGGCTTCTCAAGCTTGATGTCCTCAAGATATGTAGGCCTACAGCCCCATGATGGATAGGGCTGATGGGCATTGTAGTCCAAAATGCCTAGAGGGGCCCCAGTTAGGCAAGGCATCCTTAGGACAAATGTATGCTGTTATTTTCCCAAGCCTAGTTGCTCTTCTAGGCACATTGTTTTGCTCGCTCACTTCTAAGTACCATTCCTACAGATGTCAATTGGATTTTGCCCATTCACAGCTGCTAAGAATAACCATTGCCTAAATCCCTTTCCTTTCCTTCAAATACATATTCCTTCTCAAATTTCCTAGGAGATGTGGCGAGAACCCAGTACCTTCTGAGCATAGCATTGACCTCCCTAGGGAGGTGGAGGGGGGGAAAAACAGGATGTTTTTAGGTAGCGCACAGCTTCTGGGTCAAGGAGATAGAGGACTGTGTGTTCTAGCACAATGCTTCCAAATATATAACCACAATGGATGGCCCAGGTTTCTTCTGTCCTTAAATGAACTCTGGTCTTCCGTAGCTTCCTAGGCACTGTGCGAGAGCCCCTATGAAAGGCATTGAATGGGCAGGGGGTGAAAGGTGGCTTGGCTTGGATTGTCCTTCGTTGAAGATGCTAGGTTGGACCTAGATTTATGCTGAATCAGCTACACAGTTGGAATTACACCTCCCCACCTCCCTTCCCAGGGTGTCTTTCCAACCCCCTGAAAATGCTTTACCCTATTTGAACACTTAAGTCAAATTAGGATCCGACATTCAAAATTCAAACAGGATAGAAATGGCCCATTCATTTTCAGGTATTTGCTAATATCACTTCAACTCTTGAATAATCCACTGGGGAAGTTTAGAGAGAGAGATAAGAAGCAGAATGCATCTATTTATGCCCATCTTTTGCAGAATCACTCTGGAATTCGTGATTTTATTTATTTATTTATTTATTTTTGGAAATTTATGGGCCGCCCCTTGCCACAAGCCTCGGGGTGGCTCACAACCAAAAGATTGAATACATAACATTAAAATTTCCAAATATTAACAGTTAAAAACTAACATTAAAAATTGGCCCATCTCCAGGTCAAAATTAAAACAACAACCTACCCTAAATACAAATTAAATTAATAAATAATAAATAAATTAGCATTTAAAATATTGTTTAAATAAAAAGGTCTTCGCCTGGCGCCAAAAAGCAAATAAAGACGGCGCCAGGCGAGCCTCTCTGGGGAGCGCATTCCACAGATGGGGCGCCACCGCCGAGAAAGCCCTCCTCCGGGTACTCACCCTCCTAATATCTTTCACGGAGGGTTCCCGGAGGAGAGCCTCAGCAGCAGATCGTAAGGGGCGGGAGGGTGTATATGGACGCAGGCGCTCCTTTAGGTAACCGGGACCCAAGCCGTTAAGGGCTTTATAGGTAAGAACCAACACCTTGAATTGGGCCCGGACTTCAATGGGGAGCCAGTGAAGCTGACGGAGAACAGGGGTGATGTGAACACCACGCCCAGTCCCCGTCAGTACTCTGGCAGCTCTGTTTTGTACCAATTGAAGTATCCGGACCGTCTTCAGGGGTAGCCCCACGTAGAGCGCATTACAGTAATCTAGCCGGGAAGTCACCAACGCGTGAGTCACCGTTGCCAAGCAGTCGAGCTCCAGGAAGGGACGCAGCTGATGGATCAGCCGAAGCTGATGGAAGGCACTCCTCGCCACTGCTGACACTTGAGCTATCAAGGTCAGCTCCGGGTCGAGGAGGACCCCCAAGCTGCGGACCCTGTCCTTCAGAGGGAGTGCAACCCCATTCAAGACTAGGGTCAGGTCCCCCATTCCGAGGCCCGAACCACCTACCAACAGGACCTCCATCTTGTCAGGATTGAGCCTCAGTTTATTGGCCCTCATCCAGCCCATTACCTCGGCCAGGCACCGGTTTAGCACAGCCACCGCCTCACCTGGATCGGTGGAAAACGAGAGGTAGAGCTGGGTATCATCAGCGTACTGATGATTCCGCAGCCCACACCTCCTGATGACCTCTCCCAGTGGTTTCATGTAGATGTTAAACAGCAAAGGGGACAAAATAGAACCCTGCGGAACTCCATGGCAAAGCTGCCATGGCGCAGAGCCATAGTCCCCCCAGCACCACCTTCTGGAATCGGCCATTGAGATAGGAGCGGAACCACTGTGATAACTGTGCCAGTAACTTTCCTCATGTTCTCCATGTGCTGCAAGGATTTTCCAAGAAGACCCTGCGGTCAGATGGCCCACAGTCTCCCCATGTAGCATGATAATTTATCCTTCCACCTTTTTCATGTCCTGTAGGGGGAGGATATCTTGGACCGCAGCTCTGAGTTGATCTACACAGGAGAGATGTCCTGGATTTATCAGCCTTACGGACGAAGTCAGCAGCGAGTCTTCTTCCTTTTTGATCACCAGATGGTTCTTTGCAAAAAGGTAATGAAATGTTCAGTCCCAGATTGTTTCATCGATTGACTGAAAGGGCCTTCTTTTGGGCCAAAGGCCCCTTTCACAAAAATGTTTGGAATGCACATCAGGCAGAATTTACTCTTTTCTGAGCAAATGACACAGAAAGTTGCTGTTGCCTTCTGACGGAGAGTTGAGCCAGGAAGGTCTTGGCTAGATGGTTACCTTTGTTGTGGACTCACTGGATAGCCCAAGTAAGCTGCTGTTTGCCTCTAGGTCCCCACCCCCCAAAATTTGGGCAGTCCAGATCAGAGCCCGTTCAATTGATATTCAGTATTCATTTTAGCTCTGCAAAAAGCTCTTAGTTTGGCTTCCAACATGGCTTGCAGATCCTTTGAATAAACATTGACCTTTGAATCACTACTTTGAATATCAGAGAAGTAGTGATTCATGTCCTGTTCATTTCCAGGCTGGGTTACTACAAAGTTTTATATGCAGCGCTACCCTTGAAAATAGTTAGAAGTTCAACTGGTACCACGTTTGGCTGCTAGAATCTAAGCCCAGATGTACTGTACAAATTCCTAAGGAATTCCATTGGTTCTATATTTGCTGCTGAGTCCAATTCAAGTTCTGGTTCTTTCTTTTAGGAATGTACAAGAATTTTGTTCCCGCTCACAAAAAATGCCTTGTTTTAGCAAGCAGAAGAACACATCTGGTTAAAGTGTTTGCAAAGGATCGGCCCATATGCTTGCATTCAATTTGCACACATTTCCTCTTTTGATTTTGTGTACATTTCAAAACTGCTAATCCATATTAACTAATATGGATCAGCTCCCTTTTGCAAGTGCAATTAGCATGCAGCTTATGGCAAGTAGAACAAAATTTATGTCTTGATCTATGAGGAATATTTGCCAAGTGTTAGAATTTCTGCACAATTTTACATTCAGTTCCTCTTGGCACAATTTTTCCATTTGTCCTAAATGAACAGTGGTCACAAATGTTAGCACAAATCACGGATTGAAGAGCAGCGAGCTGATATTCAGAGAGTCTTGGTAAGCTTGGACACACCTACTTACTTGTAAAACCCTAAATGAGATTGTGCCCAAAGACTTCAGTATCTGAAAGACTGTATGTTCCCATGATGTCCTTCTCGTGCATTAACATCTCTAGGCTTCATTGTTGAGAGAGGTACGTTATGCAGTTGCAGAAGAAGGCTCCTTCTCTATGGAGGTTCTTCGGCCTTATAGTCCCCTCCCAAAGCAGCATCAAGGGCATCAACACTGATTTTTAGCATCAGGTCAGCAGCTCCTGATTTGCTGGGGTGCTCAGGCCTTTCAGAGTTATTCTTTTATGTGTGTACACAAATCATGTACACACCCCTGGGATCCCATGTGGATCAAGAGTAATTTAGAGGGCTATTTTTAAAAAAGGATTCAAAATAATAGTAGAATAAAAATGTTTGACAGGCGACATGATGAGCCCTTCTGTTTTTAAGAGAGTGTGGTTCAAGAGTGCATTTGAGACGAACAAGCACGATAACATTGAGAGAGCATAATCCATTGCTTCTGTGCAAGATACACGTGCGAGTGAGATGGATGTGACCAAAATGAGGTGGCAGTTTCTGTGGGGGATTCAGAATGTCATTTATAGTGCTGGATGAGAGGAGTTGTTGGTACTTTCTAACACAGCTCGATTAAGGCTTTGGGATGGGGGTGGGATGGGGGTGGGATGCACTGGCAGCCGATCGGATCAGGACACAATGGAAGCATCCTCTGCACTGCCGGGGAATTGGCAGGCAGGGGAAGGCTGGGCCTTCTGATGGAGCGGCTTTGAATCCCTGCTCCTCGTGGCTCCCTTTCATGTCGATGCTTATTAATTTTAATAAGGTCTCTTCTGTCAAGGTGTCAGAAGTTCAGTATCGAAGCCTGCGGGCTGAGCCGGGTGACTCTGAGACAAAAGGTGGTCTTTCCAGATGACTCAATTAACTTTGATGTGACGGAACTGGGTTTCACTTGCTCTCCAATTCAGTCCCGGTATGCAAGGAGGGGTGCTTTCAGATGACTCAGTCATCCTCTTGTGCTTGCCGTCAGTCAGTGCGGGATAAACACAATGCCTGGAGAGTGGCATCATCATGCCATTGTGATGCCGGCTTGCATGCCTTAAAGAAACCGTGAGTCAGGATACCAGGCCCTGCAAGGTGAGGCTGCTTTTGAAACTTCCACTTGTTGGATTTTGGAGGCCCAAACGCTGGTGGAACTGTTGGGTAAGGAATTCCCCATCCTTCCTGGATTTTAATTTTGACTTTCCCATCCCTTGGGAGCTTTCCCATCCCTTCTTTTCATTTGTGTCTTTTGCCCTCCCTGTAGTATCACTAGAAACAGTGTTAGAAAGCAATTGTGGTTATATTGTGCATATGGCGGGGCTGTAATGGTAAATGCTGACCTGCAGGTGTTCATTAAGCAGTCCCCATAGCCTGACCCCCAGAGAGGGTCCACAGCTGTGCCCCCAGGAGACGGGCAGGTGACTGGACTGATGATCCGCATCCACAAGCAGCAGGAGCCTTTTGCATCTTCTCCAGGAACATGCATTTGGTGATGCAAATAGGTCTTAATTGCCCATTTAGGACCAAGCCACACCAAAATACTTTGCACTGCTGCTGAATTCCAATATATTGAAATTTATATTCACTCTGCTGCTATGAAGAGCACAGCTAAGCTCAGAGGGATTCTGGAGAAAATACATCAGCATCCTTGGAAGCCCTGGCTGTATCAAGATTTCTTTTTCTGAGCAGTTTTATATTTAATTCCATTCTATGCTGCCCCATAGAACCTGAAGGTTCTCTGGGCAGCTCAGGTTTGCCAGTCTGCAGAACTGTTTCCATATATATGCATTTAAATCTTCATTTACTGCCCCATTCCCATAGGCACTGGGCAGCTTACAAGGCATTAAAACCAACAATGATTAACATTTGACTAAGCACAACATTAAATAAAACTCATCTGGAAACTAATCTGGGAAGACCTGTCAGAAGAGAGCATCTTTAACTCCCTCCTGAAGGTAACAGTCTGGGGTATCGAGTGCATCTTTCCCAGCAGGTCATTCCACCATTTAGGAGCAACCACTGAGAATGTCGTCCGGATAGTTGCAAATGCAAACTTCAGGAGATTATCCCCAGAAGACCTTAGTGAACAAGGTGGAATGTATGAGCAAAGGTGCTCCTGAAGGTATTTTTGTCCCAAGCCAGGAAAGGCTTTAAAGGTAATTACCAAGGTGTCTGGAAAGGTATTGGCAGCCAGTGCAGAGATATTAATGTTGGCGAGATGTGATCTCTTTCCTTGATATCCCAGGGACCAGCCTTCCTGCCATGTTTTGTTCTAGTAGCAGTTTCTGGAAGAGGCACAAGGGTAGGCCTACGTAGACTGCAATGCAGAAATCGAGCCTAGAGGTTACCAGTGTGCCCATAACTGCTTTCAGGTTCCTCTCCTCCAGGAAGGGCTGCAGCTGGCAAATGTACTTCTGGGTGGGTATCAGTCTCCCACCACCATGAAGTGATGTGTGGTCAGACAGGCACAGATGTTTGTATGCATCGGTGAACCACCATACAAAAAGAATCTTGATACATATAGATGCAAAGATCACCTCCAGTGCATCAGGAACCTAAAGGGAGAAAAGATGCATTGTGTGTGATCCAATTCCAGAATTAATTTAGGAAATTAAGAACCTCTGAAGTAGAGCAGTGCACAGAGCAAGCCAGTCATATCTTTTGATCTCTTTCACTCATAGCAAACACAGCAGAAATTCTGCCTTTTAATTTACCGCACCACTTAACCTCCAAAGTATCTCCCTGTTAGATCATCTTGGGGACAAGCTGAAGTCATTTGACCTTTAATGTTTTTCTTCCAGTGGTAAATAGCAATGTCAGTCCCAAATATCTGATTCTGGCAACACAATTCAACTGGGCTAGCTCGATTCTTCTGTATGTTTACTCCGCCACAGGCCACAGGCCAACTAGGTCAGAATTCAGCACTCCAAGAAGATCACATTGTTTTTTAAAAGGTTTCTAGGGGTGATGGGATTCTGAGCCATCCCCAGATGTGGAACATGCATCCACACTGTCAGGCAGAGCTTTATCCTCCTTGTGGCTGCTCTTCCTGACTGGAAAAACAAAATAAAAATATGGTTTACATATTTCAGTTTTTTGTACAGAATTTGAGTTACTGTGCTGCAGGGCATTGCACTGTTTTTAGCGGAGAATATCCTCAGTCCTGCCCTTGGGTAATGATGTTAAGACCATCACTCGGTGTCTTACGTTTCTCAGATCCAAGCAAAAACATGGTTGCTCAAAAATGGAATGAACTCTGTCCTACCAGAACATGAGAAGTCCTGCCTACTCCAGTTCTGTGGCTGAAGGCATGAAAGTGTCTGTTTAAGCCTTCCAAAGAGCTCTCTGGCTTACCTTGACATGATGCTCTCAATATAGCAAGAGATCCCACTAATACGGACTCAGCTTCAGGCAAAGCTGTTAATGGGCTGAGGTGGGCTGGGGGATTTGACAAAGCAAGAGCATGATGGCCAAGTTTCCCTTTCAGTAGAGGGAACTCTATGCTGAGGGACTTTTCCAGAGCAGCCAGGCTAACATACAGTCCAGTATGGGGGCAGAGGTCAACTGGTCTGGCTTGTCTGTTTCTCTGGTGGCTTCATGGACCAACAACAAAGATTCTTGAGCACAGTCAAAGGAAACGAACCAGACAGGGAAGAAATTTTTAGCTTCCAGAGCTGAGGAATGCTCTCCCAGAAAGCTGCTTTACTCCAGAATGCCTTAGGCTGCTCCTTAGCTGCAGAATCTCACATCATCCAAAAGTTTTGGAAGTCGGAGGCAGCCTTAAACAGGGGAGGGGGCATTGCGAAATGCTGTGCCAGAACTACCAGCAGATGCAGCGTCTTCGCTCTCCCGGAATGAGAGCAGTTCAGCACCATGGAGAGCTCCTGCAACTCGGCTCAGTCAGGTCAGGGCTTGGTTCCAGCTGTAAGAGATGACTGGAAAAGGAACTTGCCCAAGGAACAAGATGGTGCAGGGCAGCAAAGGTGGGGTCTGAGCATCTAAGCACAACATGATTCCTCTGAATCCAAATAAAGGCAGCACTGGAAGGCAGCATTTCATTTTGCAACAGGCCAGCCTTGCAGGGTTTTTTTAAATTAAACACGTCTTAGGAAATAAATGCATGCCCACAATCAGCACACTGGCGATCCCAGGCAGACAAGATCTAGATAGTGTTTCGAAGTCAAACACTGAAAAATTCTCAGTGGTAGATCAATGCATAAATACGGCAAGTCGCCAGAGTTTCATTCATTCATCTCTATGCTATGCCTCTTCTTCCCTGCAGTTGCTTTTCTGATATTTTGAATCTCTCACAAACACTTGAAATAAGCATGTCTAACCAAGAATGGTTCCTGTTTTCCCTGAAGCCTTTAATAAAGAACTGGAAGAACGTGTTGTGGGGGAGACGGTTGTGGGGGTGGCAGCACACTGAGAATGGGACCCTTCACTAGGAACCGAACCACGGCGTACCCCTGCAAGTCTGCTGCTGACAGTGCAGGATTTGTTAACCTCAGCCATTCATAGCGTGTCTTTGTGTTTAAATAAGTCTGCCTATGCAAATTAATCTGGACCAAAGACTCTCCCTAGGCCATTCTCCATTAAATGTTGTTGATGTTTAGTCTGTTTCTGTTGCTAATTTTTACTGCTAAGGTTAGCATTTCAACATGATGTTTATTTTCATGGTGCTTTCTTCGCCTGCCCTCACCCTGCAAGGCTGGGAACATATTTATCTCCTTGATGCTTGGCTGGTCATGAGATCAGCACCTTTGGCAAAGCCAAAGATCTGTTTATTGCCTCTCTTGTAAAACACCGCCTTGGTTCAGTTCTGTTGAAATTGGCTGTTTACATTTTAAAGTGTTGTCATACACGTCCCCTTACGAAGTTGTGCCTTTTATATCATCAGTTTGTGTGTGTGTCTCCAGGCCAGAGGAATTGTGAGAATGGCCAGGACTTGGGGTATGGTGAAGCAGAGGGGTTTCTGCTTTGACCTACTGGGCTCTCCTGTTTCTGACAAGCCCAAAAGCTTGCCAGTGAGAAGGTGTGCAGTGCTGACAGTCCTGTTTGCCTAAAGGCAGGGGCTGCTGTCCCCTGACATGTGGATTTGTAGATTCTGAGTGAAGGTCATTGGTTGGTTTGGAGCTGCCAGCCAATCTCGTATGTGGAACTCAAGTCTCAACAGGATGTTGGAAAGCAGTCTAAAGATGAGGTCCAGGGATGCTCAACCACCAGTGACCATCCTAATTAGCAATTATTCATAGGCTAGTTTTCAGCCATTTTCTTAAATCTCCTGAGGATTCAAAGGCTGCCTGGATTTTTTAAAGAATTGCTTCCTTCCCCCCACCCCCTTCCCATGCAGGACCTCATAAGGAGAGATATCCTGTACTACAAGGGACGGATTGACATGGATCGGTATGAGGTTTTGGATATAGAAGATGGAAGGGATGATGACTTCAATGTGAGCATGAAGAATGCCTTCAAACTTCACAATAAGGAGACTGAGGAAATGCACTTATTTTTTGCCAAGAAGCTGGAGGAGAAACTGCGGTGGTTGAGAGCCTTCCGGGAGGAGAGGAAGATGGTACATGAAGATGAGAAAATAGGTGAGACTCAGCACTTCGGTCAGTGGGAATCACGTCTGTGACTGATGCCCATCTTGCCTGCTGTCCAGTTTCTGGTCACTGGCTTTATCTTGCAGCCAGTGACCCTGTGTTCTTAAACATTGGCTTCTGGCCTTTCCTGTTATGAGCAAATTCTCCTGTAAAAATCCGCAAAGTAATGCTCTGTGACTGAGTTGAGTAACCCTTGTTCGGTCTCAGAAAGCATTCCCTTTTGGGTAACCTGTGGGGACCTCATGTTGGTGCAGAGTGGGACTGAATCCGTCAGCAGGCAGGGCCTGGACCAAGTCGGTAGGCCACCCTTTCCTTTCTCCCTCTTCCTTCCTGCCCAGAGCCTGCCAAGAAAGGGAAAGATTATTCTGAACTGGTCACATGCATGAAATTCGGCCAGGGGCTGCTCGTGGCTCTACTGCCCCGGCTTGCCCAGCACAGCTTGATGACCTTGCCTTTAAAAGCCTGGAATGGAGATACATGGCCATGCCTGTCTGCTTGGTTTACAGGAAGCAAAATCTACCTTAGTTATACTGGGACTCGTGGGTGGCAGCATGTTCCAGTTGGAGGAAATGCTGGAGTTGCTTTCAGAAGAGGAAAGACTTGGGGTTTTAGCCAGAGAAGCTGATTTAACAGGGCTAAGGAACTCGTTGCCCTCCAGATGTTGGACTGCACCTGCCATGGACCCTGGCCATGGCTGTACTGGATGGGGCTGGTGGGAGTTGTTGCTGGCTAAATTCAGAGAGATGCTGTTTCCCCAGCCTTGCATTAGCAGGATCTGTGAGAATATGTGCAGGGATGTTGTGAGTGGTGTTTCATGTGGAGGTTTGGTGCAGCAGTCTCACCAACAGGACTCTGTCCTAGGGCTCTGAGAATGGCATTTGGACAAAGCATGCTGGGTTTCTGGAACTCTCTGGTGTGCTCACTTTTACCCCCTCCCCTTTTTCCCTCCCTAGGCTTTGAAATTTCTGAAAATCAAAAACGACAAGCAGCTCTGACAGTAAGGAAAGTCAGTAAGCAGAAAGGTAAACCATGTGTGCATGCTTTGTCAGGTGGGTGGAGGGAGAAGGGCTTTGGTTTTCCTACCACTTCCTTTCCATATGAGTCAGGATGTTCAGCCTGATGCACTGATGTTTAAGAATAACCTCTGGCATTCTAGCCAACACCTACACTTTCTCCACTGTGTCCCAAGTTGTCCAAATGCAATCTTTTCCATGTTTGAGATTCATCCAGAGCTTTGGACCCGCCCAACACTTGGTTACTCATAACTGATGACATAGAGCAGGGCTGTCAAAAGTATGTAGCCTGAGGGGTGAATCCAATTTTGGAGAAGCTCTCAGTGGGTGCATTTCAGTGGCAGGTGAAGGCCAAAGGGCAGGAATGCTGTCCAGATGCCCATCTGTTTTATCTTGAAGCCTTGCAGATGCTGGCTAAGCCTGTGACAACTTCTTATCTCCTGGGTGATTCTGCTATTTCCACATCTGCAACGTGGGCTGCTTCTGCATGCCGTCATGCATTCTTATTCCCTCGTCTTGAGGAGTTGTCCGTACAGTGGCAGGAAGAGGTGTGGGTACCAATGCTGTTTCAGGCCTCTGTGCTGTGAGGGTCACCAAGGGATGGATGCCGCCAACATGTGGGCATCCTTTTGCGAGGACTCTTGGACATTCTCTGTGATCTCCCTGTCCATATTCTGCACTCTGATTCACTGTTGAACAAGAAGAAGAATAGAAAACCATCTCATGACCTGATCATCTGAGATTCTAAAGCAGCCTTCCCGAAACAGGGGCCCTGCAAATATGTTGGACTTCAACTTCCACCAGCTCCAGCCAGTGCAGTCAATGGTCAAGAATGCTGGTAACTGTAGTCTGTAACTTCCAGAAGGTACTGGATTGGGGAAAGCTGATAGCTGAGTGCAACATGAGATGGCTTCATACAGTATGTTTGCTACACAAAAAACTTAAGAGTGAGCAGAGGGGGAAAGGAGCTTGCACAAGAAGACTTTCTTTCCTTAATGACTGCAGGAAAAGTTCCCAGTGGGTTGTGAACAGAACCTTGATTGTCCCTAATGAAATGCAAGGCAGCCCAAGACACCATAGGAACATTTCCAATTGAATTGCTTTAGAGTTTCATCCAGGCAAATGCAACTTCCTTAATTGCATTTATTTTTAAGCACGGCAGTTGTTCTGTGATTTTCTCTGATCCTCTGTGCCCCCTCTGAAAAACAATGGTATTTTATTCATCGGCCCATGTTTACATACAAAATCTATTCATGTCTGCATCAGGTGATGTCTTCCCTGTATGAAATGAGTTCAGAACCCTGAAGCACTGGGAATTTATGTTATCATAACCCATCCCCAGGGGCTTAGCTTTGGGAGAATCAGATGGAAAGAAACCAAAATGTGGGGATGTCAGCTTTTGCTTTCTTTTTCACTCAAGCCATGAATGCAGAAATAGCAATCAAACACTTTTTGTATTAAA
Source organism: Varanus salvator macromaculatus (assembly GCA_023646645.1). Classification (NCBI taxonomy): domain Eukaryota; kingdom Metazoa; phylum Chordata; class Lepidosauria; order Squamata; family Varanidae; genus Varanus; species Varanus salvator. Next base: position 6,220,874 of record JAIXND010000674.1, on the reverse strand, counting down.
AAAGGGAGACTTGGAGTTGCTCAGAGCAATCCAGTGAGGGACAGAGGAGGGAGCATTGATGGCAAAAGAGCAGCCATGTTCATAGAACTGTAAACTGTCTTGAGATTTTCTGTAAAAATAATAGATGGTATAGGGGGTAGATAAATAAGTAAATAGCTCAGTTCTGATCAGCCAGGAGGGGCTGGGGGGCCTTACCCTGCCCCCTCATTTCCCCCTTGGCCCAACAGCAAGGCATGTCTGGGGAACAAAGGAAGCTTGACCCTGCGGATCTAAAGCCCCTGAAACAAGTTCATTCTTTGGTCCTTTCTGCAGAAGGAGCAGTGCAGTACTGCAAACATGGGCCACTGACGGACGGCTTCCACAGGTGGACCTCCCCCTCCACTCCTGGAGGGAAACTCCTGCAGGATCCTACAGCCCCTGGAAATAGCCCATCAGCTTGCCATCTAGCGGAATCACTGGGGCAAAAGCATTCATGGATGGACCGACCCGTGTTCCCTTCCCGACCTGGTGCTCTCCTGATGTGTGTGGACTCTAGCACCCATCGCTGAGCTTGGTGCCAATGATAGAAGTTATAGTTGCGCACATCTGGAGGGCACTGGATTGGAGGAGGCTGGTCTAGGCTATGGATGCTTCTGCTGCAATGAATCTGCTAGTCTTGAATGTGGCATGTGATCGCTTTGATGAAACGCTCAGGAAAATCTTCAGACACTCTCCCGTCCGCTCACGTATGTAGTGCTTTATTTTGCAGGGTGGAAGGCGATGTCATCATGCCCAAAAGACTATGGGTCATGTAGAAGCAGGTGGAGAGAAGGCAGAAAGAAAATGAAGGCACTGAAATCTGTGGCAAACTGTGCACACTGAGAGAAAGAGTACTTTTTTCAACACTTAAGAATATTTTACAAAAGCAAAAACCACAACAGGGAGCATTCATTCTAAATGCATCATTTCCACTCTACAAACAGGACTGGGTAATTCAGAAATCCGTCATCCTGGGAGGCATTCAAATGGGGACAATTTCAGAAGAGCAGACTAGTTATAAGATTTCTGGTTTCGGCAGTGGATTAGGGCTCCTTCAAAATTGATACAGTGACAATGTGAGTGGATTTCTTGGATATTCTGGGATTTGCACTTTTTATTGGATTGAGGAAACCTAGCTATATTAGAGAACTTGTCTAAAGACAGCACCCAACTAATTCTTTACTTTCCCTAATTCCATCAGGCTTAAAGTAAAGGACATGGGGTAAGTTGGACGTATTTTTTTCCCCACAAGAGAATGTAATGCTCACGGATCGGTAGGCAGGCTGGCTGCCAGTTCACAGTCAAAACAGACATGGTGAGCAATGGATGATCTGGTCTCCTGATGGTTCGGTTCAATGTGAAGCACCACTGGGTGTTCTGTTCTTTCATCGGAACAGCAGTGCTGGAGGAGGACTAATTAATTCTCCCCCTTGGGCTTCTTTCCTTGTCAAAACCTCCATCTCTGAAGCTAGAGGGGAAAATAAGCAGGTATTATAAGAACTGGCACGGGGTCATTCCAACTCATCTTGGTTACAGTTGAACCTTGTCATTCCAAGCAGTATTCCATAATACAGCTTCACACTTTTGGCATGGAATCGAGGCCTTTGTTGAAACATGGTGGGGATTTGAGGGAAGACCACAAATACTGCGATCCTAAGTATATTAACTCTAAAGGCTTTGATGGAACTTCTAGCAAAAGTATTTGGTAGCAGCCTTAATTGGGTTCCACCTGCCTACAGTAGTAGATTGGTAAAGTTCTTCCAAGTGTAGAAGAAAAACTTCCTGGGGAAGAAATAGGAAAGAGCTTGGGTAGGGATTGGGTGCCACTATCATGATCCACAGCTCCATTTGACACAAGCCTCCAAATCTTGGTGGTCCATCACCAGTCTTTTCAGGTAGGGCTTCGCTTAGTCTGTGGCCACTTGGCATAGCAGTCCTAAGCAGTGGCGTAGTAATAAATCTGGAGATGCCCCTCCCATCAGGACCATCTCCATAGCCACTTGCCCAAGGAGAATCCAAAAGAAATCAGGCAACGGTGTAGATCCTCACAACAAGGCCGCTCTGGAGGTTTTCATCTCCATGGAGAGCAGGTCTTTTGTAACACCAGTGGGTCTTAATTTCCCATTCAGGACCGAGCTGCCCTAAAAAAGCCATGCGAGGAGCAATAGTTGCTCTTCCAACTTACCCATTTCCCCAGTTGCTCTTGCAGGTAAGCCCAAAGATGGCAAGGACCCCGGAGGGGATGGCAAATGTAAGCAGCGTCCTTGCTGATTGTAAAATGCCAGTGCTGTGTCCACAGGAGCCCTCGCTCCACTGCAGTGAACACCCTACAAATTCACCCCTCTTCCCCAACAAGCGTCTGCTTGCTTCTTGGATGCTGCATGCGTGGGTTGGCAGGTTGGTGTGGATGTGCAGATCAGACCGCCCCCACTGCAGAGTATATGGTTCAACAAACTCCTGCTTTTAGAAGGTGTGCATGCGCAGGCTTTGAGGACTCCCCAAGAGAAAACATTTCCAAAGCTGCATGGCAGTCACCAAGAACACATCTGGGGTGTGCTTGTGTTCCTGATTTTGTACACAGATAATGGCCTAGGAAATGCACTTGTGGTTGATTTAAAAGATTCCTCCTGCTTCCTTCTTCAGTGGGCCAGATCAGGTCCTCTTAGAGCCTTGCTCAGAATTCAGAGACTGGGCCTCCGTGCAGCCAGTGCAGAAGAAATCTGCACAGCTGCTCCCCACCTGGTCACAAGTGGGCCTCAGAGGGGGAAATCAGCCCTGGATCCAGATGGATGGAGCCAGCCATCTAGGAAAAAAGCTGTTCTCCCAGCCACCGGTGCTCTTGAGCCTTGCATGAGTTGCTCCTAAGCCTCCAGGTTCAATGGTTCCTAAGCATCTGTTGTGAGGATGCAAGAGCTGCACCCTGACTTACCTTGGTGCAGACCTTTGCCCTGGAGGAGAGCAGGTTTTGTTTTGGGGGTATTGAGGGGTAAGTTCCAAGCAATCGCAAGTGTGCAGAGCTCAGAGAACCTATGGTGTTTTTGCCTTTGCTGCTTTTATTAGACTAATGTAAACAGTGTGCATTGCGAAGGTAAAAGTGTCTGGAGACCCTAGCCACTGGGCAGGAGCTACCCTCCTGTGACAGTCTGCATGTAGCTCATTGGAACTGGCACTAAAGCAATTTCTCTGCAAATCCCAGTTCAGCAGTTCCAGAATCAGAGGACGCCATCCCTAGTCTTGCATAGCACATTAGCAGAAGACAAGGCAGACTTGTTCTCCTTTGCTGCAGAAGGTCAGGAATAGGACCCTCGGCTGGAAGCAGGTTTCAGCAACAGCTGTTTGGCACCAGAACCCACTGCTCTGGGGGGCAGTAGGCAAGCTCTTCGTAGCAGGGGAGGTTTCAGCCATTGCCCAGGGATGCGGTATTTGCCTCTTCCCCCATCTGCTTGAGACAAAATGTTGACCAGAGGGCCTCCAAGGCCCCTTTCAGCCAATGTTTCTGAGCACCTAGGTCTGCTGTGTGTCAGCAGGCCATGCTTTTCTCTTCTCCAGCTTTCCATCTGTATCATTTGCTGGCCAGAAGCAGGAGCCGTCACCTGGCCATCACCCTATGTGGAGGTGTCGTACTGTTGGAAGTTCCCCTGGGAGCTTTCAGGGCACATGACCATTGTCATGAAGATTCTTCACAACGAAATGCCTTCTTTCTTAGAGCAAAACTAGTCCCCAAGACAATTGTGAATTTGATATGTCTCCTTTCCTTGAAGAATAACCCAGCTGTCTTCCTTCCCATGCACAGATAACTTGTTAGAGTTTCCTCTTAGCTTTCCTACTCTCTTGCACATTACATGAGCTTTTAGTGATTGGTCCAAAAAAACCCACTCAGCTTCAAGAGCGAACTCGATCTCCCAGGCTCCAGTTCAGTGCTGTAACCAGTAGGCCACATTGGCCACCATTAGAATGCAGTCCTTGAGAGCTTCTCAGAAGTGGAAATCAACCCTCGGCTGAAGAACATTCAGCTCCCTTTCACTACGGTGTGATGGAAATGCCAGGAAGTGGGGCAGATGGGTCAATGCATCTATTTAGCCAATGTATTCTGATAGACGTCTCTTCCTCTGACCCTGTTCTCCCCACCCGCACCTTTTGTTTTCCGTCATTCATACAGGTGTCGGCCACTCGCGATCAGTTCCTCCAGCCTACCCACCACCCCAGGATCCACTAAATCAGGGACAATACTTGGTGACCGACGGCATAGCCCAAACGCAGGTCTACGAATTCACCGAACCCAAACGCAGCCAGTCACCATTCTGGCAAAACTTCAGCAGGTTAACGCCATTCAAAAAATAATATATAGAGTGAGATGGATAATTTTAAAAAAATTTTAAAAAACTATTAAAAATAAAAACCTATATTTATAGATGGACCTTTTTTGGAGAAGCACTGTACACACACACACACACAACACATGTGTGTATGCACATGTGTACACACACACACAAACACACACAAAACACGTTTTCAAGGACCAAAAACATTTTTGTTGTTGTTTTGGGGGAAACAGTCTCTGCTACCATATTATAGGAAGCACCAAGTATTTCTAATCATGTAACCTACTTTATTTTGACACCATTGGACTCATTGTTGTTACTGTTGTTCTTTTTTAATATATATATATATATATATATATGATTTGGTTTTTGTCTGAAAATCGTCTCCTGGGATGATTTCGTGTTTGTTGCGCATCCTGACATGTTCCACCCAGGGCCATCCAGATGTACATTTTGTTTTGAATTTTATTTATGAATTATCTTTTCTTGCCAAGAAGAAAGAGCAAACGAACCACTCCTTTTCCATATCTCATTCCCAACGCCCACCATGAATGCAACCCACCAGGAAGCAGTTCCCGCCTGAGCACCATTGATAGGCGAATGGGACGTCTCATTCACTTCAATGGAACGAGTTCTGAGGGTGTGCTGAGGTGACTGCACCACGTACATTGAATGTCCAGGCTCCTTTTAGAAAAAGAGCCACGGTGCATTTTGTTTCTCTACATTCTTCCATTTGGGATCCATGCTCTGTCGTATCCTTTGTAATTCATATGCTCCTCAATTCTGTTGCTTTGAATGGTTTGATAGCAGGACACCAAATAGGAGGTCTGTTCTGCTCAGCAGAGCCCAGTCTATTTCCTGGGAAAGTGCCAAGCAGAAGCACTTGGTAGGCTGCTTCCCACGCATGCATAGAGAGCTGGATGTGAAGAGGACATCCAATGCTTCGTTATGCAAGGAATTAGATCTGTTTGGTCGATAATGCTGCATTCCTTTTGATCATATTTCCCCTGCTTCTTAGAATGCAGCTGCAAGATAACTTTGGTTACCCCCTCATGTTCTCATTACAGTTGTTCTGTATAGAGAGGATTTGCTTCTGATTTTGCTGGTATGATTTATTTTTGAGAGTTCAAAATGCCTCTTAAAATGCCCACTTTTCTGTTTACACAAATGGTGAGCTCAAAAGCTTAGAGGAAAAGAGCTTGTGGGTTCACTTCACAGATCCTAGTTGAGAACCAAAGAGATTCTCAGCCCCCACCTTCCCCCCGCCCAGCAAATGGCCAGATTCCCTATCAAGAGGACCTGCTGATTTTGCCACACATATCCCATACATGGTGTGGGTTTTGCACACCAGTGATGACTGTTGAGTGATGGATTGACTATAGGGATGGTGAGCTATTTGGTAGACTCTATTGTCTGGCCTCTTGTATCTGGACAGTCATCTGAGTGGGATGGTGTAATGTGGCATCCTGCAACGGCAGGGGGTTGGACTCGATGGCCTTCATGGCCCCTTCCAGCTTGATTACTCTATGATTCTATTATCTGCCCCTAGTTTAGATCAAGGTTAAATGTCCAAGTATAGCACTGGCCAGTCATAAGGAGTAGTTTTCTATGCAATCTTTGCTTTCATATGGGATCGTTTCCTGTTTCCTAAGACATCAGATTTGTGGAATGAGCTTACTTGTATATTGGACAGGACTGCTATTTGTCATGATGCTTCTCTGGACAGGGAAATGTGACAAGGCCCACAAACGTAATTGATTTTTTTCATGTAGGCAGTGCCACTTGTTCAAATTATAAATCATAAATGGGCTACCTTTAAAGAACCTAGCTTTTCAATGACTCTTTCTCTCTCTCTTTTCCACTTTCTCTAAAAAGTTGTGCTTATCAAAGCCATCTTGCAAATTTCCTTTTGAATTTCCTAGGTATGTGTTAGTCTAATCAAACTCTGGCCTTAGTTCCAAACTCAGATTTATCTTGAAGTAGTGATGTGTAGGATTGCACTTCATAGCCACATTCGTGTTGCACAGATAAAAAAATAAAAGCTCAGGTTTGCTTAAGATTGGCTAAGCAGTTCCAGGGAGCTGCACATCTGCTATGACAGGAAGTTCTTCTTTCTCTGTTAGCCACACGAAACAGATCCACCCTTATGCCTTGTAGAGGCTTTGGACTTCAACTCCTGTCAACTGTAGCCCACATGGCCAATGATTAGGAATGATGGGATATATTGTATAAAGCATCTGGAGGGCATGAGGTTGGGGAAGGCTCTAACAGAGGTAATGCCCAATTGTGGATGTTGGAAATTTCTTATGGACTAGTGTGCTTTCCTTTGCCTTTCACGTGTCTTAAGAAATGGAAATGTTTAATGTGATTTTATTTATCTCATTGCAAACTTCTCCATCATTGGCTGCCATTTGAGATGAAAGGGAAATCCACAATGTGGTAACATCGCAACACACATTTTAGGTTCCAAGAAATTGCCAGGTAGGGATGTACTCAACTGGAAAAGTCATTTTATAGGAGCTCAGTGGACTTTGGCACTTTTCTGACCCAATGGCCAAAATCAGGGTGAGTTTGATAGGAGGTCTTTAGCCTTCCAAACATTGCTTGAAATAGTCATGCAGATTTGGAGTACAGTTTGCAAAAAGGATGTTGATTTGTACAAATTGCATAATCCGTGCAAACTAGGCCCAACTCTACTCTCTGTGGTTCTTGTTTTAACACTGAACATGTGAAGTATGGAAGCATTCTCTTTCTCATCCTCCACCTTGGTCACCCTGAAGTTTCTGACAATTACTCTCAGGTTTGTGCAGAATTTAGGCCTCAGTTCCACAATTGATGCACTTTTTGCACAAATTTGCACAAATTGCAGACCACAGGCTTAAATTTTGTCCAAATTTCCCCAGCATTTTTAAATAAATCCCACAGCTTGTGGTCAGAGATGTTGCAAGGAATCCATTTGATCTGGAAAATCCATCAGATTCCTTGGTTCCATATTCATCCGATTGGAATGACTCAGAGTCAGAGCAAGTTGACATGAGCATAGAGCTGATGGAATGGAATCTTTGGGGCTGAGTTGAGAAAATCTGATGGATTTTCACATCCTATTTGGTTTCAGGTTGGATTTACAGACATACAGGGAGCTTGAATAAAAGGATTGATTGGAATTTTGGGCAGAGTTGTATGTACTGGGGGTACCGTCCTTTAAATAAAGAAAATGATTAAAACTTGTCTAAGTAGCTATTGGCTTTGGCTGAGTTTTGATCAAAGTTTGTCAGATGGGTCAAATCTTTCTTTGAGAGAGATGGATTGGTTTATACTAATTTCATAGTTGGTTTCAGCTAACTAAAACAAACTCTTAAAGGATTTGAGTGGAATAGAAGATGAAGAACAAGTAAGTTTCTGCAAAGCTTGTATTGCAAAGAGTATCTCTGTTTTGCAAAAGCAAAAACAAAACAAATGAATTGCACTGGTTTGCTTAGTGAAACGGGTGCCTAGAAATGGATGTAGTCACACTGTGAAGGAGAGAGAGAGAAAGTGAGAGAGAGAGAAGGGCAGGAAATGGGGGACAAGTTGTCAACCTGATGCAAGTTTGTCTTGTTCCTTTATCTTTTTAACTGCTTGAGGGGTGGGAATGGGGGGAATTCACAGCACATTGGTTAAGCCTGTTCATTTGCTGTTTTGTGCCTCAGAGAGCGAAAGTGAAACATCCATTATTTTTATGAGAAGATGCTTCCTAAATATTCGCACTAGGAAAAAAAAAGAAACCAACATCGTCACACCATTACTTGCATCCTAAGTCAAGACTCACTCGGTCTGACAAGATCCACTTGTTGGACTGGCAGCTTCTTTCTTGAAGTGGAGAAAACCAAGGGGAAAAGAGCATTGCCGACTCAGAGCAGAGCGTCCGGCAGACGAGGTGCTGGCTTTACCCCCAAGCCCGGAGGTGTGCTTGCCCCAGCTATTGGCATCCAAGGACATCCTCCTCTTTCCATATGTTGTCAAGGTGCTACAAGGCATGAAGCATTTCTGCAAAGGAGAACCAGCAAGGGGTTCCAGTTTTACTACCTAGCTGCCAATGTTTTCGATGGGGAGGGCTGGAGTCAGGTTGAGCCATTTTGTAGACTTGAAAGCGTCCATCTGATCCGATTTGGGGAGGGGGAAATGTTGGAGGGATGATGATGATGATGACGACAACGACGACTGATCATGTTTCATAGACTTACAATTTCTGGACCAGACCAAGAGGAAGCTGCCACCATTTCGTGTGGTGCCGTGAGGTTTACAGGAAGGAAAGATGTGAGACACTTGCTGTACCCAAGGTTTCTCTGGCTGAATCCAAGAAGATAGCTCTAGATATAATACGTACAGGGAGGAGGTACTTGCCCTGTTTCTTTAGACCAATGATATGCATTCCCCTCATCATCACCACCTTGACTTTACAGATACAAAGGATTTCTCTTCAAGATTATTGTCTCCCTACCTTCTTTTAACATTTAAGGAAAAAGCAAAGCAAGAACCAACCTAGGTGCATCTAAAAATTGTAAATAGACAATAAATAGAGGAAAAAAACATATATTTGAAATTTGTTTCAGTTTCTTGGATGGACCCTAGCCATCCATTGCAATGTTCTTGATAGTACACTGTGGTGCTTTCAGTTTCTGGTTATGTTCTCTTTATGCTCAGTCATCTTTTCATTGCAGCTACATTTCAGGGAACATGTAAATTTAGTAGCTATTGTAAGTTCTGCATGGCACCACCAAGCTTATTTTTCCTTGAGAAGACAAGAAGGATCCTGATGGAGCATAACAACCCTCTGAATAGAGAGGGGCATGTGCCAGAGAATGCACACAAGAATGGGGAAATGGATGAAAATCCTCGTTTGGGGCCAATTTTTGGGGGAGGGGGGCTGTCATGGTCTGAGCAAGCAGACAAAGGATGTGGGTAACTCAGCTAATTCTCACTTTCCAGTTCTCTTATTTTGTTTCTATTGAAATGTTTGACCCTGTCAAACAAATGTCGGAGCTGTGTGTATTAAAACAAACAAACAGTGTTTTAAAAAAAAGTGTTGTAAAGACACTGAGCCTTATGAAAAATATTTATGGAGTTAAATAAAAAGAAATGAAAAGACATCTCCAGGCATTTCTTAAAACAAAAAACAAAAACTACACACACCTACTAATGATTTTCCTACATAGATCAAGTTTGTGTTTTGTTTCTTAACTGAAATGAGAAGAGGTTTTGGGGAGATAAGTGCTTACACTGCGGATGGGGATGGGGCCATATATTCTGTGTTGCCTGAACATTGGATATTGAGAACCATTTCTTCACTCCTTGATTGGACCTCCACTGAAGGGAGAACTTAATAGCTGGAGGGCGGATCTTGAGGAATTACTGTTGACCTCACTTGGCATTAGATTTCTTGAATATCACAGGTCACGTTGCATTTTTTTATCTTATGCAAGCAGACACTTATGCGTTGTTTTTGTCCAGGACTCTTCCATTGACCTGGATGCAATTCTCTCTCTCCCCCTCCCCTCCCCCCATGTTCACCAACCTCAACATATGGTGACTTCTTCATGTTCTTAGCCCATGAAATACAGCATCACTACAGAGTGAGACATTGTCATGAAAAATGCAAATAAAACAGTGACACAGGAACCAATCTAATTAAATGGCTACTGATAAGAGATGCAAGAAGGAGATGCAAAACGAAGAAGCCAAGAATACGGCAGGGTGCCAAAAGCTGTTGAAGCAACAATATTTTGTGGTAATCTATAAGATATGCTACCTTTGAGGCAGATATCAAAGCAGTCTATTCAGCTCAGTTCGGCTAACAGTCCATCTTGTTCGAAAGGGTACTGAGGTACATTGTGGGTACTGAGAAGGAGGGCAAGGAGCATGTGAGTACACCAGCCAAATAGCCATCGAGAAGCTGATGCTTCAGATGTTCCCCTTGATTCGGTGCCGTTAAGTAGCTCCCATTCTTTTATGATGTCCTATGTGAGCATGTGCGAAACAGCCTCTAACATGCAGGAGGGAAAGCAGGCAGCCTTTGCTCATGCAAAACCTGGTAAAGGGCTCTGCAGGACTTGGGATTGTGGTGTTTGTGAGCAGGCTACAGTCATGGTTATTTCTAATGCAGAGGAGGAGGCTGCATGGTGCTGGGTGCTAAAGGAAGAGAGTGCTTTGGACTTGTCAATCTCTGCTTGGAATGGCTGGTTTGGGGCTGTAAGACTGCCCGTTGCTTCAGACAAATTTTGATCTACTCATTATGTCTAGAGCAGGGGTCCTCAAACTTTTTCAACCGAGGGCCAGTTGAAAGGTGGTGAGCGCAGGCTGGCAAGGTGACGGTGACAACGGGTGCAGTGAGGCAGTGGCAGTGGGTGCTGGCCTGGTCGTCCCCGGGCTCACATAATTAAAAATAGATTTAAAAAGTTATATTTTTGTTACTTTCAATCTTTCATCTTCATCTTTCTTTCTCTTCCACCTGCCTCTCTTCTGTTTCCCGCTCCATATTTTTGCTCTGTATATGCGTGCAATGGCATGGGGGGGGAGAGGGGGGAGAGCCGGCACACATGCAGTTGAGCTGTTGCAATTTCGTGCATGCACCGGCTCTCTCTCTGCTCAGTTTTAAAGAACTCCTGTGCCGGCTCACAGCTTTTGGACTCACTTGGAGATCATTTTCTCTGAGTGAGTCCAAAACCTGTGAGGTGAGTCATATAAATGGGCACGGTGGGCCAGATCTGGCCCACAGGCTAGTTTGAGGACCCATAGTCTAGAGAGTCAGCAATCGATGCCTGTAAGATGCACATTGTTCCAGTGTTTTGTGCATGTGTGCTAGTGAAGAATTGAAATTCCTGGTTATGGTAAATGAAGAACAACGTGCAATATGAGATGGATTTGTTTGGACACGCGTAGGGCATCTATGCATGTTTGTCATTGTTGCTGCATGCCATCAAGCCCGGTCTGACTCACAGCGGTCCTAGAAATGCATGCCCTCCAAAATATCCTGCTCTTGTCAGCCTTGCTCAGCTCTCCTGAACTCAGGGCTGTTGCTTCCTTTATGGGATTGATTTGTCCTACATGTGGTCTTTCTCTTCTTCTGCCCTTGACTTGCCCTAGCATGACTGTCATCTCCAGGAACTCTTACCTTCTTGTGAGATGCCTGAATTACAACAGCTTTGGTTTCATTATTCTTGCTTCCAGGGAAAGATCTGGATTAATTTGATCTTGGAGCCACTTGCCCATCCTTCTGTCAGCCAGGGTATTCCTGAAGCTCACCATCATGAAATGCAGTAACCTAAACAGCATGCAGATTCAGTGAAGTGGAGAGCAAAAAGAGTTCTTCATCTGACAGTGACACCCTAAAGAAGGTGTCAGGTGGGTCTCCAAGGGAGGGCATCCCAAAGCCAGGGTGCCACCACTGATAAATCCCTTTCCCTGGTAGCCACATGCCTCACGTCACTTGGAACACCCAGAGCAGGACCCCCAAAGGAATAGTTGCAGGTGGAACTTATCAAAGGAGTCTGTCTATCTAACAGGCTTGCTTTGTTTCAAGCCATTAAAGGCCCAGAAACTGCATTCTTGCCAGAAGTCTGAGTGACTACATGCAAATGGACCACGAGAGCTGCAATGTATGGGAGGCAATTTCCTTCCTTCACTACAAAGAATCTTGGACCTCCCTTTATCCAGTTGATCCATGTGAATGTGCTTGGAAAAGCCGACTGTAAGAGCCAACTCCCTGAAATGTATGTATCTTCAAATTTTGCAGAGGAGTTAATTGGCTTGCAGGCAAGAAGCTCCCCATCTCTGCCTTAAGCCAGGTGTAATTATGACCAATTCGTGGGCTTGTCTTCACTCTTGACTGACCAGCCCAACACTGGCTGGGTTCAGACATGAAAACCAACACTTGGGTTGAGGATGGATTGAGTGTGGGTTGCTGTTGACATGTGTTATATTGCTTGAGCCCCAATGAGATGACAAACCATGGTGAACAACCCATAGATCACAACTCAACTTCAAGCCATGGGTTCTCTTCCTGGGTTGTTTGTGGTTAACAACCCAAGCCTTATTAGCACAGCTGGGTTCAGATCACATGACAATTCATATTTCAACAACAAGCCATGGTCAAAGAACATCCCACACTCAACCTGTACTCAACCCTTGAGTGTGGGTTATCATGAATACAGTTACAAGGGGGGGAATATCAAAGACCCAAAGTAATTGAATGGCACCAAGCGGTTCTCAGAGATGGAGATTCCAAGGGACCAACCATAGCCTGGGAAGACTTGGTCATGTATCCTCCTGGTGAGGCTCCAGTACCTCTTCCATAACTAGTCTGAAAGGAGTCCCCAGTGCAGATTGGTGTCTACAGCTGCTTAACCATATTTTCTGTTAAAAGACCTTTCCAGGAAGAAGTGGGTAGAAAGAGGTACTACATACCTTCCTCTTTGTAAAATCCATGGCAGGAATACATCTTTTTCAGAATGGCATGGCCCAATCAATTTGCAGGAAAATTGATAGTATGGAAAACTAAACAACTTATAAGAACCTTTCTAGCTTACAATGAAAATACACTTGCAATCAGGATGCCAAAGTAAAATCCCATCACAAGTTATTTAAGAAATGGAATATTAAATCTATTCCTATTCTTACTATATTGTTGTTATCATCATCTTCTATTTATTATTTTATTTCTGTACCACCTAATAGCTGAAGTTCTTTGGGATGGTCCCAACAATTCCTTAAGATTTAAACGAAAATGCAATAAAAATGCAACATAAAATACATATTTAATGCTGCATTTTCCATGCACAAAATTTAAACCAGGATAAACAGCTAAAACTATTTCTAGAAAGAACAAGCATGTTTAGATGCCTTAAACATAGCATGTCCCTTCATGTGCCATTAAATGCCTGGGTGTGGAGGACAGTCTTAACCTGGTGCCAAGATGATGGAGCTGGTGCCAGGTGGACGGGGAGATCATTAAATAATTCAGGGGTCACCGCTAGGAAAGCCTCCCCCTTGTTGCTGCCCTCAGACACTCCCTTAGAAGGAGCACTTTGAGGAAGGTCTCAGAGGAGGTAAGATTCTAGGCAAGTGGTAGATTACAGGTGGCTTGGAATATATGCAGTCTAGAGTGACTAACAAGTAAACGATGGATAAAGATGCAGTTTTGAATAAAACCCTAGCTAGCTCCATTAATAAGGATATGAACAACCATTCTGTCCTCTTTTCTTCCAGAGGGTTCCCTGACAAGCAGCAATGGCAGCATAAAACCACTGGAGAACTTTTGGCTTGCGAGCATGGAGATGGTTGCATTTTTTCCCAGCAAGACACAGCTTGCATAATCAGAGAAGAGAAAACAAACCAGGGAGTGGGCAGCAGTTTACCAAGCAGGTTGCTCCTATCAACGTTCAGCCAGGAAACGTGTCTCTCCAAGGTGAGAGGATACGAGCACTTTTGGTAATCCAAAAGTGCACAGATGCAAAGCCATCTAGCCAAAATGCAAATGAGAGAAGCCTTGGCAGAAGAGAGGAGGATGGGGAAATCGGGGGATTCCAGGGCAGCTACATGCCTTGATCTGCCCTGGCTCCAGTCCATTCCCAGTTCTTCCTGGAAGGTAGTTTTTGGAGGCCAGAAACTGGGAGGGGTGGATGTGCTTGTTGAACAACATCCATCAGGCAACAAAGCTCCTTTTCTAGATAAGATGCCCCAGGTGAAAGCTGCACGCACCATTGAGTTGTCCTCTATTTCCCTGGAATGCGTTGAAATGTAACCAGAGAAGGCCATCAATATTTCCTCCAAGGAGTGAGGAACCTGGAGTGAAACACACGGTGCCGCCTCCCAGGCCCTTTGAGCACCCTGCTCCTGAAGAAGACCCCACAGAAGTGAAAGAAGAAGGGTAGAATACAGGAACTGCAAACAAAGGAACCTCTTAGCATCTTCTGAGAAAAAAGGAAACGCAGATTGGCCTCTGCAAGATAAATGCGCAGTCCATGATCTCCTTTGGTCAGGACTTGGGAGAACTTCCCTGGCTGGGCTTGGGATAAAAGGACAAGGACAGTGTCATGGGTAGGGTGGACACCCTAGCAGGGACCCACTGGGAAGTGTCCTCTGGAAATTCTCCTCTGCAGCAGCACCACCTGCTTGTCCACCTGCCTCTTCTTTGGCCAGGTGATGGAGGTGGGGAGAAGGAGCAGCAGCAGATGTGATGGCCCACCTGTTCGCTGGCCCTCTGCTTCTCGAGCAGGCAAGCAGTGGCCATGAGGAGGAGGAGGAGGAGGAACGGTGGTGACAGGTGGAAATGACGGTGGGAAGGTCAACAGAGCCAGGGAGGGAGCCACGGAAGGTATCTTTCCCAAGTGCCCTCCAAAAGCTGGAGCCTGCACTAGCAAAGGATCTGGGGAGAAGAACTTGTGGGGAGAAAGTCACTTGCTCCTTTTTCTTGCTGATTTTTTTCAGCAACAGGAAGAAACTTCTAATGGGAACCAGGAGTCAGGAGCAGGTTTGCAGTCCCTCTCTCCTACCTTCTTCTACCTTCACTTCTGTGGCTTTTGCCTTCTTCTCTAACTTGTTTCTCCAGCACTGGAGGCTGCTTCTGGGATTGGCTCAACTGAGTGTTTCTGCTAGGCTAATCACCAATCTTGCCTGGAATCACAGGTACTGCTTTGCTTGAGGTCTGTCCATTTGCCACGTCTTTCCGTTTCTCTGCAGCCTCCTTTCTTAGCAGAGGGCACTGGGGTCCTTCCTTTCCAGCCTCTGTGGTGCAGTCCTCTAGCACTGGCCACGGTTCCTCTCACAGTGTCCAGTTGTCCTCTTTTATAGAGGACAGTCTACTGCTGAAAGAGCTGCCAGAGGACCGACCCCTATTTGAAAGGCATCCTCCATATGAACGGTATCAAAGCCAAGCCTGGTTCAAAGAAACAGAAGCCTCAGAAGGGAGACCTGTGTCTTGACGTACAAGGTAGCCAGGGTTCTTGATCCAAAGCCTACAGGAGGCTGATATGCAGAGGAAGAATTTATCCATCTCCTCTCCTGCAAAGCTGAAAGGAAAATGGATGTGCAGTCCCGTGCATGGAATAAGTGGACACAGTTGTAACATGCTTGTGTCAAATCATCTTCTCACCTGCACTTCACAGGATCCTCAGAGGTACCATTTTGCTGCACTGCTGAACCAAGAAGCAGGTGGCTGAAAGAGCGATACTTGTGGCCAGTGGGTTGCAGTATCCCCTGCATGTCCACTGGAATGAGCAGGCACTCCTCAAGAGCGTAGCTCCCGTGCCTTCAGGGGGAATTAGCTAGAGGCACCTTCTGCTGCACCATGACTGCAGCCCTGTGAATTTGAACCTATGCAGCTCATTTGACTAGGAGAGGAGAGAGCCAGGTCATATCCCAGATTTATTTATTTATTTATTTATTTATTTATTTATTTATTTATTTGGAAATTTATAGGCCGCCCCTTGCCACAAGCCTCGGGGCGGCTCACAACAATTGCATAATAATATTAAACATTTAAAATTTCCAAATACTAAAAACAGGAACTTAACAACACAACATTAAAAACAGATCAGCCAAGAAGATCAACCAATGCCACTGGGACAATCTCTGTATCTAATCTGGTTTGGCAGATTATATGCTGAGAGCCATGAGATCTTTGAAGGAAGGATGAAACATAAACATAATAAAGAAAAGAGTTGAACAAAGAGGGGCTTACTTCAGGGCAAACATGCTTGGAATTGAGCTATGTACCCCTCAGCACGTGGGTGTGAGACCCCCAAGTGAAAGGCATTTTTTCCTGTGTTAACAATAGACTCGGGCACAAGAGTGAGCACTGTTCACTTCTGGCCACGTCATAGCCACAGCAGTGCAGTGGCTAGTTTTTCCAGGAGAAGGAACTTGCTAGACATTGAAAGAGGCTTGCTTTGTCACAAGGGTGTTATGCAAGCTGAGTCACCAAGAACAAATCACGCAAGTTGTATGGAATCATTGCACCAGACTGTTCAACTCATGACAGAGTCTGTGAAGCAGCTGACCTCAGCATCGGATGGCTTCTCTTAGCCATCATCCGTCATCATTCTCTTCCCCCACATGTCACAGAAGGTTCCATCAAATGGCTCTTGGAGTCTCAGGTTGATGAGCTATTCTTGTTCTGCTTAGAAAGGGAGGGCCAGCAGATCAGTGAAAGATCAGCATTGCAGGCAGAAGGCTTTGGGTTCTGCTACTGGCAGATCCAGTTAAAAGATGTCCTTAGATGGTTTGGGAAAAGGGGGCACCAGTGATACTCTTGGAATTCCACTGTGAGAATACACAACATCACGCTGCAGGGCTGGGAAACTGGTGCCCACCACACGTTTGGCTCACAACAACCAGCCTCCCTCACCATCAATGTGCTAGTGAGGGCTGGGAAGTTGTAGGCCAAAGCACCTGAAGGGAAACACACAGCCTAGTCCTGCAATCCAGGTCTGGATGGACCTGTGGTTCACCTCAGATTAAGGCAGCCAAGACAGAAAGATGTAGACTTGCCATTTCCTGGAGCTGCCAGGAAAATCACATACTCAGTGTGGAAGAGAAGTGCTCTGAATAAGCAAGAGATTTGCCAGTGGAGAACACATGATTTGATGAGCCCATTTCATCCAAGTCCCTGGGCATGCACTTTTGCACAGACAATGACCTGTGGACAACCCACACCTCTGCCTTCAGCTGGAGTCCCAGGCGGAATTGTGCAGGAATGGGAAAATATGCAGAGGGCCTTCGCTGCATCAAAATTAGAGTGAGGCAGCCTCAATGAAAAAGTGCACCAGGAAAGGAGAACTGGCACCTGGAAGTCCTTTGCAAGAATTTGCTCTCTTCGTATATGGTCAGATGTCCCTCGACTAAATAGTGTAGTTATAGTTGGCAGCACCAGATGGCACTGGAACATACGTGTTCGTTTCCTTTGTCCACACATAGAATGTTAGCCACTTACAATGGCAAAGGAAAGCATTATTTAAAAGCAATAATTGGAAAACCCTGTAGGTGCGTTTTACTTGGAATATGGCATGGCATGAAGAAACTAGGCACACAAACGTGCTCAAGATCAAATACAGTCCAGAGTGGACAGAAGACCTAGGATCACTTTTCAAGTTGACGTGTCCCTCTGATCGTTTCCAAGATGCCCAGCCAGGTAGAAGCAGGCACACGCATCGGGAGTGCAGTGGTGACTGCACAGGTAGCCCCAAAGAGGCAGAAATGTGCCCTTGGTTATATGGCCAGTGCTAAGTCCCATTTCCTTCCCCCCCTCAGCAAGCAAGAGAAACTGTTGGCCCAATCCAGGGTCAAGAGTCTTATATTCTGAGGCAGTTGCAGCAGTCCTACTAGGGATTCTGTAAGGCCAGGGAAATCCTGTCCCTTGCTCTTGACAAGTCCCTGCACCCCACATCTCCTCCAGCATTTCACAGATGGAGAGACTTGCATTCTTGAAACAGCCCTATTTCCTCATCAAGAATCGTCACTGCTGGAATGCTGCAGATACCCACACACAAATGCCATGAGTAACACGTAGGAAGAGCTGAGTGTCTCAGTTTCACTTTCTCCTACATTTCGGTCCCAGGTTCTTACTGTTCCCTTTATGGAGAAAGCTGCAAACTTTGGTAAGTTCTGATTTTTTTTAAAAAGATTTGAACTAAATTGTCAGCCACACCTGTAAATGGCACGTCACTGAAACATCTTAATCTCTGTCCATTGTGGCTCTGTTTTGTGTTCATGGAAATGGCTTGTCTTGCACTGGCATCTAAGAAGGAGGTGTGCATAAACTGGACACAAGAATTTCAGTTAGGAGTAGGAGTAGTAGTATTAAAGACATTCAAAGAAAATGAGGTTGGATCTAGATTCAGAGTAGGCTCATGTGAGTCAGTGGGTTTTGGCATTGATATGATAAAACAGGCCCCATTGATTTCAGTGTGTTTACTTAAAATATGGATAAGTTTGCAAGCAGCCCTGTGCATTTGTGAGTTTCCTCCTCTGCAGAATGGAGCACAAGAATGACCCAACCAGGGCAACATGAAATCAATGCCAAACAGACCCCCTTCAGCTTCTGCCCTGCCTGCTTTTCCCCATTTACAGGACTTCGCTATCCTTTTTTTAGTTGGTATGAGTGAAACGTTCAACAGAGGAACCACATCCTCTTTCCAAAAATGATGAATGGCACAGCAGCAGGAGGTTCTGGGGTTTATTTTCATATGGGAGCTGCCCCACCCATCTTCCTCCAGGCTATTTTTGGTCACAGAGGACAGAAAATACTATTGTACTTTGTTTTGAAAGCACAATTAAGCAACAAAAGGATGGGTGTTGCCTTAATTTACAAAGCAATAATCCAGACCTGGAATGAGTAAACAAGGATGAAGATTGAACAGTTTCTGAGTTTAGCCAGAGGGTAAGATTAACCCAAGAAAGCTTTTCCCCAACTTCTCCAAAGGCACACCTTGTTTGTGGGGGTGGTGATGGGGAATTTGGAGGTGCAATTCGCTCTTCATAAGGTTTGATTTTAGTACTGTCCTCACAATTATGTTCCTTACGTTGTGCACCATTTTGTAGAAGGCAAAGACCCCAGAATGATGTGATCCGTCCAGAAATGCACATCCTCCAAGGGTAGGTCATTCTAGCATGTTCTTTACTGGGAGTGACTGAATGCTCTGGGGCAAGAACTGGGCAGAATTATTCTCTCCCAGTGGAAGAGGATGGGTCCTCCCACACAAGCATCAGACTCGGCCAGACTTCTGGGAGCCTGGTTCTGTGGGGAACCGTGTGCACAAAGGGTCCCCACTCCAGGCACCAGGACTGGACAGAACGGCTTGAAAGGTGGTGGGAAGGAGGTGCGAACAGACAGAGATGCCATGGGCAACCTGCTGGGCACAAGCAACCGCAGGCTTGCAGGAGCAACTACTGGGTGGGAGGGTTTCTCACAGTGTGCACGCCGATTATAAACTTACCGCTTTAGGGAAATCGGAATGCCTCTGTAAAGGCTCACCACTGCCTCCGACCCGGGGAATCACTACCCATCCTGTCCTCCTTTCTGATGAGCAGCACACTGCAGACAAATAGGATGCTGTGCAGGCACACTTTTACAATGACTGGGCACAAAGAGAAAGGCCTGGGAAGAGCAGCCACTGATTGTTCTTCATTTTCAGGGAATCTTCCCTGGAGCTCTCCGGAAGAATGCCAGCAAAATGTTGAGCGGAACAAGAGGGAATCAACTAGGGAGATTTCCCAGGCAGCTAACAGCCAGGGCGATCTGCAGTGCAAACCCTCCATTTCTCTGAGAAAAGTAATGCGCTGTTCAGTTCCAGGGCAAAAGGTGAGGAAGACTGTCTTAGGTGAGGTGGCCTCATGATTCTGGCAGTGGAGGCAGGGAGTCTACGCTCCCGTGAAAGACAATGGAGCACAATCCTCGGGGAGGTTCTCCTTTGGCAGACCAGGACTGGGGTTACACCAGACTGTTGTTTCAGTTTGTGAACCACTTAAAGGTGCCTTGTTTGCAACCCTGAATATGACCAGGAATGCATGTTGGCAAATTTCTGACATGGCATTCACATTTGGAAAATGTGCACGTTAAAAAATGCAACTTTTTAAATGCAAGCTGTTAAAATGTGCAATTTTGTTTAGTTGGTAGAGGGAAAGGGTGCACTTTCAAAAAAACACACACATTTCCTGTTTGAAATGCATGTGTTTGCGTCTATAGAAATTGAAAAAGCAGATTGCAAACAACAGGTGTTGATTGGGATGGAAGTGTGAGGTATAAGGGGACAGTCATTCATTTTTTGCTCTCCCTCGTGGTCTCGATCCAGACTGGTAAGGACTGCCTGCAATTTGCACTGCAAAAAAATATAAAAACTCCCATTGAGATGAGGGGGACTAACAGAATGGAATATAAAGCAGACGTAGCGTTGGGAGGCATTATGAAGCCCCTGAGTCCAACCCCCTGCTCCATTTCCACATGTGGTTGTCTGTCCAGCACACATTTGCACAAGGAATGCTGAAGAACTGCTGTCTCTAAGAAAGTGAAAGCTGGGTTTCCCAAAAAGCTGGTCTCTATCACCAAATCTTCACTGGCAACTTTTCTCCACTGATATGGAATGGTGGCCTTGTGCATCATCCGGTGAACTTGTTCCTATTGCACAATGTTTTCTTTTTTCTCATCCCGACACTTGGAATGAATGAGTGAGCTTGCTGGGAAACCTTCCAGTTCCTTTCTCAGCTGTGGCATTCTGCAGTCTCTGATCATGAAGGCTGAAGTGAAGCTGAAACTAATTCAGGAGGACATTGCTCACTTCAAACACTCTTTAATTATTATTACTAATTGCAGCAGTCAAAGCTGCAAAAGACTCAGCCAAAGGAATGCATTTGGGATCTGGTATCTCGGGTTGCCAGCAGGGAGATGCGGGAGACGCTGGTCTTCTTCATGCTTGTTAGGGGCAGAGAGGGACAGAAATGGAGAATCTGCACTTCACATGCCCTGTAGCAACAATGACACGTTTTGCGTGCTCCTTGTTGTATCTGAACACTAATGGGCCAAGTGGGGAATGCAGAAAGCAGCTTGCTAAGGGGATCAAGGCAGGAACAACTTCTGGCTGAAGCCCACGAGGCATGGGGAATTCAGACTCTGCAGAAGCCAAAAAGGTGGACAGGGCAAAGGAGAACACACCAAGCAGCTCCAACTTCAAAGAGGAGCCCCAAGAAAGACAGTATGGAATGCGAGTCTCTGTTGGCATCTGGGGGTAGATACAGGGCAGCTAAGAAAGAGCTCCATAGTGCAGGCGGTGGAGGGAGCACAATCATTCAGCACCTCCTCCTGGTGTTGGAAGGCTCTTGAGGCCCTCAGTGAGCCTTGTCCCATGGCAGTTCTATCATCTCGCCGTTCTATCACCCAAGGCTTTTCTGCAGTTCCTCCGTTCCAGCAGGGTAAAGTGCAGTTTAACCCTACATAGGTAACTTCAGGCTGTCACTGTGCAGCCCAGTCCTTGCCACTACTTTTTGAAAAGAAACCGAAGTCACTCAACCAATTGGGCTGTGCAAATGCCGGCAACAACGCTGTGAGCAGTCCTGTGTCAGAACTATCTCGACTGCTTCCCACTTGGAGCCCACCTGGTCTGAGATGAAAGGGACTGAGCCTGAAGCTTCGGAACTGCATGGAGATTGGGAAATGTGCTTTTCCTCCTACCTTTTCTGACAATTGGACGCATCTTGGAAACTCCCACAAGTGTCTCCAACCCCTCCATTGCTAGAGGTGGGAAAAGGAGGGATGGTTCTATGATTGGCAACTGCAGTGTCCAACCAGATCTTGATTTTACCAGGTCTTTCCAATCATAATGCTTTGGGGAGGGATGGAGAAGACACCTATCAGGAGCCATTGTGGGGTTGTTGTGAGGGTGTGGTCTTGCCCGCAGAAGCTGCACTGATGCTCAGGGTTTCTAAGAATAGCTTGAGAACTTCCACTGCCCAGAAGGTGTGTCTCTGCCTTCTCACTGCTCAGAGAGCTGCAGCTACAGGTGTGCAAGTGGTGGCTGACCCTTCTCTCCCCAGTCAGGCATGGGGAATGCCATAAGCCCGCTGCTTAGGTTTCTTCAGCACTTCCCCCTGGCTGCTGGCTCAAGAAGGTACCAGGCACCTGGTAGAGGTAGTGGCTCCTGGCAGCTTATAATAAGGAACAAGTCTGGTCCCTGCCAGACTGATGGAATCCCAAGTCACAAAGGAAGCAATGCACCCAAGGTGCTCAGGCTGCCAGCAATTCGCATGCTTGGCTGCAATGCCTCCTTATCTCTTCTCCCCAAAACATATAAGTTATTTACACAAAAAAGGGAGAGTATGAGCAAACATGCAGCACAGGAAAGCATATCATTTGTAATATTTTGATAACCTCTGTGCAGAGGAAAAAGAAAAAGAGAAATGGACTGGGGATGAGGAGAGCAATTCCAGCCCTTTCGCGGTGATTCAGGAAAAGGCTACCAAACGTTTCAAGGAGAGAACGAGCAAAGGAATCACCTAATTTTTATGGCTGTCATCGCAGTTGTAATCTCTCTCTCTCTGTACAAATCTGTCTGTCAACATACCTTCTTTTAGTCTGTTTCCTGTTAATTTACTCATCTAAGCAATGGCCCAAATTTTGTTTGGCTAAACCAACCAAAGAGGGCTAGGAATTCTTTCAGTGAATAGCAGCATCCATTTTCAATGCTGGCAAAAGGACATGGTGATGTCTCTATCATTAGGCAAGAGCAAATTACTCAGATAAGAAGCCTGTATTTGGGCGGCTTTAAAGGCAAGCTCTGTCTAGGAGACTTGACTCTGCAGTAGTTTGATTTTTGTTTGCTTCACTTTCACGTGCGTTCATTGAAAGCCTGGTCTGTCTTGTTTCCACACAGAAATCTTTTTTTTTTTTTTTTTAACAAGTAATAACCTTTGAAGGCTGTACTCTGAGAGAAAAAGGCCCAATTCCTGCATGTGGATGAAAACTCCTTCCCAGGACAGTGTGTACAGAGAAAAAAGTCTGCCCCACCTGCATCTCCTGGCCCTTTGCTTCAGTGTCTGCAGCAGCAGCAAAGCTTTCTAGCCGCTCGAACTGGCTAAAAGAAAGGGGGTGTGTGTTGTAAGATCAGCCCTTGTACCACATTATAAAATTCACTGTAGTGCAGGTTCAAGGGTCAATTAGGTTCCAGTCTTCACATTAGCCTAGCAGAAGCAAATGCATTCCTCCAGCATTCCTGATATATTGCCTTAATTCAGTTTTTCTTAGAATGTCTTTCCAAGTTTAGCAGTGACTTCATAATTCCTCAGAATCTGAAAGCATCAACTCCCTGTCCCTGACATTTCCAGTATGAGTCCTGAGAACATGTCAAATGTTCCAAATTAAAAATTACAACATGCGAGAATCAAAAGCAGGGCTCAGGGCACAACCCTATGCAAGTCCTCGTGCATAGAAAAAGGGCCTACAGTGCCTGGCTTCAGAGGAGGAGCGCCGAAGAATCCCGTGGGTCTGGGGATGGTCTTTCCAGGAAGATGGGAATGGTGTTGCCCTCGAGCACCAACTGGAAACGTTAAATAACCCGTGCTGAAGATGCTGAAAACAGGAGGCTGACACCTTCCACTGTGATATAAGAGCACCTGGCACCAGAGCTCCCTGCTTGTGGTAACCTAGCAGTTCAGACAGAGGAGTTTGCTACCTCTTTCTCCCCGCTGAATGAGCTTTCCACATGCAAGGCACCTTTTGTGTTTTCTTTCTTTCTTAAACCCGGAGGGTGAATTCAACCATGCACTCTGCCACCTGGATTATATCTTCTCAGTTCAGTGCTTCACCTCAATTTGCAAAGGGGATTGCATATATAATTAGCTGATTATATAGGTAATGCTTTCTTGAGATTCAGAGGAGAGGAGAGGAGAGGAGAGGAGAGGAGAGGAGAGGGGTGCATGAGGCATTCATTTTAGGGGTGAGATCCATCCCTGGGCTCACATCTCCAGACTCTGGCCCACTTCCCTGCAGCCCAAGAGTCTGACTTCCTGCTGGGTATTCTCAGCATTCATGCAGGATTTGCCAGGCGTTCAGCCCCAGGCTAACACAGGGAAAGCAATGCCTTTTCTGTGCACATGACTCGCAGCTTTTGTTTGTGCTGCACAGGACATGGGGGCAGGCTGCCAGTTGCACGACGTTTATTCCTCGCGCATTTGTGGATTTCCTCTTGGCTCGGCTCGCTTTCTAAGACGGGCAAACAGGATAGGAAGACTGCAGACTGAGGAGGGATGGATTCTGGGGTGCTGCATCACAACACTGTGATCGGGGGGGGGGGGAGATTTAATTGAATTTTTATATGTTTTGTTTATAAATTGTTGTTGTAAGCCACCCCAAGGCTTTATTGTGATGGGGCGGCATAGAAATGTTTAAATAAATGAAAAAATAAACACTGCAGGAGAAGAGGACGAAAGGGGGAAATTAAAAGAAAGCGAGGTGTGTAGTAAATATATTGTGTTTTAATTTTTCTAGGCCTCCTGTCAGATGAAATCTCTCAGTGGCTCAGAAAGAACCAAAGCTCTTTGACTTGAGCGAACAGCACAACCGCAAGAGAAATGACTAATAATCAGCAATCAAGGCAGCATAAAGTAGCCACAAAAGGAAAATGAGGAAGAGATGAAACAAAGGTACCCCTGGAATGCTGAGGAGAACAGAGCATGCCAGCGAGTTAGCAGGATCATCGCTGGTCCCTGGGAAGCATCTCTGGAGAGGACTTCCTGCGGACGGGGTATCTCAGCAGAACACCATCAGTTTTGCAGGTTGCACCCCACACACTCCACCTGCCCCCCATCTCTGCCACCGCTTGCACCACCTCTTGCTTTGCACCATCACCATTCCCCTTCCCCTTCCCCTTCCCCTCCCCATGTTGCACCCTGACTACCAACTCTTCCCTTGACCGTCATGGCTGGCCTTCACGGTGGCCAAAAGATGCAGCCGGTGCAGTGCAGCCCTACCCTGCATTTCTTCCCAGGAGTCTGAGCTGCCATGCATGACCCTCCTCCATTGCTTCCTCACAACAGCAACCCTGTGAGGTAGGTCAGGCTGAGGGAGCGACTGGCCCAAAGTCACCCTGTGAGCGTCATGGCCAAGTGATGACGAACTTTCTCCAGCATAATTGTCTTCTCCAGGCAGTCTTGCCTTCTCAGGCCCAAACAGCTCCAGTTTTGTCTTTTTTGCTTCCAGTGCAAGTCTTGGCTTCATTGGATGAAGGCCCCACTTGTTGAACTTTCCATTAAACAGAAAAAAGTTCCACTCCCCAGCATTATCACCATGACCCTGCAGAGGACCAGGTGCTTCCTAGAGAGGTGAAGATTTGAACTTTGATCTCTCAGTCCTAGCCTGACAGTCTAACCTGGGACTGGTAAACTGGCTCTCTCCAGGTGTTTTTGACTACAGCTCCTATCAGCCCCAGCCAGCAAGGCACTATGGAACCATTGCAGATGTCTTCCTGCAGCTCTAACCACAGCAACTTGCTGGTTATTGAGACTTGCTAATGGTGTTCTTAGGACTTTTGACCCATCGTGAAGCTATGCTTCATCTCATCCACATTTCATAGAAGTAGCACGTTTCAACTCATGGAAACTAAGACGATTTTGACACTCTGGGTGCAAAAATAAAAACAAACAGCTGAGCAAAGTCTGGGATAGCGCTTGTGGAGACGTGTCATCAACTGCATATGGCATCAGCCACTCCAGATTTGCATTTCGGGAGAAGGAGCAGATGGGTCGGTACCAGCAGGAGTGGCAGCGGGCCACCGTCACAATGAGCAGGAATCATCATTGGTACCATAAGCAAACGGAGCTGCGGCTGCTGCATTAGGGCAGCTGCTCAGATAGTACCACAGCTTTAGCGCTTCAGATGGGCATCTCCTCTCCAAGGGCGATCACAGAGCAGAGGAGGCATTTGGGGAGACCACCTCCCACACCTTGTCTCTCAGAGCCAGTTCAACATCTCTGCAATCCTGGGGAGAGCGGAATGTCTCCAGCCTGCAGAGCTTTACCTGGAGAAGACTCAGCCGGCATGAACAGAAGTTTCAGACTGCAGCTCCAAGCACTCTTGATCCTTGCCCAAGCTGGCAGGTGCTTCTGTCCTACACACCTGAGAACCTTCGCTCTGTTCATCCCAGGATTACTTCACTGTCAAGGTCAAAGCTACTGCTAGACCTCCTCTGCAGTTCTTTCTCTGGGCCTTGTCTCCTCCGCTGGCTCCCAGGGCACAAAACTTGCCGTGGTCCTCAGCAGCCTCCCTCACGTGGGCATCCAGCCCTCCCTCTTCCCTGCCTCTGCCTCCCATCCCTTTCAGCTAGCGGGCTCTGGAGCTTGGGTTTGCTGTTTGTCCCTTGCATCCCATCCCACCACCCATTCCCAGTCGCTACACATGGATAGGTGCTTATCACTTCCACTGGCCTTGTATGAGTGGGGGTGGCCATTGCATGAAATGCAGTGGGGCATGGCTGGCAACGGCCCCAACCCATGAGCATGAAAACAGCAAGGCCAGGAGCAAACCACCGTGTTAGCTCCCTGATCAGCATCAACTGTGATCCATCCATCTTTGGAAGCTGTTGCGTTCCCCCCTTACACTCCTTCCCAGTTGCCTCGGGGCTCTTACAAATGGGAGGGAAAAGCTAAGGTGCTTTTTTGTCTCCCAGTGTCATGCTCCCCAAGCTGTAGGAAGTACCTGGGCCACTGTGACAGACTATTTTCCCTTGTCCTGCAAGGGAGCTTGTGAGAACGGAACCATGTTTTCTATTGAACTGAAAATAGTCACATGGAGGCATAGAAAGGGGAAGTCGTGTGAATGACACCTCTTTGTAGCCCCAAAGGCCCCCTTCTTGCATTTGTAGTAGCCAAATGCACCACATTTTCTTTCAGCCTCCTTAACCCTAGGATTGCTGAGAGGTCCAGCCGTGCCTGGGACCAATCCTGCCATCATTGCAGTGGTCATTCTGGTTCAGGCCGCCAGATGGAGCCCCAAAGCTGCCCAGATCATGACAATCCTTGAGGTCAGCTGCAGATGGCTTGCACAAGAGGCCAGCAGAGTGCGGTTGAGGTCCATCAGCTGGTTGATGCCGTAGGACCTTCTCTGTGGCAACCCCATCCTTCTGGAATGTCCTTCTCCATGGGAGGTAAGCCTGCCTCCTTTCCTATTTTGAAATGGAACTGAAATACTGAAATTGATGTCAGTATATATTTCATTAGCGTGAACGGCTGCTGCTGTCATCTTAGGCTGAGCTCCTGCTCCTGGTCTGTGTGGAAATGGAATGCGGATGTTGCTTTGTATGTTGGTTGCTTGGCGTGCAAATTGGCCCAAGAAGCTCTGCATGGGTGGCTGCTGATTTATATACAATATAAAATATAATAAAACAAAATAAAAAACCTTCAGAGGTTTAAAACCACAACAGCAATCACATCATCAAAGGCAGTGAGATTAGCTCCATTCCTTAACGCATAAAGTCACTTCTCCCCTAGAAACATACATTTTTGGATGCTATGATAGCAAGATGAGAAATGTACATGATGTAACTTGATGACATTGGCGTACTCTCGGCCAGTGTTGCATCCCAACCAATTTGTGGGATTGGTTTCGTTTTCACAACTCAAGCCAAAATGCCCACTCCGGCTAATGTGAGAGGGCAAAGGTTTCTGCCCCCATTTTCGCTGCATCCAACCCTCAGTTCTTCTAATTCATAGCTCCAGAGGCCAACATGTTGCACATGCTGTGCTTAGCTGCTTTGCAGATCTCTGGATTAATTGCCAAACAGAAACCATCTCAAGTAATGAAATCCTCTGAGCTCTTCCCAATGAAGCCAAGAGATGAGAATTAGAGATTCTTAAATGATGACACAGAAGCATTACCGATAAAAGAGCACTGCTGCTCTTCTCTTTGCTTTCTGGAACTTCCTGATATCTCTCTCTCCTGTAATATATCAGTATAAACATTTTGCAAAGTTTGGTAGTACACAGAGTTGAAGAGGTATAATCCAGGTAGAGGGTCACATTGCTAAATTCTCCTCTGAGTTTAAATCTTGCTCGCTCGCTCACTCTTTCACTCCCCACCCCCAAACAAAAAAAGGGGCAATCCTATGCATGTTTAGACTGGAAAAATCCTACAGCTTCCAGACATAGGACTGTGCCCCAAATATTGCATATAGTCAACTAATACAGCAGGGAGAAAGATGAAACGTTACCACAAGTGGGGTCTTTTTCCCAGATCACATAGGTTAACCATTGTGGATTTATGTTGAGCTGCATGCAAATTTAGTCACACTCATCAATGAAATCAATGGGACTAGATAACGATACCTATGTCTATGTTCAGCAGTTGTCTTTTCTTTTTGAGGAGGGATCATTATACAGATAAATTGTGTACTGGAACAGTCCTGAATAGTCACGGATGTTCCCAAATGTTTAAATTGCCTTCCTTTTATTAACACATGGTCTGCATAATAGGATTTTCTGGAATCCTTTGACACCTAAAAGCAACATTAGAAGGATAAATGCTGCCTCCTATAATGCAAGGGACTGAGGGCTTTACTACACTTCCAATATTTTAACAGGTGAAATATCGATGGCACTTTCAAACTGTTACCTCTCTGGATATCTGGCTCCCTTTGGCTGAATCATGTATAACTGCTGGAAAGTTTTCTTTCTGTGCATTTTCTATTTTCTTCTTTTGGGTTCTAAATGATGGTTGATGTTTGCATGGTGTGCATTGAGCAGTCCCAGCCAAGCTCGCTTAATGCTACTCAGGATAAAAACACCTTTCAACATCTGTGAACACAGAGGGAGGGACACTGTGTCCCAGCATGGAGGGCAATGCCGGGAAGGTGAATCACTCTCTTTGTGAAGCATGTGTACACGTTCCTTCTCAAGTACACATGGAGGTGCTGATAACACCTTGCTCTGGCTACCTGGTCACGTTGGTTGTAAGGCTATGTGCTTTTCCTTGGGAGCATGTCCCATTAGTGTGGCCAAGTGTCACACTTCACAAAGGATGGCTTTACATTTGAACAGCTGCCCCCAAACTATCCTCTGTTAGGTAAAGTCTCTTGCAAGGTCGTCCCCTCTCCAAGAGGGAGAGGACACAGGGCCTTGGACATGTCCCTGTAGAGGCCTGAATGGGTACACAGCCATCCTCACAAGGATGCACTCCATGGTGTTCCTGCTTAAATTACAGTCATTGCCCACATCAATGTATATAAATCAGCACATGCAAATTTATGCAGTTTGGTGCTCCCTGCCGTCCTTCCTTTTGAAGGTGCAGAAGTGCATTCAATAGGCATCTCTTCACAGTAGCTATTCAGGTCGCCCATCAGCAGCTAATGCCCAGACGGCAGGCAGAGCGAGGCCCAGGTTTCCTGGTTGCATGTTTCGACAGTGTGGTGAGCAGTCCTGTTTTTCTGTTTGAATGATGGCCACTGTTTCCATGTCCACACCTACACACACAAATGTCGTGCAAGTAAGGTCTTCCTTCTTGACTGGCATTTCATAATTTGCAGCCCTAGTCAAACAGCCAGGAAATTCCATCTCTGGATTTCCCCAGGACTGCTAGTAAAATTCTTGTGCGTGGCTGGTGCCTTTTTGGAGCCATATGTATCTGATTTCCCCTCGAATCTCAGAAATAGAGAGAAAACTGGAGTCCTGTGTTGCAGAATGTAGTGGTGTGCATGTATTCCCTTTGGTTTGGCATCAAAATCAGCATCTCAAATGGATCTTGTGTTGAATAGATCTCCTCCTCCTCCTCCATCACTGAACATTTAAAAGTACACTAACTCTGCATGCAAATAAATGGAGCTTGGGGTTTCTGCATACAACTGAGTGCTTGATTTGGTTGTGGAGTGAGGAGGGGCATATAAAGTGGACTGACTTTTGTCACAACCTGAAAAGTTCTGATATTTGTTTGCTGAGGATCCTTTCCAAACCAGTGCTAACTTCTGAACTTCAGTGTTAGCGATGGACTAACTGCAGGGCTGCAAACCCTTCCAAACTGCATTTGTTAAAGAAAAAAATATACACTAAATAAGAATTGAGTTAGATAAAGCTGAAATGCTTCTTTTTGCTGCTGTTTTGTTGTTGGGGGGGCGGGTCTGTTCAGGGAGAGTGGACACATGAGCCCGATCCAAACTATGTCATACTCTTGGATTCCTGCATTGCTTTCTATGGAACTCTCTCACTTTCCTCCCTGAGGACTTTTTAATATAGCTTCCCAGTGTGGATCAGGACATGTGTGTGATGCCTGGCAGTCGACTGCAGCACAAATGAGATGGGAGGTGAGCGAGGCAGATCAGTGGGGCCCTTCTGTGTTCTCAGAGCGTCGCCTTTATTCCATGACCCCCTCGACCAAAACTGTTCTGCTGGCTCTGGAGCGTATTTACTCACTCAGTCGACGTCGCTTGCTAGAAATGGTGCTGGCAATTAGTTCCAGGATATAGAAAACTAAAGCTTTGTTCTGCACAGAAGCCCGTGCATTTCAGCCCTGTGGCACATATTTCTGTGCTCTCTTTGAGGGCGATGAAGTTACGGACAGTTCAGTACACTAATCTGCATCGATATATGTTCTTAGAGACGTCTACTCAGAAGTCTCTGCAGGCTATTTCCTGATATTAAGTCAGTACATACTTACTTGGAATTAGCACGCTTATGTAGTTTAATAATATTTTAATTGTGTGTCTGTGTGTGTGTCTGTGTAAGTGTGTCACAAAACCAAAACTCACTGGGCTACTCTGAAAAATAATACATTATATTTCCACATCCTAAGTTTCTTCTTTCGTTTCTGTTAGCTTATTTTGGATGATGTCCAGTTTTAGGCAATTAGTATCAGATTAGGAAAACAAATTTAGATATGAATGAATATGCTAAGGACCGTAGTTTAAACAGTTTTAGAGATGATGCTTCTATTAGAAAACACCCCAATTTTTAATAGTTCTTACACTTAAACTGAAGAGCAACTGAGTATGAAACAAACATACAAATAGATCCATTTAAACCTAGTGAAAGCTGGTTTCCTACTTAAACAAATACCTAGCAGGAAAGGTTAG
Source organism: Varanus salvator macromaculatus (assembly GCA_023646645.1). Classification (NCBI taxonomy): domain Eukaryota; kingdom Metazoa; phylum Chordata; class Lepidosauria; order Squamata; family Varanidae; genus Varanus; species Varanus salvator. The sequence goes on along the minus strand of JAIXND010000674.1, from coordinate 6,189,961 downwards.
GCTGAGAGTCTGTGATCATCCCAACGTCTCCCAGTGAACTTCATGGCCAAGTGGGGACTAGAACTGGGATCTCCTGAATCCCAGTCTGACGCTCCAGCCATTACGCCTGCCTGGCTCTCCTGTGCCACGCTTTCCCCGGCAGCCATTTTGTAGTGTTGTCCAGATCCGTCTCTCAAATAACCCATAATAAACTGTTAGGAATAAACTGCTCTCCTGTTGCGCCAGGTTCATGTAAAGAAAATCCTCTTCTCATCCTTCTGTCCCTACCCCAAAGGTTGTCTGCCCTGAAGAGGTAGAGGTAGCAGCCAGCCGTTCTGAACAGCAGGGTGTAAGATGGCCCAGTACTCAGACTGGCAGAAGCAGCTTCCAAGCTTCCTGGGCTCTGACTAAGCTCAACACAAAGCTCACAGATTCCCACTCTCTTGCTATACGGGTGGACAGGAGGAGTGCCAGCGTCAGACTTCACACTGGCAGCTAGGTGTGATGCAAATTCCATCAGCTTCCACAATGGGTGTTCTCTTTTCTTGTTAAGATAAAGGCTGGGCTGGTGGATCCCCAATCAGCATGTTGAACCATGTCTTCTGGGTAACAGGGCGCTTGCTGAGGGTGAGGACTGAGCCATGGACTGCTGATGGAAGGGAGCCAGGAGCAACACAAACGCACCGGAGCCAGGAAGACCATTGTTGACGAAGCCAAGTCCCAGCCCAAACTGGAGCCTCCTGTCTGGGAGGACCTGGTGGCCATCCTGGATGGGTGGGGGCAACCCAGAGCCTAAAAATGCTTCATTGCTCAGGCAGATGCTCCAAACGGCAGCCTGGTTTGCCCTGGTGGCTGTGCATAAAGCTGAGTACCGGCTTTTGGAGACAACAATAGGATTCCGTGCCCTGCTTGTGGACGTCCTGGAGAAACCGGATGTTAGACCTCTTGTCTGAGCTAGTAGGGCTTGTCTGATGTTCGAATTTATTTATTTATTTATTAAAACATTTATAGGCTGCCCCATCGCATCAAAGCCTCGGGGTGGCTTACAACAATTAAAATACAATATAATAAAATACAATAAAAACATAAAAATCTAAACAATAAACACTATATCCCTCCCCCCTCGGTGCATCTCGACAGCAACAACAACCACCACCACCACCAATAAATAAATAAATAATTGCAAATTATAAACACATCGTACTAACAATTAAAATATGACTGCTATAAGGTTTGCAGCAAGCCTGCCAAGGAACTCAGTGTAGTTGTTCCTGGATTTCACAAGGCAGCGGGCAGCAAGTGGCTTGCTTAAGCCCAAAACAGAAGGCAAAAGAGGATTCCGGCTTGTGTATTTGCACATGCTAACATGTATGTGCTATGGGAGAAAGTAGTATAACGTACTTGTTGAGTACAGTCCAATGCACCTGGCTACAAGTGGGGGAGAATGGGGCGAGGTGACCTGCACACCTGCTCATGCTGTCCAGGTGGTGAGGATGGCCAGCTTCAAGCCTGTGGCATTTCCTTCCTGAACCCCTAGCTTTAAACCATGCAGCTGTTTGTGTAGACAATTATTGTCTATAGAACACAACACATGATCCCATCATTATTTCATGAGTGAGGAAAATTCTGAATCAGAGCCCATTTGCTTTGTAGTTCATTTTCTTCCACAGCCCTTGCAGGACCCGACATGTTGGCACCTTGGTGTGGTGGGAGGAAAGATGCTGCTGATTAAGCAAGGGATCATGGGAAAGAAACCTTGAAAATGGGGTGAGCAAAAACCACAACGCACAATCCCCTCTCTGTTTATCTTCTCCTTCTTTGTTCTGGGTCTTCCCCTTCTGTTACCTGGGATTCCAGGCATTTAGCAGAACCTTTGCACCTCTGGAAAAGTAGCAACACTCCTCCTGGAGTTGGCAGCATGACTGAGCATGGAAACAAACAGCCCCTGCAGGCAAGCAATGGAATGATATTGGCTCAGCCTTCCTCCACTCAATATGCTGGATTGCTCAACGCTCATTCCACAGTGCAAAAGTAGAAAACAAACTGTATGAACGATGGTTGACTCTGGAGGATGATTGGCGAAGGGTTCCCAGGCCTCACAGTGACTTGGGCTGAAGGCAGGTGAGACTTAAGGAAATCAAGGCACAGCCCTTCAAGCATCTCTTTCTGAGGTCACCTGGGAGCACGAGGTAAGAAGGTGGAGGGATTGATAAAACAAAGGTGGGGCAGCTGTGGCCCTCTAGATGCTGCTAGCCTCCAGCCTTGTCCTCCTTCAGCAGCATGACGGGATGCTGGGAGCTATGGTCCAGCAGAACCTGAAGGGGCACAGGTTCCCCGATGATAGCAGTGGGTATTTCCAAATTCGCATTGCCCTCCCATCTCCCCCGTATCCTGGGAGCATCAGGAGAGCCCTGCAGGATCCAGTGCAGTCAGCATGCAGGTGCTGGTGCTCATGGGGGTGGTTTTAACTGGGGAGAAACAAGCACAGTTTGCTTCTCACTGGCCACATGAAGGAGCCATTGAGGGGCTGAAGGAAAGCCACCACTGCACCCAGAGAAATCTGGGGATGCAGTAAGGGCCTCTGAAGGTCATAGGGTGGGCATGTGTCAGAAGACAGTCCTCTTTTTGAAGGTGGCCTCCCTTTGACAGACCGTTCAGTCCAAAGGCAGCTGCGAGACAACCAGAGGCGTACACAGGGCCCTTGAAGGTGCCACGACTTGGGGTGAGGAGTCCTTGCTTTGCAGGGAGAGGATGTTTTGGGTTCCCTACCTCCGATATTACAACCAAGCTCCCCTGTTGAAGGCAAGCACTGGGATTCCTTCATGTGTCTCTGTATCATCTCCACTGGGATTGCCCAGCATCTCTGAAAGTAGCATGACCACCGAGAATAAAGGTCCACCTGCCTTGGGGTGACCCTATTTCTTTGCTCCTGGGCAGAAGACGACCTAGAGATTCCCAGGCAATATTAAGTTTGACATGCCTCATTCCCAACAAAGTTATTCTGTTGAGATAAAAATAAATAAAAATAAGCATAAATATATTTCCCACCCTTTCCTGCCAAAACAACAAAAGATCTGCTTTTATGTTTTCATGTGACGTGCATGACTAAATTGACTTTTCCTGTCCTTAACCTTCTCCAGAAATATGAGGCTCTTCCTCTTAGACCTTTTGTTTGGAATTCAGAATTTACCTTCTCTAACCAAAGCCCTGGAAAGCATTGCCCATCAGGCATGGAACAGCTAGTTCGGAAACTGTCCTTGGCACTCAGGTGACCCCTTCCAGCTAGGAGGGTGAAGCAGGTTTCTCTGTGCACAGTTTGCACTCACAAGGCTGTGCTTATCTGAGAGCCGCAAGCTAAATGGGAAGAGTGCAGCCTTGGATCCCAACACGTGAGAAGTGCATTCCCGTTCAGGGGACTATTTGTTAGGCAATGCTAGTCTCAGCAAGAACCAAAAGCTGCATCAAAATGCATGCTGGAGCTGACTTGAGTTGGCACTTCGGGGGCATTTGGAGGGGTGGTCATTGCCTGTGTCAGCTATACAGTTGTGGCCAGAAATATCCATACAGAAAAGAAAGGAAAAAGAAAAAGAAAAGAAACTTTCAAGTTAAGGATCCTACTGATTAGGATGCACTCCCAAAAAAGAGGACAAGCAAGAAGGTGGATTTGGTATAATCTGCATATACTGTTTCCTGCAAGTGGATTCAGGCATAATTGATCCAAAGTCACTTTTGTCTCTGAGGATAATCCTTCCTCGCTGGCAACAACCCTTGAGGGGGGTGATAAATTAATTATGTAAACAATAGATTCATGGGAGTGGGTGGGAATTATTAGGAGACTATGTTGGCTCCCAAATGGTGGGAGACAAAGGTGAGTCTTACCTGTAATGTTATAGCATTTCCCCTCTCTGGCATGTTTGTTTGATTCTGCAGAACTCTGAACAGTTCCCTGTGCCAATTGCAGGCACGAATTTCACTTGTAAGATTAAACAAGAGGAGGAGTGCCAAGAAGCATCCTTGAAGAAGCTCCATTCAGCAGCTGCCTGGCACAAGGCATGTCTCAGAAATTCACTGGCAGCTGGATCTGGCTGCCAGCTGCTAGGATGATAGAAAAGCTTCAGATGAATTTAGAGCTGCCATTTACACATCACCCCCGCCCCAAAAGAGTACATGAGAACATGGTCCTGAACAGCAGAAGTAAGTAAATGTAAACATTATGATTATGTTCTCATTGAAAATAGATTTCACCAAAGTAAGGAAGACTATGATGTGGTGACGGATGCACTTGCTCAAATGGTGGCCAGATGGCAACTATCAACCAGCAACTTCCAAGCCCAAGCTCTCCTTTTATATGTGTGAGGAGGAGGAGGAGAAAGGTCATACACCTGGCAAAGGTTAATTAATAGGTGTGGATGCCAAATTTGAAATAATAATATTTAAATAGAAATCCAGTGTGCCTCAGCATAACATAGAAGACCTGTGTGCTCTTGCGTGTTTGGCCTGATCTCCTGTGGATGGGCAACAGCTCATGGGTTCCCAGAACAGGACAGGGCAGCCTTTCAAACAGAGGGTGGTCCTCTGGCAGCCCTCATATAGAAGTCTGTCCTGTGTAAAAGAAGACAGATGGCAACTCCAGAGGAGGTTCCAAAGCTGAGCAGCTTGTGGCACATTAAAGGCACACTTGGTGCCTTTCTCAGTACTTCTGAAGGTTTGAGATTTGGAGATGTGGCAACAAACAAAGCAGTAAAGTTCTCCTTCCATGACCTTCTGTTCCTCAGGACTTGTGTGGTGGGTGCCATGATGTGACTTTAAGATCTTCATCAATAAAACGAAGAATTGCTTCGAGGATCTTGTTGCTGGCTTTGATTCTCTGAGCATGAGAGCATATAAAAGCGCTGCTGGATTAGACCCACAGTCCCTCCAGTCCAGCACTCTGTGCACATGGTGGCAAAGCAGCTGCCCCAGGTTCCCTCCAGCAGGACAGGTGCAAGACCTCCACCTGCCCAAGCTCCTCAGTAACTGGTGTATGCAGGTATGGCACCTGTGTAAAGGAGGCAGCATGTAGCCAGCTGGGCTAGTAGCCACTGATAGCCTCCTCGTTAATGAATCTGTCCAATCCCCTTTGAAAGCCATCCAGATTGGTGGGTGTCAGGGCTATCAGCTTTCCCAAAGTCCCCAAAGTCCAACACCAGAAGAGCCGTCATGTATCTATGCAGCTTATGTGCTTGTAAAATATACATTCATCCAAGCACAGCCGGAGCCCCTGACTGAAGAGCAGCAGGTGAGGTGGGAAGTATCAGCACCAGAGACAGCACCTGAGCTCATGGGGCCCTCCAGGTCTGCTCTCTCACCGCAGCACCTTCAGTTTCGAGGCAGGATGGCCCTCCTGACAGGCACATGGTCGCAGATGTTCCATTTACTATTCTTCCTTCATTGTATTGATCCCCAGGAATGATGCAATGGCTTTAAAGCATGGGTTTTGGGTTGGTGGGCAAAAGAAGATAAATCTTAGTTGGGTGTTTCTAGGTCCAGACTGGGGGATGAGGGGGTTAGACAATTTAATACTATTTTAAAGCAGCTGTGTGTGTGGAGATCGCCTTCTGGGGAGTGGGGGTGGCCAAACTGACCCTGCATGGAAAATTGCATTAGAAACAATTAAAAGCAAATAATGCATCAGACTGAGAGTTTTGATTATAAAAATAAATCAGAAAGTCAGTTTTTATGGGAAAGGAAAGCAGAAGCATCTCTGGTTTAGATTAAACTTCCTGTGTATCTTTTTCATGTTTTTACCTCTCTGACATGACAGGATGCTCCGCTTTCCCGGACGTGCTGTCTGTCTCTCGCTACACTTACCCACAGATGATGACGGGACGTTCTGGGAAGTCAGCTCCAAGTTGCCTTGAAACGGGGAGACTTGAATCATGTCTGCATGAGGAGTGCACCGTTTACTGCCATGAATCAGGACGGTGGCCCCTGTCCTCTTTCCATCCCTAAATCCTGGACACCCATGTGGATTTCTAGACTGTTGCATTTGCCAGAAAACACAGTTCCAGCAGCTGAGAAATTTGCATTGCTGCTGGAATGACTGATTGCCCTTTTTGGTGAAAAGGTAAGATTGCGCGTGAAGATGGTTCTGAAATGTTTCTTCAATGGATGTCTCTCCAGGTGTTCCAGTCCTGAATTTACCTGGCCACAATTCCAATGTGAAACTGATCCATTAAGGATGCACTTACATGGCATGTACAGCTTGCCATCAGTCTGTTTCCTTCTACACCTTTCTATTATGTTCTTCGATATAACATTACCCAGAAGCAATCCAAATACAGACAGTGCCCCAAAAATGTATACACATTTGAAGAATTCTTAGTAGAATGAATCAGCTCTACCTTTCCTATGCAGGAAATTAAGAGATATGCACACATTTGGGGAAATTTGTACCCATCTCCCATTCAGTCACTGCTCATAACACTTTTACTAAGAGAAAGAGCAGCCAGAGAGGAAAGTAGCTGCTTTAGTGTGCAGTAAATGATGCAAAGAAAGTCGCCTCCTCCAGTTAAATCAGTTTTCGGTATTATTTAAGCCTCATTTTCAACCCCTTTTCCCTCTTCCCAGGGAATCTGCCAGCCCAAGTGAGCTAAACATACCTCCTGCTATCAAAGATGATTGATCCGTCACTCAGACGCAGCTGGCTCGGAAAGAAACTAATCAGCAACACACAGCTTAATTCTTCCACTCCTGGCCTTTGGCAGCCATAGCATTGGGTGAGGTTAATTGCTTTTTGTTTGACAGCAGCTAACAGGTTTGTCCAAGGTGATGCCAAAGACAAGCTCACCATCCCCAAAGCAACAGCTGAAATGGCAGCCAGATGGATGGACCAGACTTGGGGCCACACTGGGTTGGACACGTATGCATGGCAAAAAGGAGAAGATGCATCACCAAAGGAGAGGACAAAATGGCGCCAGGTGGCATTGTATTTGCATATAGGTAGATATAGATGACCAGGAAGTTGGAGCTCTGGCCTGTTTGCATTGTCCACCTGTTTTGTTTCTGAGCCCAATGCAAAGTGCTGTTTTTCATCTACAGAGCTTGACAAGGCTTGGGGCCATGTGAGTCCCAAGAGATGGAACAGCTCTCCTGACTGGAATGAAGCTGGGTGTGATGATCAAAATCTGAGGTCTTGCTCTGAGTGCTGCTTCTGAGGGATGCTCAAGGGCAGCTACAAGGCTTTCTTGGTGGTGTCCCCTCCTCAATTATGGAATGGTTTGCTCATAGAAGCCCACCTGGTGGCAGCACTACCACCTTTTCCCACCTGATCAAGACTGCCCTCTTCTCCCAGGCATACAATGGCATAAGGTGGGGCATTTGTGTCGGTACGTCTAGTATTTCCCCTGATTTTTAAAAGCTCTTTAAAACCTGATCCTCTGACCTCCCAACATCACCTGGGAGGCCGCAGGATCATGCAGAGTCCCAGCTCTGAGGCTGTGAAATTTCAACGCTGGGCTGCCAACGGACAAGCCTTGCTCCACCTATTTGCAGCCAGTATGGGAAGAATAATGCCAGCTGCTTCTCTCAAAGCCACGGAGAGGCAAAGGGGTGCTGAGGGTGCTGGGGGCTTTTGCCAGTTCCTCATAATGCCCAGCCCTCCTTGTGCCTTGTCTAGCTGGCCCAAAGCACCAACAAAAAGACACAGACAAGATGCAGCAGAGATCAGTAGTCCAGCCCTTCCTTCCTTCCTTCCTTGCGTAGGATGCCCAAATCTCCCAACTCAGAGGCTTGTGTACAGCAAGGTCTCTGGGCATTGGATCATGCCTTGAATTCTTTTACATTTGGTACGTCAAAGTGTTGTGATGAGTGAATGAATGAATGAAATAATGGCCAAATGAATGAATGCTTATTCTGATTACAGACCCATCAGTTTCAAGACCAAGAACAAATACAGAAATTGAATCAGTCCAATAAAACAGATGGTTTTCTTAAAGGGTTTTCCTCACTGGAATTGATACAAAAAAGAAATTCCCAGCCCTCTCCATGATATAGGATAAATCATCCCTCAAGCAGAGCAAAAGCATCTCTTCAGAAGACTGGCCCAGGAGAGTTCCCAGCAGAAGGAGAATCAGCCTCCCTTGGCAGCCCTGTTCAAATTGTTGTAGAAGAGGACTTGATCAACAGGCACCATAACTCAATATTCACACAGGTGGGAGCACTCATTAATTGAGTTCTTGTCAAATCATCTGCTTAATGGTGCAAAGGGAAAGCATTAAAGCAAGTGAGCACAAATGCTCTCCTGCACTTGGGAATGTGTATTTGATGCAAATACGAAGCTTGAACAATGCCATATTTCAGATTACTGAAGAATAGCGGAAGGGAACAAGATTTATTAGCTGCAGTTCCCGTACTGTGGGTCTAATCTATTTGGGCACCATCCAATTTGGCTACTCATAACTTGGGGATTGCAGGCATCCGATCAAGTGCCGGAGGAGTGTGGAAGCAAGTGCTTCCACAGGTCTGCTATGCTGGAAAGGGCAAGGACAGCTGATTTCGGCCATCTATGTCTTTTGCTGCCGCTTGGGCTGAGCAAGGGCTGTTGCCTTCCCAGATTTCTCGTGTACCTCAGCATCCAATGCTTCTCATGATCCACACAGTCAAAGGCTTTGCTGAAGTTGCAAAATGAAACCCAAATTGTGCAGATGATCAGAACCAAGGCCTGATTCATGCCCACTCAGCAATGTGCAGTTGATCATCTTACAGATATTATGCTTGAATCAGGATTGTAGCCGTGGGAAGAAGGGGAGGAGTTTTATCTTTCTCTTGACTCGTTCTCTGTTGATTTGCCAGTTTTCACTTAAAAAGACTCTGGCCCTTTAGTTGTGTGGGCTGAACAAAAAGTGTGCAGGCCATACTCTGCCCCACAGAGAGGCAACTGTGGGGGCCCAGAAGTAATTCCACCCCCTTCCTGCCATCCGCTTGTCCTGCACTCTTTTTGTTAGAATCTGTGTGATGTTTGGAGGCACAGTGATTTCAATTTCCAAATCTGGCAATTTCAGATTTCCAAATCTGGATAAAAGGTAAAAAGGTAAAGGTTTCCCCTTGGCGTGAAGTCCAGTCATGCCTGACTCTAGGGGGCGGTGCTCTTCCCCATTTCCTGGCCAAGGGAGCCAGCGTTTGTCCGCAGACAGTCTCCGTGGTCATGTGGCCGGCATGACTAAACAGCGAGGTGCACGGAACGCTGTTACCTGCCCACTGAAGTGGCACCTTTTCATCTACTCGCATTTGCATGCTTTCGAACTGCAAGGTTGGCAGGAGCTGGGACAGCGCACGGGAGCTCACCCCGTGTGCAGATTTGAACCGGCGACCTTTCGATCAACCAGCCCAGCAGCACAGCGGTTTAAACCACTGCGCCACCTGCAGTCCCCCAAATCTGAATAGCCGGGGGTTAATTCTGACCTTAAAACTGGTTGCTTGAATTTGGGAATCAAAACTCACTGGCAAAGTGAAGGAAGTGAAACAATTTTTCTACATTGCTCAGTAAGCCAAGAGTCAAATACGATCAAGTATGGATTGCTATCTGAACCTCTGCTGCTGGATACTTTCAAGTGCTGAATACACTTTTTTTTTTCTGATTAAATGTCAACAGCTTTTGTATGGCTGCTGCCAAATACTTTTGAGTGCCCCTGTGAAATCTTTGGTCAGTCAAATGTTGAATACTAAGCACCTAGCAAAAGGAATAGCCTGGTAAGTATCCACACACCTTGATGATATTCAGAGAACGTTTGTTCCGCATCATGACCAGCAGGGTTTAATTTTGAAGAGATCTCTTTAGAGCAGGGGGTGGGTGGGATGACAGTAGATCTCCAAATGTTTTCTTCATCACTACCCAGAATTCCTGATCTGCAGTGCTGGGAACTGATGTCCAAAATGTCTGTAGATCTGCCTTCCTTCCATCTCTGGTTTAGGGCAGCCTTTCCCGAACTGGTACCCTCCAACTATGTTGGACTGGGCCTCCCATAATTCCTAGAAAATTCTGTTGACCAACACATCTGGAAAGAACCAGGTCGAGGAAAGCTGGTTTAGCGCAAAGCCATTTCATATCTACTGATGAATGTGCATGTAGGAATTTGCTTTGCGGTGGGACTGGGCTGCACCGAGCTGAACTGAACATTGCCTGCACAGTATCTGTCAATTTTCAGTGATTTTCAGTTAACCCTGGATGAGACTTGTGGCTGAGCTCCTCCCAGTGAGTCAGTCTCTCATGATACAGATATATGCCAAGGCAATTCCACTGGGCTTCCGTTATTTCCTCCACTGACCCCTCGTACAGGAATCAGTGGTGTCTAGCAGAATGCACTGTTTCTCTGGTGTGGTAGCCCTTCATGTTCAGCTGGTCCTGTCCTCTCCTTTGTGTTTCTCCTTTATTCTAAGGATATCTCGGGGGAGAGACACAGTAATTATGGGGGATTTCAGTCTCCTGGATATTACTTGGGAGACTCACTCGGCGGTGACAGCCAGGTCACGTCGCTTCCTTGAAGCTCTAGAGGGTGGGTTTTTCACACAGAGGGTCCGAGAGGCGACGAGGGGGGGAAACATCCTGGACTTGGTCTTGACCAATAGGGAGGAGCTGATAGATGAAGTACAGATTAGGGGAGCTCTGGATGCGAGTGATCACTCCATCCTTTGCTTTGAGATCAGGGGACTGGGGCCGTGCAGCAGGGCGAGCACTAAAAGCTGGGACTTCAAGAGGGCCAACTTTGGCCAACTGAAGGCCAGACTGGGGAAAGTCTCCTGGGATAGGTTGCTGGAAGGTAAGCGAGTTGAGGAGGGGTGGATGGCACTCAAAAGGGAGGTTTTGCAGGCGCAAGCCCTGACGATACCTCTAGTCAGTAAGGTGGGGAGGCGGAGGAGAGTGCCGCCATGGATGTGAAAGGAGGTGGTTAGGGGGATTAGATGAAAGAGGAGCCTCCATAGGAAATGGGTACTGGGGGAAATAGACAAAAGGGTATACCGGGAGGAGGAGGCCCGTTGCAGAAGGATTCTTCGCAAGGCTAAGGCTGATTATGAGCTGAGACTTGCCAAGAATATCAAGAGCAACAAAAAGGGCTTCTTTCAGCATGTAAATAGGAAAAGGAAGGGGAGACAAGTGGTGGGACCACTAAATAAGGAGGAAGGTGATCCAGTGACTGACATGAGGGAACAGGCACAGATGCTAAATGACTATTTTGCCTCTGTGTTCTCCCCAAAGCAGGACGGGGGATATCCGTATAGGAGATTAGATGAGGCTGGGGACTTAGGGGCAGAGATTAGAGTCACCCCCCTTGAAGTCGAGGGGCTCCTCAGGGCATTGGACATTACAAAGGCGCCAGGCCCTGACAGGTTACACCCGAGAGTACTTAGAGAGTTGGCAGGGGTTCTCTCATGCCCGCTGGCCTCCATTTTTGAGGCCTCGTAGAGAACGGGTGAAGTTCCAGAGGACTGGAGGGTGGCATCGGTGGTCCCAATTTTCAAAAAGGGTAGTAGGAAGGACATGGGGAATTATAGACCAGTTAGTCTTACGTCCATTGTAGGAAAAACAATGGAAAGGCTCATAATAGAGAGAGATCTAGTGCTGCTAGATAGGGAAGGGAGGCTGACGGCCACACAACACGGCTTCCGCAAAAACAGGTCCTGCCAGACAAACCTTGTGGAATTCTATGACAAGGTTTCAAGATGGCTAGATGGAGGGGATGCAGTGGATATGGTATACCTGGATTTCAGCAAGGCCTTTCACAAAGTGCCCCATGATATCCTGGTGGAGAAACTGAGGAGTTTTGGGATACACCAAAGCACTGTCCAGTGGATTAGGGCATGGTTGACTGACCGAAAGCAGAAGGTAACCATTAGTGGGGAATCGTCGGGATGGCAGCCAGTGACAAGCGGGGTCCCCCAGGGCTCTGTCCTGGGGCCGGTCCTGTTTAATCTTTTCATTAACGACATGGAAGAAGGGGTGAACAGTCTGCTGATCAAATTCGCAGATGACACTAAAACTGGAGCAGTGGCCACAACTGAGGAGCAGATACACCAGATCCAAAAGGATCTGAACAGACTATGTAAGTGGGCAGGAGACAACAGGATGGCATTCAATGTGGATAAGTGCAAGGTCTTGCACTTGGGGCATAAGAATAGCTGTCATAAGTACAGGTTAGTGGCTGGAGAGCAGCACTTGTGAAAGGGACCTCGGGGTACTGGTTGACCGCAGACTAAACATGAGTCAGCAGTGTGATGCGGTGGTCAAGAGGGCGAATGCCACCCTTGGTTGCATAGCCAGAAGTATGGCTTCTAGATCAAGAGAGGTATTACTGCCACTCTACATGACTCTGGTGCGCCCGCAACTGGAGTATTGTGTTCAGTTTTGGGCCCCTCATTACAGAAAGGATATAGCCAGGTTGGAGTCAGTGCAGCGTAGGGCCACAAGGATGGTGGCTGGTTTGCAGGGGATGCCGTATGAGGCAAGACTGAGGGAACTGGGTCTCTTCAGCTTGGAGAAGAGGAGACTCAGAGGGGATATGTTGGCAATATACAGGTATGTGAGGGGCTGTCACATGGAGATGGGGAGAGGCCTGTTTTCCCCTGCAGAGGAAGGCAGGACGCGCTCCAATGGAGCAAAGCTCAGGGAGCCAAGGTTCAATTTGGATGCCAGGAAGCACTTCCTGACAGTTAGGACCCCAAGGGCGTGGAATGGGCTTCCACGGGAGGTCGTTGAGGCCCCATCGGTGAGGGTGTTCAAAGATAGGCTGGACATGCACATGGTGGGCATGTCATGAGCGGAGCTGGCTGGTGCCGGAGGTCAGACTAGATGGCCCGGGAGGCCCCTTCTGACTCGCTCTGTTTCTATGTTTCTATGTGTTCCTTCTGCATGGGCACGCGGGACAAGTGGTGGCAAAAAGTCCATCGTCTTGTCCATCCACTGCTCCTTCAATAGAGACCTACATACAGTAGTAGGCTAGGGAGGCAGAATGCAGTGCTGTTGCCCTGCACCATAGAAAGCTGGGTTGGTTGCTAGAACGCCTGGCATCAGCAATGTCCTTGATAAACATCTGGGCAAGAGTGCCATGCATCAGGCCTGCAGGTTACAGCCAGCCCTCCTGGAGCCCACAGCTGCCCTGATGGTCTCTCCAAAAGGCTTTCCCCAACCATCAATTGTTAGACACCTTCCCGCTTTTGCAGCTTTTCCCCCCTTCCTAACATGCCTCTTCTAAAGTTCATTTCCTGGTAGTAACACTTTATCCTGAAATGTGCTGAAGGTTTTGGTATTTTGGCTCCCCTCCCTTTCGCTTTGGACCATGCTCCTGGATGATCATTTAACTTCGAATACTGAAAGGCAAAGGAGAAGCAGGTCCCATTATTGTTTGCCTGGAAATTGTTTGGTTCCACGTACAGTCAGAAATTAATCTAAACATGCCACCTAATTAATGGATGGGTCAATGAGTGTTTGCAATACGGTGTATGTGATTAAGACTGCAACCCTCCACATGCTTCCTTGAGCCTTAATTTCACTGGAGTCTGGCTTTCAAGCAAGTATACCTGCATTTGCATTGTAAATTGACTGATATTAATACAGCTAGAGAAGGTCACAAGTGGATAACAGATTTGCTGAACACTGTATAAATTACTGGAATTCCAATTTATGGGATTCTTTACAGCTGCATACCTTACTGAGAATCAAATGATGGTTAACTTTTAAAATAAGTCATCTCTATTTAAAGATGCTGAAGGGGCTTCTGTGGGGCATTTGAGTAAGATGTTTTCATCCTTCTCAGGTCAATCCATGCTGCGCACTCAGCTGCCCTCTACCTGCCAACCCAGAGGGACAGGCTAGCAAAGGAGGTGTCCCACCACCCGCAGAACTCCTGCCTGCACTCAGAGATGTGGCCAAAGCCACATCAGAGAACCCTGTGGTTTGACCATGGCCATCTGAAGAAGTTTTGTGTTCACATACCCAACCATGCTGACCTTCGTGTTGTCCCTGTAAAAGTCCACCGATCAGACCAGTAATGGAAATGAGGTTAATTTGTTAGTGGCGGAACCCTTTGTCTCTCTCTCCCTATGAGAAATGAATGCTGTTTCCTCTTTCTTTAGCCTGATGTGAGCTTACATGCCCTGCTACTGAAGTTCTGAGCATGCGAGATGATTTGAAGTGACACAGGGAATTCTAAAACGAAGGATGAATCACTCCTGCGCATCAGCTCAGTGCCACGTTGATGCGCCTCCGTCTTTTCATCTCAGGCCCAGCTTTTTTCACAGAATCTTTACAAGGTTTAGCAGGCCTGAATGGCAGATCACTTCCCCGAGGTCTGCACCTGACCGGGATGCTAAAGCATATTTTTGCACACACCTGCAGTTCTGTTTGCTGGACAGCCTTGGTGGGGAGAAGGATGAATGTCCCCTCAAGGCACCCCCCATGTGCTGGAGGCACTTTGCACTGGCCTCTTGCCCTTCTGATGGCCAAAAGCTGAGAAATGGCCCTGGTTCACCTGGTGTAGCTCCATTTCAGAAACTGCAGTGGAGGAAAATCGGATCAAGGACAATTTCAATAGCAAGCCCAGATTTGGATCCAGGTCTTTCCAATCCTGTCCATCAAACCACATGAGGAGTTTTTTTTGGAGCGTTCCTGCTTTCGAGGCTTTTGGTTCTATTTCTCTTCCTTGTCAGTCCCCACCAGTTTTTCACATCCTGCTAATGGGGACTCAAACTGTGCTGACGTTTTAATGGGGGAGCTTCAGAAAAGCCTCCCCCTTCTTCCTCTGAGCTGGTATCTGCCCCAAGCTGGGCTGATGCATGCAGCCCGGTTCAAGGGAAGATGTCAGCTTTCTGAGATCCCAGCGGCTTTCATGCTGCCTGCGAACCAGCTATGACACATCACAGTGGGACCATGGCAAGATGAAAATGGAATGACACCACCCCATGGGACTCCCCCAGGGCAGACATCACACAGCAGTTAAGCAAGGAGGGCTGCAAGGAGCGGAAGGGGACCGAAAGAATGGAAGGATGCCACACAGGGCAGCAATGTAGCAAAGTCGTGCGGTGGTGTTTCACTGAGAACTAGGGCTCACTTGAGATGCTCGCAGTTCCCCCTGCCAAAAGCACACCGAGGGGGCCCTGTGTCCCCTTAGTGCAGAGGACAGACCCGTATTGGGAGAGGACCAGGCACTGTTTGGAAGCCATCCTCTGCTGGAAGGGCAGTCCAGGCCAAGTCCAAAACAAAGAGCCACCAGGAAGAAGAGACCAGGATCTTGAAGCTGCCTGTCAACACAGGGTAGCCAGCCAAGAACCAGGACAGGCTTCCATAAGAAGTAGAATGTATTTCTACTTATAGAATAGATAATAACAGAGTTCTGTTTAATCAGATGACCTAAGTTATTTTGGATTGAAATGATGATATTCCATGCCCTGTGCAACCTGTTTGCTCAAATACAAGATATCTCAGACTGCCTCAGCCTCCTGAAGAATTTCCTATGCACCAGGCAGAAGGGACAAGCAGCATATGATCCTAGAGGTTTTGGGGATTTCATTTCCTATTTCAAGATTGCACTATGCATTCTTCTCTGGAGGACAATGGCATGTTCCTAGGACCAATCTAGGTTTGAAGGCTGGGTACTGTTGCCCAAAGTGCATCCATCAAGGAGTCTCCATCTTTAAATTAAGTGTCTTGGGCTCCTTGAAATACAGAGGAACACCTCCCCGAAGATCCCTTTCCCTTTCCTTCCTGTGGAGCGTATATCCAGAGATGGCTGCACACCGCTGGTAAAACACTTCTTCTGACCCAAATCTAGCCAGGAACTACACCGAGACCTTCCTCTAGGAGCTGCCTCCATGGGAGAAAGCGGTGAGGACTGCCTTTCCGGAGTACAGCATGATCTCCTTGCTGAGCCCTACCTGGCACCAAGTCAGTCATCCTTCTGGCACCAGGCAGGACTGTCCTCTACTTCCAGCATACGATGGGACAGGTAAGTTGCTTTAATCAGTCTGATGATGGTGGTGGAAAGTGTTTTAGCTGTTGAAACTGCTCGATATTTACAATTTATAACATTATGTGAGGTGTATGTAGATCAACAAAACCAGATGGATGAGAAAAAAAAAAACTGGGAGTGTGCACTGTACTATTGAAAGAACACTTGCCATTTACTCTAACATAGGGGAGAAACATGCCTCACGGTGGCATCCCCAGAGGGACTAACAAGATGGAGTCTGTACAGGATTCTTTCCTAGCCTATCAGCTGCATCACCATGTGGAAGAAGGTGAGGAATCATGTAGGCAGTTTGCTGGAGGCACATGAGAATGGAACCAAAGAGCTGAATGTGATTAAGGCAACACATTACTGAAAGAAGAATGTTCAGGACAGGCGAACATTAGCATGTCTAAGGTGTGTCCCCAAAGGACAGGCCTATTAGCATTTCTAAGGCGTATGTGGGAAGCAAGGCTTGTCACGTGGATTTCTGAGCAGTTCAGGGATCCCACCTGAAGTCTCAAGCTGTTCTTACAGTGTCGGGCTTTTAGCAGCCATGTGATGGCAGCGCTTGCGCTCATTTTCTCCTGACAATCTATATTCATTTCAGGTTCCCCCCCCCCCCCATTTCTATGCCAACTGACAGTTGAAGCTCTCTGAGCAGTTAATCAAGATGTACTTTAAAAGGTAAAATGCAAAATTGCAATACAATAAACAGCCTAATGATTAAGCATAAAATGAGAAACAGAAACAGCAGAGCATCTCTGACAAAAGCAGCACTTCTTCCGTGGAAGGAGCAGCTCCATGCTTCCTACAAGGTTTCCGCCAGAGGGGAGCAAGTGGGCTTGCTCTCCCTTGATGGGGCAGCTCCAGTTCCCCAAACCAGCATTATATGACTGAGCCTCTTTTACAACATCCCTTAACCTCCAGGGAGTTGCAGTTATAGGAATGAGCGAATATGAATCAATTCAGTAAAGATACCTGTGCTGAAGCACCCAGTAGTTACTGTATTTTTCTTGTGATGCTAGTTAGTTTAGAATGTTCTTACTTTCTTCTCTTGTAACACACCCAGAGAAGGTTTGTTATGGGGCAGCCATGAATGGGGCTGAACACAAAGTCATTATATAACCAAAAATCCACACAACCCTGCAAAGTATGCACTGTATTAATGAGAAACACATTTACTCTGTCCAAGACACTGGGAAATGTGCACTGAATAGGGACCAGACAACCTCATTCCCGCAGACATCGTCAGACCTGCACTTCCTGTCTAGCTTCCCCAGAAGTCTTTGAGAGTTCAAACCCACGCAAAAAATTGTCATTTTTTTCCTTTACATGTTTCTAATGCACACATAACTGCAAATTACTTGGAAATTGTGTAGAATACATATTTTCCTCCAGAAGAGCTATGCTGCCGGACTGGGGAAAGAGTAGGTTTCTGTGCTGAGCATGTATTGGTTTGGAAAGTGCAACATCTCTAAATCCACATTAAAAGGACAGAAAGAAACATTTCTCACCCATTCCGAGCAGCAAGTGAGTTGGATACAGGAAGCCAAAGCCTCAATGCGATTGTTTTCTTCACATTCCTCCAAATCAGATTTACTGATTTACTTACCGTGAGGCAGAGGCTAAGAAATTTGCTTTCTTCCAAGGAGACTTCCCTGGAGCATTATGGTGTCTCTATGATACCTTTATATTTGCAAGCATACATGTTGAGCATCAAAGTCCTTTCGGGATGAAGAACAGCAGCATCTGCTTCTCCCAAGCCATGAAATGCAGCAGTGTTACGTGTCCACACAGGGCTTCTCTCCTTTAAATATCACAGCATTCAAAGCAAAATAGGAATGTACTTTTTGAGGTTGCCCTCCTTGTAAGATCCAATTCTATAGTTAACACCAGACAGAAAGAACCTGCTTTTCATGCTGAAGGCACCGATTACAGTCTCCGGGCCAAGAGCAATCACCACTTAAGCAGGGCCATCTTAACACATGGGCCTGATGGGCACTTGCCTGTGGGCCCCATACTAATCTGTGTCTGTTAACCCTTGGAAAATTGGAAAACTTCCAAAATTAACAGCAGTTGTAGTTGTTGTAGGGGCCCCAGTGCACTGCTTTGCCTGGGGCCCATAATGCTGTTAAGACGGCCCTGCAATTAAGGCTGAGGAAGATCCCTGCCAAAGCCCCTGGAAAGGTGCTACCAATCAGCATAAAGAACACCAGTCAGGAACTCCCTTAGGAATAATCAAAACAAAGAAAACGTATCACCAAAAGAGAGGTTATCCATTGACATAAAATTTGCATGTGCTGTTTTCTTATTTGTAAGTTTAGAGATTATTAACAGTAATATGATACACCTCATCATAGTGTGCAAGTCTGTGATTGGAGGAGCTGAGTGTCTTGCTCCATCCGTGGTCGAGGTTCTGTTGATGGGCAGCTTCAAGGACCTTCAGGTGGCTGATCTTTATCTTGGGACTTAGACTTGCTCTGGACAGCTTTTCAAATAGAGGATATCTGCAAAACAGCAGTGTATCCAACAGAAGATTGTCCTGCATAAGCTCCTTGGATCAAAGGTCTTACTTGATCCAAGACCATTTCCTCTGTTTCTACACTATTTAAATCTTCACCAACGTACTTCTAGTGTATTCTTGCTAAAAGACACAGCCACCACAGGTCAGCATATGGAAAAGCATTTCTTTCAATACGTCTGTTGACAAATGCTAAGGATATGGCCTGTAAACAATGAGAACCTGGTAGGTGCATGATAGGATTCTTAGCTAAATACTGGAGTTTGACTAACATCCTGGATGTCCAAAGAGAAGAATGAAATTATTTGGCTACATAAGCCTGTCAAGGAGGGTGGGGGGCAAAACCCTTTGTTTAAAATCAACAACAACAGCTACTACTCATTAATTTTTAGAGAAAGCAAAGGGGAAACCAAGAATAGGTGTGTCGCATGCAACATTAACATAACTGTTTATCCTTCCAGAAGGAAGACAAATAATAGAGGATGGGATGCAGAGTTAGAATTCAAGCCTAAGCAAACTTATTAGAGAGTAAGTCCCCTTCATTTATTAATTTATTATAACTTTAAGCCAAGAGCTGGCTCTGAACACCTGACACTGTGGGATATGTTTCTGAACCATGTCAGCCATGCTTAGTTCCCGCTGAAATCAACTGAACTTAAACCAGATATAATTAACCTTTGCATTGAATTAATGGGACATAAGTTCAAGTCGGAAATGGTAGGAGTTGCAGAACGTTTTTCTCTCTAAGTGCACATACAATTGCTCCTCAGCTCTGGTTCTTGCCCAGAAAAACCAAATAATAACTCAGAACTTCAATGATTCTATTCACATAGATGCCAGTAATTTCTTAATTTTTACATAACACTTCCTTTTCTGTTCCATCTTTTCCCAGGAACTGTGGATTTAATTATCAAACATGTTATTTAATGGTAATAACTAAAATCACAATATCTTTCTTAAATATTATGTTTATTGCATTTGACTTACAAATACCACAAGCAAACTCTGAATATGTAATAAAACATTCAAACATTTAGTTATATAATATAAAAGTGGGACTGTAGGTGGCACAGTGGTTTAAACTGCTGTGCTGCTGGGCTGGTTGATCGAAAGGTCGCTGGTTCGAATCTGCACACGGGGTGAGCTCCCGTGCACTGTCCCAGCTCCTGCCAACCTTGCAGTTCGAAAGCATGCAAATGCAAGTCGATAAAAAGGTACCACTTTGGTGGGCAGGTAACAGCATTCCGTGCACTTCGGTGTTTAGTCATGGTGGCCACATGACCACGGAGACTGTCTGCAGACAAATGCTGGCTCCCTCAGCCAGGAAACGGAGATGAGCACCGCCCCCGAGAGTCAGGCATGACTGGACTTAACGTCAAGGGGAAATCTTTACCTTTACCTTTATCATAAAAGCATTGGAAAGCCCTGATAAAATATCTTGAGCACACTGAAGTAGTGGCTGCCTGTTTCACAATCAAGTTTAATTTGATCCTTTTACATACACACAGAGAAAGTTTCTCATGGCTTTAAGCCGCATTGCCCGCTGTTTCAATTTAGTCTTGCACTATCCAAGTAAGCCCAATCTCTCTCTTTCAAAATGAAGATCCATCCGTGTAACCCAGGCTGCTGCTTCCCCCCTGCAGTTTCAGTGATGCTATATTTTTTCTGTTGACATTTAGAAACCTGAAAAACATGACGATAAAGTCAGGGCTTGTTCTCTGAAAGACACGAAACGTTTACACGTGAAATTTAGCAGGAAGATGGAACATTTCTGGACGCAATATATGAATCAAAGATATTCCTTTTTAGGCTCTTGGGTGGTTAATAAAAAATGGAGCATGATCAGAGATAATTGCTAACTAGTGAGTTGCTCAGCCAGTCACAGGAAGGGAAATGTTTCAGTTAAGAAGTGGCCTGGCCTAATCTTCCCTTCTTGGCTACCCATCTTTTTTCTCTTGGCTCCCGGAGGAAAAAGAAAAAAAAATAAAATAAAATGGGAAAAGGCTCCAAAATGAAAAACACCCATTTTTCAAGGCACTTTTCGAGACCTGGTTCACATATGATGACAGTAATTTCTGGATTGTTTAACCTAGAAATTGCCAAGGAAGTGCAAAGTGGCAAGTGCAAACCTCATTTTCTGCTTTCAATTAAAATTACTAAGCACAGTAGTTTGGAACATACGGGCTAAGCAATCTGGGGTCAACCTAAAAATAGTCCATCATTTGTTCTTTGGTTAAACCATGATTATTCCAGGGTTTCTTGGTTTGTGCATTACAAATTTCGGCTTTTTGCACTTTTAAAATCACAGTTTTAGCTCACCATCCCTCCACTGTATATCCTTACCACAGTTTGTCTTCATGACACCCCTGTGTGGATGGCTTAGCGGAAGAAAGAGAAAGAGGCAGACTGGCTGAAGACCATCTAGCAAGAGCAACATGATGATTCTTATGGGATTATGATGACATCACCTGCATATTCCACTTTTTTGCCTTTTGCAACTAACCCTCAGAAGCTTGCACAGTCCTTCTCCACTCTACTTTATCTTCACAACAACCCTGTGAGGTTGCACAGTGGATTTGAAATTGGGTCTTTCCAGGCCTAGTCCAACATACTAACCATGACTCCCTATTTTAACCCCTCCATACCCTGCAAGTATTTGTAAGAATTACCCTTCTCCCCTGCTTGCAAAAAGTGGGGAATAAAAAGGACTTCTGAATCTACTGCAGGCAAAGTCCTCATCACTATTTGGGACTTGTCTGTGTATGATGACATGACCTCATTATGGGGAGGTGTACCAGATTCTTGAAACTTGGTGAGACTTATTGGTGCTTCCACAGCTCCTGTACCAGCATAACAGTTTTTCCAGACAGTAGCTGGGCTATTTGTAGACTTTCTTTGTTTATCTGAACTTCAGAGGTTTCCTGGTCTGTTAACCAAGACAGCTTTTGCCTCGGGGCAAACTGAGACATCATCTCAGCATCAAATATCATTCTCTCCATTTTCTGAAGCTCAAAACCGCACTGCCCATTCACACGAGGGGAGGTATTGGGCCAGGCGTCTTTAGAAAGGGGAGAAACTTTTGGAGAACAGCCAGATAAGGACGGAGAAGGCTCAGTGTCTGTGGAATATTGGGAGGTGGGTGGAAAAGCAGAGTTTGAAGCAAAGTGGAAGAGAGTAGCCTGCAAGGGGGCAAGACAGCTCCCACTCCTCTGTCCTAGGAGAATCCTTGGCGTCCCTAGCTGGGGCTGGGAAAGGCTTGTCTGGAATACTGCAGGTCATCCAGAGCAGGGATTGAGAACTGAGGGCTGGGGCCCAATCTGCCCTCCATATGTCCCAGTCTGGGCCTCCAGAGTTCCCCAGAGAGACACACATCCTTTTCTTCACCTGCCCCTGCTGGACGGCTGATGGCTTGGTGTTTCCCAGCTTTCATGTGGTTTTTTTCCTTATTTTAAGGCTTAGTAAATGCTTTGGGTTAAAGATATGCTGGAAGTGTGCTGGAGAGCAGCATTTGGGTCCATGTTTTTCTGGGGGGGGAGGTCTCTCTATTTCTGTGCACTAGCATCTGGCCCAGAAAGTCCTCTTCATAAGGGGCCTGGGTGCACCCTGCGGTGAGCAATCCTAAGCTTGGAGAACGAATGTCCAGGTTGCAGCTGACCGTGAGCTGGGAGGGAGGGGGAGCTGTTTTCCTGATTTTTCACCACGCTCTACCTTTTTTTTAACAAAGAAATATTTACCAAAGAGCTTACAATTTCATCTTATCTAGCGTTTGTTCTGTCTAGCATTTTACCCCTTGCAAGCATGCCCAGTCCTGGTTTTGGATTTCTACTCACTCAGCCCACTGATTTTTTTCCTTGGGCAGGGGAAGCATTTCAACCGTTCAGCATCTCAGGCAAAGTGGGGCTTAGAAGCCATTTCTGGGGGGCTCTTGTTGCACATCTCTGCCCACTGACTTATTTCTTATCTTTGTAAGCCGCTTGGAGAGACCTCTGAGCTCAAAGGTGGGACAAAAATGCCATCAAGGGGCAGAGAAGAACCTTGCCTTGGGTTCCTTGCAAAATTAAAAAACGCCTGGCTGCAAAGATAAGTTTGCCACTGGTCTCTCCTTACAGTGGGTTTTAACTAATTTGGAAGTCCAGTTTCCAAAATAAAATCCAGGCATCAACCATGCAGTTTGAGGCTATATTAGAGTTTACTCAAATTGGGGATGCTAGTAAGAATTACAACATACATTTAGAATCATTTTTGAGAATATATTGGCCTCTGCTTCAAGGAATGAGTCTGAGGCTGTTTTGCTGCACTGGCTGGTGGGAGGCACAGCTGAAAAGGAAAGGCATCTGCAGCCCTTGTCTGGCAACTGCCTGCAGAAGATTGTCTCTCTCCCTCCGATCTTTGTGCTCTGCAACAGCCCTCTAAGGGACTAGCTACTTTGTAGGCTTGAAAGATGCGATTGGCCACAATGATGCAGAATGGGAGAAAACACCAATGAGGACAATGAGATTTTGAGAGACAGGGATTGAGCTGCAAGGCTTGGGCATTAGCACGTCACTCGTTTTTTCCTTTGAAAAGTGTGAAGAGGGAAAAGTACCATATTCCATACTTGTTCTGTTAAAGGAATCGTTCAGTTCAGGCCATTAGAAGTTCTTTTTAATGGCTCACATGGCTTTGCTTTTAATCGGAACTGAAGGCTCTTGCGGCACCTTAAGGACTAACACTCTTGCTACAGGAAAAACTTTTAAAAACAGGCCAGTGCATCTGCTGCTTCTGGTGTCTAAAGTATTATTGAACTGTTCCATGCCTTAATTGATCACATCTCTGAAACCTTTGCCGTTCCATTGAGCGTGTGCACGGTGCTTTCAGTCTCTTTAACTCTGCATCTCCTTGTGAGTGAACAGGGCTAGGAATGAGCTTTGTGGTTTTGAGTGGCAGAGACATTTTTATTTTTACAAGGAGAGAGATGTGAAATCCCATTTCTCATGGGAAATAGTTTTAGAAAGTGAGCGATTTCCTTATTTTGACGCGGCATTTGGTGTGGTCAGGGAAAGCAGCTTGCTGATATCTTCAGAGTCTTCCAGCCCACAATCCCAATCTCTCCCTCTTTTTCTTCTCCAAAGCTTTACTGCTTCTGAACCTGAAGTGTTCTCTCCGGTGATCTTGCAGAACCGACATGCGTGTGGCACCCATGCAGGCAGGGTGGCGAACTGGAAGATCGCTTTCTTTTCTTCTTGCCATCAGAAGTATATTGCCTCTGAAAATGGAAGCTTTCTTTTGTGATCTGGAGAAGAAGAGATCTTACTGCACCTGTGCTGAGTTAGAGAGAAAAGATTTCTTTCTTCTCCTTACAGTCAAAACAAGATCCATCTTGCAAATCTACAGCGAAGGAGCTGGGCAGACACACGTGTTGAAAGGACCTCTTTCTCTCTCGTTCGATGTAAAAGTTTTGTGATGTGCAAACCAAGAAACTCTGGGATATTCATGGCTTAACCAAAGAACAAGCTTTGGGTTGACCCTGGACTGTTTAGCCCATATGTCCCAGGCTAGTGTGCCTTGTAGTTTTAATTGAAAGCAGAAAATGAGGAGGGCACTTTGTCGCTTTGTGTTAGAGGAGCTCTTTCTCTTTCATGCACTCTAAGATATGCTACCTATGGACATAAAAGTTTTCTCTGCTGAGATCTCAGGTAAACACCTCTCTTCATATTGAGTGTGAGTAATTAAGCTGTTTGAACTCAAGGGTGTTTGGTGTGGCTTGCCATAAAAACACGGATTATTGTTGAACCCTGAATGATTGGGCCATCTCAACCCAGCTGCATTAACCACAAACAGCCCATGGATTGCGCTTGAGTTAATGAATGGTGGGTTGTTATGGCGGGGTTCACAAAGCATGCTAAGCCAGTTTCCAACAATGACCCAAGGTTGCATGAAACCCACACTCAACCTATCCTCAGCCACTGAGTGTGGTTGATTGTGTTGCCTGGACTCAGTCATTACGCCCTACAAAATGTGGTGAGATGGCCACCATCCCCATTGTCTCCCTCCAGACATTTCATTAATTATCCACATGAAAAATAAGCTGAAGACTGCAGTCAGATTTAATGCAGATGGCTACAGTGATCCAGAATTACTGTATTTACTTGGGAATAAATCCTATGGGCTTGAACCCAAATGGAACAAGATTGCTGGCACATAACATAAAAAGGTGGTAGAGAAGCTTTTAAACTGAGCCCTGGGGGGGAGCCAAAAGGAGCTGGAAAGCATCTGGTTCACGTTAACTCACCCCTAGGGGATGAAGCAGGGGGAGTTTCTGATTGCCCAAATCTGAGAGGGGAGAAAATAAACCACAAGCTGATGGTGAGGCACGGTAGCCATTTGGAGGGCCTGCTTGCCAAGACATAAGCTGCATGTGTCTCGAGAGGGACTCTGGTTTAGGTGCTTTTGTGCAAATGCTGGAAGCCTCGGGACCAGAGTAGGAGAGCAGGAGTGCCTCGTCTTAAAGAAGTTAGACACAGCAGGCATTATGGAAAGCCGGTAGGAGGGAGAGAATGAAATCAGGGAGGCCTCCACCAAAGCAGCGCTGTAATAATGGGTGGCTTCAAGTACCAACACATCGTTTGCAGCCGCGTATGTTCTAGTTCTGGCAGAGAGATAATGACTAAAGTCCTAAATGCCTCTGTGCTAATGCAATTGGTCAAGGCACCAGTTCTCTGAAATGAGGGAACTGGTGGTGGTGGTGGTGGAGGAGGAGGAGGAGGAGGAGGAGGAGGAGGAGTAGGAGGGAGTCAAGAGGGCTAAATCCCTTCCAAATGCTTGGAGATGCCTCCAAACCACAATAATAGAGGCACGGTTAGGATGTATGGCTAACTAGTAGAGCTAAGGAAGCTATTAGAGGGATTAAGGTTTCCTTCAAGGGAAATTGTGCCTAAATCAAGAAAGCAGGAGAGCACAAGCTTGCTTAAGAGAGATGCAAGTAGCCAATAAGAGAAACATTTTGAAGAGCGCATTGCTAATAACATCAAGGCCAACCATAAATAAGTCTGTAAATATATCAGAAAAAAGAAACCAGTTAGAGAGGCAGTTGGACCACTGGATGGTTGTGGAATTAAAGGAGTTCTAAAGGGGACTGCAGGTGGCGCAGTGGTTTAAACCACTGTGCTGCTGGGCTGGTTGATCGAAAGGTCGCCGGTTCGAATCTGCACATGGAGTGAGCTCCCGTGCGCCGTCCCAGCTCCTGCCAACCTTGCAGTTCGAAAGCATGCAAATACAAGTTGATAAAAAGGTACCACTTCAGTGGGCAGGTAACAGCGTTCCGTGCACTTCGGTGCTCAGCCATGCCGGCCACATGACCACGGAGACTGTCTGCGGACAAACGCTGGCTCCCTCGGCCAGGAAACAGAGATGAGCACCGCCCCCGAGAGTCAGGCATGACTGGACTAATGTCAAGGGGAAACCTTTACCTTTCCCTTAAAGGAGGAAAAGAGATTGCACAGAGACAGACAAGTTATTTTCCTCTGTCTTCCCAGCAGAGGATGCAGAACAAATACCTCTTCCTGAACCATTGTATTCAGGCAGGGAGTCTAAGGGACTAAAGCAGGCACTAGTGGCAAAAGATGAGGAATTTGTGGAGAGGGAATGGGCAGCTCAGTGAAAGCATTGGCCCAAAATGCAGCTGCTGTGAAGACAAACCCCACATTAGGAAGTGAAAAAGAACTGCCAGTATCATACTCCCCTTATACAACACATCTTTGGTGTGAGCCCCGTTAGAATAACGGTGCACAGTTCTGGTCACTGCATCTGCAGAAGGACATTGAAGAGCTGGAAAATGTTCAGAGAAGGGCAACTAAAATGTTCAAGGAAGGGGACTTCTAACTCTTCTGCTCTTCTCCATTAGTGTCATCAAATTCCCAGGTTTTTCTTCCATGTAGGCTGAATGGAATTACAATCACACCCCCTTGGAAAAATTCGTGGGCATCCAGTTACGTGAGGCTTGCCAAAAGAGCTGCAACTAGGGCACAGGTTTGCCACCTCAGAAGAAGGCATGGAATGCATCAGGTCTCTTGGGCTTGACTTTTTTCCCATTGGAAATTCCACCTTTCAACTTCCTCAACGGCCTTCGACGCGCCAAGGCGCTGCCTCAGAACTAAGTCAGAGACTTCCTGTAGCCAGAATTCCTTTTAAGACTTCCTGTAGCTGTGAATACAGCTCAAGTTCTTACAAAAGCAGTCCCTGGGGAAGCAACCATAAAACTCCATGTGGGCTCTGAGGATTTCAGAAGGGGTCACATCTGCAGTTGGAGATAACACAAGATGGCTTCTCCACATCTTCTCAGCTGCTCATTTTCCCCAGATCTCTTCTGCATTGATGTCAGGACTTCCAAGTTTGGGTTTTTATTCATTCTTTGTAATTTTGCTAGCTATTTCATTTTACATAATTGTTATGTGTTATATTTAGGCTTGTACCTACACTTAAAATTGGAGGCACAGAAAGTCCACCTGCAAAAAATTACCCCCTAGGAAGTGAGGACTCTTTTAATAACTAGCATAGCAAAAAAAGGTTGACACAACATTCAATCAACAGCAACCCTTTCAGTGTGACGTGTTGTGTTAAGAGCTTTTTATGCTTGCTCAACTTCAAATGCCAGGAGATTATAGCATTTGCTGTTGTGTTATTATTGCATGTGTTTTTTCAACAATACAGATACAGTATCATTATTTCTAGCTTCACCAGTATCTCAGAGTTGGCCGATTCTGAATCCTAGATTTGTACAGACACTGGAATGGACACATGGGATTTATGCAATCTAAATATCCAGCTAGGCTCACTGGAGAGGACAATTATGCTAGGGAATGTTGACAGCGGAAAAGGAAGAGGAAGAACAGCTACAAGATAGAACGGTTCCGTGAAGGAAGCCACAGCCTGGAATTTGCAAGAGCTGAGGAGAGCTGTCAAGGACTGGATGTTTTGGAATGCTTTCATTCATAGCTTTGCCATAAGTGGGAGACAACTTGACGGCACATAAAAACAGCAGCAATAACAACAAATATTAGCTAAAATTAATTGTATGCCGCCTTTAAGACCACAGCCAATGCATTCCTGATGTGCACTGGAGAAGTCTTCTGGTCATCTCAAAGCTGTCCTCTTGTCTTAACACCCCCCACACACCCCTGGCATCCACAATTCCATATGTCTGATGCATTGCCTCAGCTTTTCCAACCAGCAAAGATCAATCCTTATTTACAAATATAACCACTCCTTCAGAGACTGGAAGGACCACTGACATGTAACTCAGCATTGGACCCAAACTTCAACCAGTGGCCAGTGAAGCTGGGAGAGGACTGGTGTAAGGGGCTTTCATGAGCCAGTCCCCATTAACAATCTTGCTGCCTTGTTTTGGATCAGTTGACATTTCTGGATCATTTTCAAAGGCAGCCCCATGTATGCTTCATTGCCATAATCCAAACAAGAGGTTGCCAGAGCATGGATGACTGTAGCTAGCTAGAGTTTAACTACATATAGCTATTCTTAACTGTAGCTATTCAGATGGAAAATAGTCCTACAACACCCACCATGGCTGGGATTTTGTCTAAACATTGTGCCCTTAACAGAAGGGGGGGGGGGGAGAAAACAAGAAGAATTGGCATCACCAGGATTTAAAATAACAGCTTTGCATCAGAAGTTTGCATCTGTATCAGCCCAGGTCTGATGTGTGTGGAGGTCTTGGCTGAGACGTGCCAAGTGCGATGCTCCAGCTTTGGTGGTCCTTCAGAGCCTCACTACCATTCCTTTTAGCTACTCCGTCACCAAAGAGGCTGATCCTGAAAAAGCAGAGAGGCCCCTTGGCCAGTGTTCCACTCACCTCAGAAGCCCAGAAGGGTGTCTGGTGGAGATGGATCAGCCCTGGCAAACTAACTGCATCAACTCCTGCGTAGCATGTCAGACCAACTGATCTACCACTATGAAAGCCAACCAAATCCCTCACAACCCTTCATCTCTACAGGGCACATCTGTCCTCAGCATGTCGCCTGGCCCAGGTTGTCTCAGCCTGAGCTGCCACACGAGTGTCTGCCATGAACCTTTGCCTGATCAGCCCAAATCTTGTTCCTCAACCACGCTTTAGTTTCCCAGGTTATCCTGCTAAATTCCAGGCAAATCTCCCACCTGCGGTCCGAGGGCAAAACAAAAGGGTGCAAGAAATGCAGAGCTGCCATCAAAAACAGAAGCACCCTCTCAACTCCTCCTCCTGCAGTTCTACTGGCAATGATGAGCAGGCCCTTCTTTCATCCCTAATTATGGCCTCATATATCTTTCAAAGTTTGGAGACACAAATAAGATCATCTGGAAACATTCTGACACAGAGGAGGAGGAACCTTCTCCACCCTCTGTAGACTCATGTCTCCCTTGTCAAAATTAGGTTGCATGTTAGAGTATTTTCCCCTCATTTTGCATTTCCAGGCTCTTTTACTTTGATGCACAAAACATTATCTTTATTTTTTAGTTTCCCCTCATCTCCCACTTGCATTCTGTCCATGCATACATTTCTGATACTAACATTTCATTCCTTTTTGTAGATTTTCACCATTCCTTTAAACTTATTTAAGGACTCCAGATGTGTTGGACTACAGCACCCATCATACCAGGACACCAGGTGGGAAAGGCTGGTCCACGAAGTGACATTTTCCAGACCCATCTGGCAAGACCAGGCCTGTCCTCTTCATGGCATCCTTACAATAACCCTATGAGGTAGGTTTGGCTGAACGAGAGAGAGAGAGAGAGAGAGAGAGAGAGAGAGAGAGAGAGAGAGAGAGAGAGAGAG
>JAIXND010000674.1:6015070-6160670 GCA_023646645.1 Varanus salvator macromaculatus | reverse complement strand
GAGAGAGAGAGAGAGAGAGAGAGAGAGAGAGAGAGAGAGAGAGAGAGCAAAGCTCACCCAGTGGGCTTTATTTTTATTTATTTATTTATTTATTTGGAAATTTATAGGCCGCCCCTTGCCACAAGCCTCGGGGCGGCTCACAACAAAATACAAACAATTTCTAATACATTAAAATTTCCAAATGCTAAAAATTACATACATTAAAAACTGGCCCATCTCCAGGTCTAAATTAAAACCATCCAAATATCAATAAATTAACATTTAAAATATTGTTTGAATAAAAAGGTCTTCGCCTGGCGCCGAAAAGCAAATAAAGACGGCGCCAGGCGAGCCTCTCTGGGGAGCGCATTCCATAAATGGGGCGCCACCGCAGAAAAAGCCCTCCTCCGGGTACTCACCCTCCGAATGTCTCTCACAGAGGGTTCCCGGAGGAGGGCATCAGCAGCAGAATGTAAGGGGCGGGAGGGTATATATGGTCGCAGGCGCTCCTTTAGGTAACCGGGACCCAAGCCGTTAAGGGCTTTATAGGTAAGAACCAACACCTTGAATTGGGCCCGGACTTCAATGGGGAGCCAGTGAAGCTGACGGAGAACTGGGGTGATATGAGACCCACGCCCAGTCCCCGTCAGCACCCTGGCAGCTCTATTCTGCACCAATTGAAGTATCCGGACCGTCTTCAGGGGTAGCCCCACGTAGAGCGCATTACAGTAATCTAACCGGGAAGTCACCAACGCGTGAGTCACCGTCGCCAAGCAGTCGAATTCCAGAAAGGGACGCAGCTGATGGATCAGCTGAAGCTGATGGAAGGCACTCCTCGCCACTGCTGACACTTGAGCTATCAAGGTGAATTTATGGCTGAATTCCCCATGCTCCTCCCATTTTATATCCTTTTTTTAACCATTTTTATTTTATTTTATGTTATTTATTTTTCAGTTTATACCCTGCCTTTTTCCTACAAAGGGCTCAAGGCAGCTTACATCATTCTCCTCCTCCATCTTATCCCCACAACAACAGCCCTGTGAGGTAGGCTGGGCTGAGAGGCTGTGACTGGCCCAAAGTCACCCAGCTGGCTCCATGGCTGAGCGGGGACTCGAACCCAGATCGTCTGAGTCCCAGTCCCAGTTCTTCACCACTACGCCACACTGGTTGCAAGCATGGGCTCCAGAATCAGGTTAGGTCTCCCACGTGTTGAGGGGCTGAGGGCAGAATGTTCAAACCTTCCTACTGCAGGGCTTGCATCCAGATTAACTATGCTGCATCCACTTTTGAGAAAGGAAAAAAGAAGTTGTCTGAGACCCTTCTTTGAAGGAACGGTTCCTCTGACCCTTTCTCTAAGTCTAACCACACGCTTCTCACCTCCTGCTCTGGAGGGGCTGTTTGGTGTTCTCTTTTTAGCACCTGCTGCTCTCTTTTTGGAAGCCAAACCTGATGGAAGGTGTGTGCTCTCTCTCCCTCTCCCGCTATACACATATTTGAATGCGTGTGTCTCTATGCTCAGTGTGGGGCCCGAGGGCAATCGTTGCCAACCAAAGCCCCAGAAAGCAACCACAATGCAGGAAGATGAAGCCACGGCACGGAGGAAGGCACCACTAGCCCCATCCCTCACTCGCCCTGGCTTCGGGCAGCTGACGTCACGTCTCCCCTTCCTTGTTCTTTCAAGAATTCAAAGCTTGCATCCAGCATCCCAGCAAAAGCCCCTGTAGGAGTGGGCGGAGGGGGTAGGAATCCAGCCACGCTCCCTTCTGCCCCAGACAAGTTCGAGGGAAGTTAGTGCAGAGCAGAACTGGACGCCTCTAGCTGCCTTTGTGGTTTTGCGTCAGGAGGTCCTCCTGAATTCCTGGGCAGTGGATGCTTTTCCTGCTTTGCTTATTCCTCTCCCTCCCTCCCACTCTCTCCCCACACACCCACCACCCTCCCCACCCCTTGAAAAGCTTCGGCAAGTTTCAGCTCCCGAAGAGCGGAGAGTGGCACCTGCAGCCTTGCTGGCTACGCGGGAGCAGGTCAAGGAGAGCTGCAGCTGCAGAACCTCTGGGAGGTCTGTCACTCCCCGGTAGCAGCTGCGGTAGCAGCCCGGTTGCCTGGAGGGAGGCTGCTGGGACTCCGCTGCAAACTTTTCTCTCCCTTTCCCTTTTTCTCTGGAGGGCTGGTGCTCCCCTCCTGTGCCCTCCCCGCTCCCTTTAAAGCCAGCTTGTGAGATCTGTCCTTGCCCTATCATATTTAACCTCCCCACCTCCGCAATAAACCTCATCTTAGATAGGAAGATTCCTATCTAAGATTCCTTAGATTCAAAGGAATCAAGCACGCCAATTCGCATCCCAAGGGAAGCAGACAGAGAGAAAACTTTTCCAGCCGCGCGCAGAGCGAGAAGTGAGGAAACCGTGGACGCCTGTCTGTCTCTCCACCCCGGCCAGCAAGCCTGCGAACTTTCTGAGCGTGCCTGTTGCCCAAGAGGGCACCGTCTGTTTGCGGTTCTGGGCATGCTGGGGAAGGATATGTCTCTGCTGCGCCAGAAAGCGCTCCCAAGCCCCAGGACTGCCCTGGCTCTCCTCCTCTTGCATGAGCTGCTGTGGCTGCAAGGTAAGCACAGCTGATCGCCGGGTGCCTTCCAGTGGCTCGCTTTGCTCCCGCCGAGCTGAGGCTCGACTCGTCCCGGCCCCCAGCACTGCACCCCGCGGCATCTCCGCTGAAGCGCCGGGGCGCCTCGGCGCCTCCATCCGCTGAGCATAGCGCTCCCCGCCGTAACTTGATGGCCATCCTTGGCGAGAAGGGGGGCATTTCAGGTTTGCCAGCCAGGCCAGCTCGTCCTGGAGGTGTTAGCTGAGGATGGGGAGGATTTCGATTAAGGAAAACCCTGGGTGGGATTGGCACTTTGCAGACCTCATCAGCTGCTTGCATGTTGTTGCTCTTGGTCAGCGCTGCTTAAAAGCTGTGTTTTCAGCTCCTGGATTTTTTGGTCTGGCTTAAAGGCATGCCCACTGGGCCAGAATATACACTCTCAGGGAGATGCTGGAGAAAAAGAGTGCAGAAATAGGCTGTGTGTTTCTCCTTGCTCTCTGTTTCGGCTTCTCCTATTTTCTTTCCATGAGTGCCAGTACTTGGGGCTGATGGACACTTCCATGCACCCACCTTGGAGTCAGAGTGCATGCTCAGCTGGACATGCTGATCCCCAGGTAAAAGGATCAGGTGTTTGGGGGAAGACCTTCCTCTACATGAAGATCCTGGGGAGCAGCTGCCAGTCAGAGAAGGCAATATTGAGCTTGAGAGGGAGACATACTGACCTCATTAAAGGCAGCTTCCTAAGCTCCAAAAGGGACAGAAGCATGGAGTGAAGCAACCTTTCCCAACCTGGTGGCTGCCAGACGTGTTGGAATACAGCTCCCATCAATTCCCAGCCAGTGGTGGCTGGGGAAGATGGGGGTTGTAGTTGCCTTGTCACTGGATATTGCCACACTATTCTTTTTTATTTATAATTTTTATTTGATATCAAGAAAAAGGAAAGGGAACATACACAGTTACACAGTAATGATCAGAGTCCTTCATTTGATCTTCGGAGCACTACTAATAATGCGTGTGTGTGTGTGTGTGTGTGTGTGTGTGTATACGGGCCCCCATGCTCAGATAGATTCACAATCCCTGCTTCACATCACTGCTATGGGTAGAGCAGACTGACCACATGTCAGGATGGGTAATGAGCTGGTCGGACTCCGCTTTTTTTTCCTTTGCACATTTTGCCGATGGAAACGCAGCCACCCATAGGCACTTAGAGCCCTGCCTCACAGGTTCTCTACCCGATACCCCTTCCACAAAGATGCAGCGGTGCTTTGTGTCTTCGCTTCTCTGCATCTCTGGATTTTCCCTCACAGAGCCTTCTCCGAGGCTGCAAATTCCAGGGTTCCACAATGATCCCTCCTTTTTTCCCAAAGCAATGTTGCTTCCAGTGGCACTGCTCTTGCAGGAGGAAGCAGTCACTTGGTATGTCTTTTAAGCTTGCCTGTGGTTACTTCTGTGGTAATAAGAGTTGTGGTGAAACCACACACAGAAGAGTTTTGTTCACAGATGCATAGACAGCGCCAGATCTTGCACCCTGTGGTTACTGTGGTTGATGGTTCTCCACCAAACTGTGAAGCGTCGCTTTGTGTGTATTCCAGACCAGTTGAAAGTTTTATCTGTGTTTGATTTGGAGATGCTTCTTCAGGCTTGCACATCATGCTGCAGTCAATCAACCTGTCCCATGATCAGACAAAGGCCCCCTAGCCATACTTGAAAGGGGCATTGTGTGCTTTCTGTGTTTGGGGCCAGGCGTCTGCGCATCCACCGTAGGGAAAAGTGGCGGTTATTTTGGTGGTTCCTAGGTCTTCCTGAAGAATGCTTAAAGCACTGCTTCCCAACTTGGTGCCCTCCAGGTGTTTTGAAATTCACCTTCCATCAGTGCCAGTGTGTCAAGAATCCTGGAAGATGTAGTCTAAAACTTCTGGAAGGCAGCACATTGGGGAAGGCTGATTCTCAGTGATTCTTGATTGTACATGAAGAAGTATTCCAAGGAATGAAGTACATAATACCGCACTACTTAGCTGGGACTTTATTTGGTACCCGACATCTGTGTTTAATGCCAGAACAAAACCCTGGACACTAACACTGAAGGAAAGTTCCTTTCTACAGCTGTTGGTCTGTGCTTCAGAATCTTTCTTCTTAGCATGCCTCTTTTATCCATTGTAGAACAGCAGGAGGAAAAGTTTTCTCAGTTGTGGCAGCCTGTTTGTGGGACACCTTCTTTCCAGAGGTGCCACTGGCAAAATGGTCTCTTTGCCTGGCAAGTTTTCATTGGTTGATCTAATTTAGCGGGTTCTGCCAACCTTTATGGATGACTTGTGCTGGAACGTTATTGTTATTTGGTGATTGTAGCATTCTTGTTTGGTATATTTATTGCTCATTGTCTCGATCTCTTTTGATGAAGTGCAGCACAGTTAATACATCAATCAATAAATCTTCTTGCGTAGGAAGAAAGAAGAGGCATCTCTCAGCAGATGCAGTGTGTGTGTGCCACATCAGGGTGGAAGAACGTGTTTGGGCTTCCAAATGCTAAGGCATTTGTTTTGCATGGAATCGGGTGCCAGCGTCTCTTGTTCTAGAAATGAACTGCTGTTCGTGGCCATCCTTCATGCAGAGGGGGTCGCCTCGTTTGAGTGTCAGCTTGATCAAGGCAACAATGTCTAGTGCTCAGAGTCCTTTGTATGGGATTAAGATCTATGAAAATGAACTGTCCTGCAACAGCATCCCCATTTGGTTCTCGCAGTGGGACGGCATCAGGACCCTTTTACCTCAGACTAAAACATCCCCTCTCGGCTTTCCTACTTGTCGATGCTCTTAAAGATTGGACCCTTCTTCCCACCTTAGCATTTCAGGGAGGGTGGCCTTGCAGCACGAGGGTTTTGGTCCCCAATCAGTGTGGACAAGGGCCAGGATGCTGGGGATTGCAGTCCAAGATGAGGAATGCTGTTTTACACCACAGGAATTCATGGCAGGTTTGTGATGGGGGCGTGACAAGAAGGAAATCCCCATCCCCATTTTGGCAAGTGATGACTGGGTGTAACAGCAATGCCACGCATCCGGTTTCAGCTGGCTTCTGGGGCTGAAATTGCACATTGGCCAGAAGGGGAACTGGCACCAGAAATGCCTCTGCTCTCATTTGCTTCAGCAACAAGCTAGGCGTTCACATGAACAGCAGGAGAAAATGAACCTGAAGATGATGGCAGCCTCACGTACCTGGGGTGTGTTTCTGGTGCTGGTGACAGATCAGACGACCAGTGGTCTGGTTGTCACAGAGGGGTTTGCTGCAGGCAGCCAAAGAGAGGCTGGGGAGCAGCTCTGCTCATGTTCCGAGGTTTCAACGAAATGAGTGAGAGGAGAAAGGGTGCAGCACTTGTCTGAGGGAAAGGCACCGTCTTGGCGAGGCAAAGGGGGATTATGCAGGCCGATGCTGAACTGTTGCAAAGTTCAGCTTGGTTTCCTTTATAGATGCAACTATGTCAAAAATGCTGTTGATTTAATTGGGTGGGATTTTGCTAGATATGGTTCCAATTACAATGTTTTCTCTTCCCCACACGTTGAGGCAAAACAGACTTGGAGATACAGAGATATATAAGCTATTTGCCACTAGATGGCAATTTCTGCTAGAAGCATTTCTGCAGATGCTAGATGGGATAGGGAGATATCTTAGTCCAGATCAGGCCAACTGCATTCATGTCTAAAGTTAGGTTGCAGATTAACATTACATGCACGAGCATGGCTTTGGACCTGTTGACTCCCCAATCTCTTCTCCAGTGCAGCTTCAAGGTGCTGAGAAGTTTTGCCTCCTTTTTCAAGGAACATGGTTAAGCCCAAACCTGTGGTTAGTCCAAACAAACCAACTTCAAACCATAGTTAATTATCCTGGCTTGTACTGGAGTTTGTGGTTCAGACACACATGGCTACAAATTACATCTGCCTGAACCATATCCAGAGAAGTACTTGTGTTCGTGTGTTATAGCAAAAACATCAAAGGAACTTGTGGCATCTTAAAGGCTAACACATTTCTTCTGTCATAAACTTTTGTGGTGCACAGAATTCTTTATCAGATGCAGGAACTGTTCTCTTCAAACTGTCAAGGGATTTGTTTTCGAACTTTGTGCACAGAACTGGCACATCAGAGAAAATGCTAGCCTGGAATACTTCTGTAGACTCATAGAGCCATGACTGAGTACAGTTGGAAGGGGCCTATCAGGCCATTCAGTCCAACCCCCTGGTCAGTGCAGGACCCCAGCTAAAGCAGTCTTGCCAGATGTCTGTCCAACTTACCTCTTGAATGTCTCCAGTGTGGGAGAACCTGCAGCTCCCTAGAACTGATCTGCCATGCTAACCTTCCTAGTTTCTGGCATGTGGGGAATTACTGACATGGGGGAGCTTTCAAAAGGCAGTTGTCCACAGACAGACAAAGCCTGTGTTGCTTGATACTAGCCCTCATGATGGCCAGTGTTAAAGTATTATTAATATGTATGGTATGAAAGCATGTAAAAGCGTACATTATGTAGCTGTATTCTGTGCACCTTTATTGGGGGTAAGTCCCACTCAACTGAGTGAGTTTTAGTTGTTGTATTTCTCTATAGAATTGCAGCTTTAATTTTGACATTTTGGGGCAGGGTAGTTGAGAAACTTGCTCTGTGTCATTCTTATTATTTAAAGCAAAGCAGTCTATCTTCTGTCGCTCGTGGCCACTTGGGAGGGCATGCCAGCACTGGCAAAGAGAGCCTGGCTACAGAGTGTGATTTCCCTTCAGCATCCCTGAACCCCAAAGATCCCTCTATTTCTCTATGGCTGGTTGGGGCAGTGAAAGCAGCCGTCACCTCCCTCTCCTCTACCCAATTATTACACTATTGCCTCCTGCTTGAAAGAGACAGAAAGGATGCTGCCACCTGTAATGTATGGAGACAGAGGTGTAAATGCAACCCGCAACACCACATTCTGCCACTCTAATCCTACCTGAGCATGCTCGAAAATGAACCCCATTCAGTTCGATGGAACTACTCCCAAGAACTTGTAGACAGCACTGCAGCCCAGAGCTGCTCCGAAGTTAGGAAGCGACATGGAAAGCATTGCTTTCTCTTTTACCACAGTTTTTCCTCCTTGCAAATGAAATGGGATTTGCAAAATAATTCAGCGCAATGAAGTCTGCAACCTCCGAACTATTCGAGCAACAACAGATTAGTTTTTTACTCCAGTTCTGCAGACTGTAGAAATTGACTGACATCATGTTAAGCTGTCCTCTTCCTGGTTTTAACATCTTTCAGCCTTTGAGTAGAATCTGGGCAAATAGCCCAACTCTCCATCCAAACCACTCTAGCTAAGTTGGTAACTTGGCAAAAGACGGGCCTCCCCTCTGCAGGCTAAACCCTCCCTGTTCACTGGCTGGACAGATATTTTCTCCACTACTTATTTATTTAACTGCCAGGCAAACAGAGAAAATAGCAAGACCTGCCAATATCAGCTGGTCCAGATTATTATCTGGAAATGCCACTTCATATAAGCGTATGTTTACCAAGGGAGCATTTGCTACATCAGGAGACAGTTCGAGCTAGCAAGGAATAAGGCAATTTCAGCCTGGACCATATGGAGATGTTTTCGTGTGGCAGATGGCATGGTAGAAATCCATCCCGGGCCCATTTGTGCTACAAAGAAGACAGAAAGGAGACAAGGTGGCAGGGCCAGCTGAGGCAAGATACTAATAACAGAGATTATAAGAACATCCGAATCAGGCCAAAGAATCATCAAATTAATTGATTTACTATTCGTTTAAAGTGTTTTTTCTGCCTGCTCTTCAAACGGAGAAGCTTGCAAAGCAGCTTATGCATAATCGACAAGCGCAAGACATCCTCTGCTCACAAGTTTACAGCCTAAAGCACATGATGAAAAGGGAATGGGAAGGGAAGAGGAAAAAAAGAAACTTGGGCAGCAGTTCTTGCAGTTTGTATCATGGCCGGGTGAAAAACAAGTCATGAAGAGGAGATAGCAGGAGTCTTTGGAGCACAGCAGGTGGAATATTCTTCCTCGGCTGCAATGGTCCCTTGCTTTCACCGTGCACACCCACAGGCTTGCTTCACTGAAGGTCACAAGGAAGGCACAGAAGCCATGCCACTCCAGAGCCAACATGAGAGGATTGTTCAAGCAGAATTTCTCCATTCCACCCAAATTAGAAGTTTCTGTCCCAGAACTGAAACTGGCCAATATTCCTTCAGCCCAGTTCTGTGCAACAGCTACAGATGAAAGAGATAGACTGAGAAACTGCATCTCATCCATCCTCTCTTGTTTGCCCCCAGAGCAGGGATCATCACATCTTGCCCTCTGGGTCTATTTTGACATCTATCTTATAAAATGCTCTGTTTGCCGAGTCAGCGGCCTTTGAAAGAACAAAAAAGAGGGCCTGTATTGTGAACTGCAAAGGAGTTGAAGGCCCATCGGCCTGAGCGGAGAAGAAGCAAGAGCTCTCTTTAAACTTCCTGTTCGCACTGATATTACACCTTCATCGCCCATCCATGGCCCTTTCCTCATCGCATTAACGAAGGAGCAAATGCAGCCAGCAGAGCCTGTAAGAGGCGGTTCACACTGAGGGGGTGGGTGCAGGGAGGCCTGGCTTACCATGCTCTGTGTAACCCCTGTATCTCTCCTCACATGGGAAACAGCAGCCATGCTTTATGCGTGTTTATTGCTGGAAGTATAGACATAATGGCAATTGTAAAAGTGCAATAGATCTCAATGCTGCAGGGAAGTTTGTACTTTCTGTTCACTTTGCTATCCAAGAGCAAATGGGCACGAGTCACCCTTCTCATGGTCCCTTCTCTCTAAACTGGGCTTGGATGGGAGAGTCCATCCAAGAGTGGACCCTCCTCTCTAAAGTTTGCTTTGTGAGCGCCTTAGTTTTGAGTTGACCATGGAGACTTGCTGACTCCGTGCAACTGGCAGAGAGCAGCAATGACTTGAAATGACTCCTGATGAAAGTGAAAGAAGAAAGAGCAAATGCAGAGCTGTGGCAGAACATTAAGGAAACAAAAAGCACGGCTAGGGACGAAATACAATACTTTACTGTTAATGAAAAAATTGGAATTGTGGAAGGTTTTACTTCCTTGGTTCAGTCTTCAACTCCAATGGAGACGGCAGCCAAGAAATTCGAGGAAGACTTGGAAGGGCAGCAATGAAGGAGTGAGGAGAAGGTCATCAAGAGTAAGAATGCACTGGAGACCAAGGCCAAGAGCATTCACACCGGTGTGTTCCTGGTCACTGTTTTGGGCTGTGAAGGTTGGACAGTGAAGAAAGCCAACAGGGGGATAACTGAGGAGTTCAAGGTGTGGCACTGGAGAACAGCTTTGCAAATACCTTCATCTGAAGGAGGAAAAACATTTGGGTCCTGGATCATCTCGTGCCAGAGCTTTCCCTAGACAAAACTGAGGCCATCACACTTTGGGCACGTCAGGAGAAGGCAATCGTGCTGGGAAAAGTTGACAGCAGAAGAAGTAAAGGGGAGCAAACGTGAGATGGGTTGACTTCATAAAGAAGCTACAGTCCAGAATTTACGGGAGCTAAAGAGGGCTGTCATGGAGATGTCATTCCTCAGGTAGCCACACGTCAGAGACGACTTGATGGCACATAGCAACCTCAAATGGAGACCTGCGGAGTGCTCTAGCTCCAGATGGAAATTGTCTGGTGCCTTTTAAATGCTGGGATAAAGGCAGGCAGTTCCTCTGACTTTACTGTTCTCCTGAAGGCAAAGCTGCAGCCCTTTGCTCTCTGCCGCGTCTTATGGGATGCAACTTTTCTGGGATTCTTCTAATGCCACAGAGCGCAATGGGATTCACACTTACCCAGCAGGGTATGCCCAGAGCAGATGTGAAGAGGTTTTGCTGGGTATGTGAAGCAGCAAAGCTCTTTGCACTGAAAAGGAGTTTATGAAAATATTGGTCAAGAGGGAAGGAAAAGAGGATTGTCTAAGCTCCTTACTGATAAAGGCATTGGCCCCAGCTTCATTTCCTTTCCTGGTGTATTGGGAATGACAAAAGCATATGGCCTTAAAGATTTTGCAGAAATCTGGTTTCGGCTGCTGTATGTAAAGGAAATGTATGGACTCTCTTTCTATTTTCAGAGCTGTGCTTTTGTCTTGTGTGTTTCCACATAGGTTTCCTTAGATCTTCCTGTGTTTTTCTTAAGTGTGGGAACAATTGCCAAGGAAGTAGAGAGAGGAGCTCATAGGATCACTGGAATTGTTCTAGTTTCTGAAGGTCAAGGAAACCTGACCTGTCATTACCTGTCCAGTTTTCTTCGTCTCCAAAGCCTTAGCCATTGCTTATACTTCTAATCCAAAGTTAGGATTAAAATCATTCATGCTCCTGGAGTGGAGAAATGAATCCTGGGATTTGGGGACCCCTTGATCCTACGAGCTGCTGTGACTTCTCGGATCTATTTTCAGATATGAGGTTTCAGTTGGCTTTTCTGTACATCAGCTCCCAGCATGAACAAAAGAGCTATTCTACATATTATTTTTAGTTTGTTTATTACTTTAAATGATGTTTAGATTAAAACAAATTACATGATCACGGAGGAGGAAATAAGCCTTGGTATTTGT
The DNA here is from genome assembly GCA_023646645.1 of Varanus salvator macromaculatus. Taxonomy (NCBI): domain Eukaryota; kingdom Metazoa; phylum Chordata; class Lepidosauria; order Squamata; family Varanidae; genus Varanus; species Varanus salvator. The sequence continues at coordinate 6,149,524 of JAIXND010000674.1, read as the reverse complement.
TTCCCCCTCCTGGTGTGCCTGCTTCATGCTGAGGGAATTTGGAGAATTAGTCTGCTCAGTGCAGCTCAGCCTGCCCTGAGCCCAGAACAACCTGTAGGTTCTGGCTGGATTGTTAGGGTCCTATGGTAACAAGCCACCTTTGCCAGGTTCCCACAACATGGCAAGTCCCACCCACAGAAGTAATTGTGCAAGGCCATATGGTGCACACAGAGGGGTGTGTGTGTGTGTCAGGGGTGAATAAGCCACCCTAACCCTAATCCATTTCCCCTCAGGTCGTCCTCAACCAGTCCTTCACAACCGGGAGTGGATGCTGCTCAGCACTCTTCCTCAGCACCTCTTGTTGCCTCCAGTTTGGGGGGTGGCAGGTATGGCGACCTCTTATCAGCCAGTCTCATGCGGGGCCGGGACTCAGGCGATCTGGGTTCGAGTCCCCGCTCAGCCATGAAGCCAACTGGCTGACTTGGGGCCAGTCACAGACTCTCGGTCCAGCACACCTCACAGGGTTGTCGTTGCAGGGATAAGAATGAGAGCAGCAGGAGGAAAATGATATAAGCTGCTTTGAGTTCATTGTGAGCAAACAGCAGGATACAAATTAATAAATAAATAAGTAAAACATCCTCCTCTCTCAAAAGGCCCAACCAGCTCCAACCTTGACATTATTTCAGTCTCCTGGCCAGTCACGTTCCTTCTCTACCAATCATGCTTGCTGACCCACCTGACCATTCCAAGCCCGAGCACCTTCTTCCCCTGGGTTTTTTAAGGAGGTTAAGCATCTCTTCATTAGCCATTGTAACCTAGGCAACTTTGAAAGCTTCGCTCTCAAACAGCATAACAAAGCTGGGCTCCTGGCCCACCGAGACGCCACGCTGCCTCTCAGAGTTCTCACAACATCTTTAAACATAGCACCTTATAAACCACCACATATCCAGTGCTTCTCTTCAATTACAGTAACTTTTCATTTTTAAAATGTAAGCACTCAAGGAAGTTTATGCAGCTGGGAATATGTATACAATAAGAAGAATGATCAATAGTTTAAAATACACAAAATGCAGCAAATTGCAAACACCAGTTGAAAAGCCAGTCAATAAATCACCGAGGAACAAACCATGGGTAAATCAAAACCGTCACAGAAAAGAGGCGGCTTTGATCCGTGGCAGAATGCTGGCATGAGAAGAGACAGGAGGCAGGGCGTTCTCTCTGGGTACCACAACACAAAGGCCTCTTTGTGCATCTCTGCCAGGTGAACCTTGTCCTGCGCAACCTCACTGGGCCATCTAGCTCGGTACTGAGCACACGAACCGGCAGCAGCTCCCAAACGCTTCAGCCGGGGTTCTTGGCCACCCTGCATGGAGATGCCAGGCTGTGAAGCTGGACCTTCTGCATAGTACTGTGCCAAAATGTTCCACTACATATCTTCATCCATTCCCCTTCTGCTTGAGAGCAAGGGAACTGATTTTGGAATGCAGTTAGTGGTGAAGAAATTTTGGAGACGTTCTCCTGGGAGTGGTTCAGGTTTCGTGTGGATGTTGTACTCAGGAGAGGACTGAAGTGTAGATGAATGTCCTACACTGCATTATACAGCTTCCTCTCTGGTAACCTCTATGGATGCCCACATTTCAGTTAAAGACCAGGGGCAGATATCATGATGTCACTCATCCATGGTCTTTCTCGGAGAAAGAAGTGTAGGCAGCAGAGCACAGAGAAATGCATAGGAGAAAGAAAATGCTCCTAGAGAGCACCCTCAGCTGGCACATGCTTCCAGCATTCAGACAATACTCCCCAGGAATCAAGGCCCACGTGGGGGCAGAGGCACAGGAACGCCAGGCAGGCCAGACGTGGATTTCTTGAGGTGTGTCGGTAATTGAAAAATCTGGGACTGAAATGACTTTATCTGGGCCTGACGTTAGTGATGAGAGAAAGGATTTGGCTGCTTTAGGCTTTTTTCCTGCTTTTACAACCAGAAGGCATTTAAATGAATGTAAACGATGATGTCACCCCATGATCCATTTTAAATACAGTTTTTGAGTTCGTTCATGACAAGAATCCAAGAGAATCAACTAACCTTTTAGCCCTTGGAATGTTTTTCATTTCTGAGCAGATGTGTCTATTTTGGGGGTGGTATTTTTGTACATTGCAACACATTTTTCTGTTGTATCTGTGTCCCACTGCTCTTCCAAGTTGCTCCAAAAGGGAACACATGGGACTTTATGCCATTTGGGTCCAGACTGAGATCTGCTTGGCTGGTGAGACACAACTGCATCAGGATCCTTCTTCTAGAAATGGTCTCAATCTACGTGGGCCCAGGATGAGACCATAAGGGATGGTCACCTTTTGAACTGTTCTACATCAGGCTGGCATGCATCAGAGGGAGACATATCTCCCCCTTGCACATACCTGAGGATGGGTACAATTTCAAGACAGCTGCTGAGTTTTCAAAATTGGTGACTTCATACAATTCTAGTTAACGTGGCATCATTGCAAGTTTGCTCAGGGCAAAAGGTCTCCATTCTGGCATCCCATCCTTGAGGTGGGGCAATCAGATTTAACAGGAATGTGAAAAGCTGTGTTAATTCCATGTCACAAATAGATTGATGGCTTCCCAGTTTGGGGTTTTCCTGCTTAAGACCAGAATCAAAGGTCTGATTGTGGGTGGGGGTGGGGCAGAGGAGAAAAAGAATGCAACAGAGTTAGTTGGTTTTCAGGATCATTGGCAAGCTTGGAGCTTTGGATTCAACCTGGGGGTGGTGACAGAGGAACAGCCTTAAAATGAATCATTTCTGCAGAACACTTATTTCTGTTTTATGTGCTATGCAAACAAATGCTGGTAATCTCAGAGGAAAGTGTGATGAATAATGCAGCTAGTCCCTTGGGTGTGGGATATCACAGGCTGCCTTCTAGTCTCGAAGTTGAAAGAAAGAATGAGAGAGAGAGAGAGAAAGGGAGAGACAGACAGACAGACAGACAGTCTCAGCTTTACCACTTGGACAAGCTTAGGTGGATGGCTTGGTATCAAGGCTAGAATGGCTGGGCACTTGCTGAGGAGCCCCCGCCTGCACCCAGCAGGGCCCCCCGACAAGAGCATCTGGGATAGCATCTCCTCTTCCCATTGCAACCAGCTTGTCCTCCTGCCTCTTACTTGGGCCCAGACGCTGCTGGTGCTGAAAAGGAGGCAGGGGAGTTGCTGCAACCTCCTTGCTCCCCAGGTCGCTGTGTGTGGTGATCCAAGGAAGAAGGCTTGCAACTCACTGGTAAATCCTACTGAGTCCAGTCAGGCTTTTTTTCTGGGGAAGGGAATCTTGGCTTTCAGCCTTATATGAGCATTTCTCTTATTGGGATTGTGGCTAATTCCTGTGGGGTTGCCCGCCCAGCTGCAGGGACTGTAATGGGGAAGGCAAGGCTGGAATTAAAGCTACCTCGAGAACCACAACCTTGTGGACCAAAATGCTCTTTAACCAGAAAGAAGGCTGGCTTCTGAAAGCCGGCTGCTTTTCATGCCAGGAACAGAGATTGTTATCATGTCTTCTAGCTCCCGCTTTCAGGGTCATACTGCAAACCCGCAGTTCTGTCACTTGAGCCAAGCTGGGCTGAGTTACCATTTTCCTTCTGGCCATTTTATCATCCAAATCAGTAGCACTTAAGGACGACTTGGCTAATTGGTACACAGCATCTCTTCCTCCTCCTCCCCTCCTCTCACATCCCCCTGCAGTACAGACACGTGTTAGCTGAGTGACACTCAGTCCTCAGGCAGGGCAAAGGCATATAAGTTGTTTAAATAAATAAATAAATAAATAAATAAATAAATAAATAAAATACCCCTCCCCATTTCCCCAAAAATGCAGAAGCACATCCCCAAAATCAGTCCAAACATGGATTACGGTCCAGATGTGCCCACCAAATCATATGTAAAGACAGTGATCAGCAAAAAGAAGCTTCTGACTTAGGGAATAGAAGAAGGCTTTCTTTGCATGATTTGCAGAATTACTTAATGGTTTGTTTCCTTGATTTATGAAATATACCCACAGCCTACCAAATGCCTGGGGCAATGTACAGCAACAGCACCATTAAAGCTGATCATAAAACCAGAAACAAAAATAAACTCATAAGAAGCCTATGTGCAGCAAGCATACAATAAAATGTGAGAGTGGTGTTAAAATTACAATTAAAGAGTAACAAAAGTTTATGCAAACTTGTCTCTCTCTGGAGGGAGCTCCACAGTTGAGGTGCTCCTACAGTGGAACATCCATAGCTCAGCGGTGAAGCCCCAGCTTCCCATGCAGAACAGCCCAAGTTCAGTGTTTGGCATCTCCAGATAAACCTAGGAAAAAAGCTACCTGAAAACCTGGGGAGCTGCTGCCAGTCCATGTTGACTTCACTGGGCTAGATGGACCAAGCATCAGAGCCACTTGGAAGGTCTCATCCCACCAACCTAGGCTCTCCAGGTGGTTGGACATGTGACAGGGCTTCTGATGGTCATCATACATTATGGGTAGATTGATTGAGAAGAAGGTGGCATGCTACTAGCAGAGAGAAGTTCAGGCTGGTTAGAAGCCCACATGTTTTGGCCTACAAGAAGTTCACAGTTTCATGTGTTCAGTCTACATGAAGTTCCAATTTCATGTGTTCAGTCTACATGAAGTTCCAATTTCATGTGTTCGGTCTACATGAAATTAAGCCAGGAGCTGCAGGAAATTAGGTGAAGGGTTGCCCAAGCTAGCTTTAATTAGAGACATGCCAGATGGAACCTGGTACATCTCTAGTCAAAGCTAAGGTGGGCAACTTACAGCCCTCAACCTAATTTCATGCTGCCGTCTGCCAAATTTCACAGATTCTTTTGTGTGATCAGTTGAGACCTCTGGCAAGTCTGAGTCAGGCTGCAGGAAAAAATGGGGACCAAAAGGAAAGGGAGTGACAGAAAGCGAGAGAAGAAGAGGCAGGGGGAAGAGACCTGGTCAGGAAGTGGTGTGCCAGTGATCCTTGAGCCTTGATGCTGTCCCACTGGCTTTGATTACCTACCACCAACATATGGGCCCCAGTGGATTATTTAACAGGCGACTCAGCCTTTGTTCACTGCAGAGTTAAAGGATCTTGGTTATACCACTAGAGAAAGTACCTGCTTATGCTATAAGGGCCAATGGTCTCACGCTTACAAGGCAGGTTCATATATTGAAAAGCTTTCTTTTGTTCGGTATTTTCCAGCATTGTTCTGTGCTTAAATAGTAGGAAGAGAATGAACTATGAAGCCACAACATGCTCCCATAGGCCTATTCATATTCTTTTTTTCCCCGAGAGGAAGAGAAACACTTGCCTAGAAGCAAATCCTATTATCTGCAGACAGTTACAAGTGTTGCATTTGGGAATGGATGAATAACCGGACATGAGGATGGCTGTCTAGAGGGTTGGAGCTGTGGTTCTACATTGTGCTCTGCATTCAAATGCTTGCTAGCTTGCAAACCGGTGACTTGAGTTTCCAAAATGCCAGGCATGTGTGTGATTTCCATTCCGCTCCGTGCAGTTTTCCTGTCAGGGTGCCCATTAGAATTCCCACTCCCTTTTTCCTGACACAAATTGTATGTATGGATGCCATCTGCATGAAACGCTGATTAGATGTGGCTCCCATTAGCTCTACTCATGAATACACCCCCTCCCTCCTCCTATTCTCTGTCCACAAACACAATATTGTGTCCTAATTTCCTAGGAGGGACAATTAATATTGTGCATTGAGCAGAGAGTGTGAGTCGGAGGCAGAAAGAATGACTTCAGCCATGGAATTCATTCCAAAGGACCTCTAGGTTATACTGAAAGACTCAGAACTAATTTCTTGTCCTCCTAAATGGCTTCTGTGCTCAGCATCTGCCAGGGTTAAGGAGCTTTGATGCACATTCCTTGTTTATGTCTAGAGCCTTTTAAGGGCTAGAAGATGCCGCAGGAACTCTGATGAGATCCTTCTTGCTGCCTCCGGAGCAGAACTGCCGGATCTCTACAGAGCAGCTGCCCCATCTCTGTGTGTAACTTTGGCCCAGCTATTCATTCCCTTCAGCAGGAAATCTTTCAGTGTGTTCCTTAATGTCAGAATTGGTGTGACAAATTCAGCTTCTTTAATACATTTACTACGGCTGAGGAGAAAGGGGGAAAACCCCTTGAAACCCTGCTAGAAGGCCGCTGTCTGCGAAGAGATGCTTCAAGAGAGAGCTGGTGAAAGTAAAGGGATGCAGGATAGCTGTGAGACAAGCAGGTATATGCTGAGCTCTATAAGGGATATCTGGAGCAGCAATTTAAAATACAGGCTGGATTTTCAAGGAGGCTCACATGTGCATGAAAATGTGGGTGTATTCGGTGTGTTGGGATCTCATACCGTGACGTCATCCCGCAGAGTTTCTCTGCCTCTGTGGAAAGTAGCCAAGACAGTCAAGCCGGGAGAAGGCCGACGCTAGCTAGCATTGTCAGCTGGGGGCCCTGCTAAGTTCCCAACTATGCAGGATAAAGGTGCTGGCCTGGGAAGACTGTGAGCATGCGGGACTCAGAACCAGGGGTGGAGATAAGAGGAACCACCTCAGGGATGGGGACCCAGTAAGGCTATCTAGCCAAGGAACCCACAAAGCCTGGAGCTGACACTGGAAATGACTCCTGGTATGCCAGGAAAAGCACATAATGCTCCCATGCCTGCATTTGCGTCTCAACTCAGTAACTCTTCCTTTGGATGTGACTCCATCCTTTGTCCCACAGGTGCGCCTTCAGTTTTGCAAGGTGACCTCAAGATGCTAGCAGGGATTCCCTGGCACGAATCTCGGCCCCTGTTCACACGGGTTGGCTTTCAGCCAAACCCTCTGGGGCAACCAGGCTAGGGGAAGCTGCACTCAATTATGCTGGTACTAAAAGGCTGCACGTTCCTTGGGGCAGAGCCCTTCCTCCAGTGAGTGACTGCTCGTTGCGATTACTCCCTAGTAACTCTCCATGGAGCTAAGAGGAAAAGTATCCATTGCCATATGGACACGCACTTCTCAATGCAACAACTTACATCACAATGCACTGAAGGCGATTCAGAAGCACTGCAGCCATCTGCATGCCTGCTTTGCAAGGCACCTGAGTATCTCCCAGGTGTGGCGTGACCGGGGACCAGCACCTCCTGAGCCCATGGCTGCCCTCCTTGCTGTTGCTGCTTGTTCGCTTCCACCTCCAAGGAAGCAAGCTAACCGATCCCTGGATTCCGCATCTGTTTAAGGCCACAGCCGGCGATGGACTCCGAACAGAGGGACAGCTACTCTGTTCCTTTGCTCTGGCTCATAGGGGTTTCTTTCTCCAGAAAGGAATCGCTCTCCCAGTTCAGGTGGACTGTCATGTTCTTGGCTTCTCATTCAAACAGCCCAGCATCTGGTTTGGCTGATGCCAACAAGACTCATAATAGCTCAAGAGCAGGGCATCTGGTACTACCTGCAAGCAGCAAGACCATGCAAAAGTAGGCCTGCAGCCCAACTCCAGCTGCCAAGCCGATCCCCCTGCCAAGTTCCCAGACTCCCATAATCTGTGCCAGGGGAATACACGTGCTGCTTGGTCACTCCAAAACAGACCCACAGCTCCTTCAAGCTGTGTGCTCAGATGCCCCCTCCGTTTTCCGGGCAATGTCTGTAAACACCTGCTCTGGACAAGGTTGCCAGTCAGCCTCAGGGAGCTGCTGCTATCGCACCACATATCTTGACCTCTCCGGAGCATACAATCATTTGTTTTCAAAAGGAACTGTTACTCGATCTGTTTTATCGTTGGGCTTGTTCCTCCTTGACATTTCTTCCCAGGGTTCAGTGCCAGAATTCATGCAGCAGCAGCAGCTCCCCTGCCAGGAAGATCTGCCGGGGGAATGCTGTCCCCATTCAACCCCTACCCTGCATCTCTGAGTGGGGCCAGCACGCCTGGCTAATCGACACAGCCTCCAGTGCCCTGCAGACCCACCGGTGATGGCACTTGCCAGGGTCCCAAAGCCAGAGCTGTCATGTTGAATTTCCCACAATGCCCTTAATTCCAGGAAAGAGTGGGTGTTTAAAATGGTAGCTTGGAGCTGCCTGGCACTGTTGACAGGTGAAGCCCCACAGGAGTAGCAAGGGACCCAGATGGAACACGGCTGAGAACACCTGAAGCCTGTAGCACCAGATTCTTCCTCCCTTTCTTTTTTCATTCATTCATTCATTCATTCATTCAACTTTCCTTCCTTCCTTGATAGAAAAAAAAACAGATTAGAAGAAAGGAAAAAATAAAGTCAGAATCAAAAGGGCAGCAATTAGATTGATCACAGAAGAATAATCAAGTTGCTGATGCATTTCCCATATTAGATTAGAAACTTTAGTGTAAGATTTCTTTTTTCTTTTTCAAAACAGTGGAGGTCAAATTTACTATGAAAGGCAAGAACCCGTGATTCATTTTCCTTATTCTCTATTGTTAACTTTTCACCTTGAAGAGCGAAGAATCAGCAAGCAAAGTGGGGAAAGGGAGATTGTTTTTTAATCCTGCCAGGCAAGATCTTAAAGAATAGTGTGGCTTTAAAAGCTGGGTCTGCAAAAGGAAGGTGGGGGAGGCTTTGTGTATACTTAAGAGACGGGAAAGGGCCTGAGCTCCAGCAGCAGTCACAGATAAAGGAATTCCGGCCATTATTCCTTGTGATATGGAAGTTCTTTGCCAAGCAGTAAATAGAGGTTGTTGTGCCAAAGGTGGTGGCTGCTGAAAAAGGTCGAAGAAAAATTGCAGCCATCGAAAAGTCAGTCCCACCTCCCAAGCGGCTGATTTAAAGTGGTTCCCAAAAAATGATCCTCTGCAAATATGAATTGCAGATCTTTTCAGTGCAAAGCAGCATGCCAGCCTTTGACACTGGACGGCTGGTCCTCATTCCATAATATCCAGAGGTTTATATATACTACCGGCCAGCTTTCAATAGATGACTTGCAAAGCCATGCATCTTTCTTTTCCTTCATCCTCTTCAACTTTATATTTTATTGTTTGTGTATCACTTTTCTCCTTTGAAGTCTACAAGGGAGTCTGCTGTGAAGAGCCATAAAATAGCACAACCATAACAGGACACAACCAGAAAACAGCAAGCCAACTGAAGCAACAAGAGCATTTGACTTGAGGATGATATCACAGCAGAAATTGATAAAATAGTAGAGGTACAACTTTTTTTTAGCTTCATTCATATAAGCAAGCAAAGCATCAAATTTCCATTGTGAAATTTGAATGACAAATGCCAGCATCTAAATCCTTTAAAATTCTCCAGATTTCAAATTTGGAGATGTTAAAAACCTGTATGAGAAATATATCTCATGCTTTGGCATGTGTCTGTTGCTCTTCTAAGCATGCCTTTCTGAGGACCGGTCCTTTTCTGAGTAGGTCTGTATCAGGAGCTCATCTGATGCATAGATCCAACTGAATTGCCCAATCCCAAAGGAAGTGGGTTGCAAAGGTGCAGCAGAAATCTGTCTTTGTGGGTCAGTTCAGGAGCTTTTAATGTGTAAGGTGCATACATACATGTGTGCAAGCATGTGTCTTGGGGTTGCCACTTGTGAATCACCCAAAAAGAGGACATGCATCAGCAGAAAGGACGAAAGATAAGACCAAATTGCATGACATTTGTTGATGCTAAGTTATACATTTAAAGCACATTTAAAGCTAACTATTATACTTTAAGTAGAACTATAGAACTATTGTCCATCTCACACAAGGGGGAAGATTGTGGCCAGGTGGCTTGTGTGCCTACCTGCCCTATCTGCTGACCAGGTGCCGTGGATGAAGCTCTTCATTCTGATGGTTCTTTAGAGACATACCAGACTTGGCCTGAAGAGCCATTCGAACATGGGGCATTGAAAGGAAAGCCCCATGGAGCTCTTCAGTAGAAGACTGTCCTCTATAAAAGAGGACACATGGCCACTTTACTTTTGAAAGCACTGAATTACACAAATTAGGTAATAATGCTCAGCATTCCATGATAAAGGGTCAAGAAGCTGTTTAGATGAGCTATTAATCTTCTGCATTTCTATCCTACCTTTCTTCCAATGTGGACCTCAATTTCGCCAGATGTCCAAGCACTGGCCAGCCCCAGACTTGCTTAGTTTCAGCACGGTGGTCATCCCATGTCCCTTCAAAACCCTGGGCTTTTATGGTCTGAAAGCAGGTGAAGGTGCTTTTTCAAAGGTGCTGCCATGACAGGGGAGTTGGGCAAAAGGCGAGATGGGGCTTCTTTCCTCTTCCATTTCCAGAAGTTAATGAGACCAGCTGTGCCACTAGTGACAGGGTGATGTTTTCCGTTGCTCTTGGGGCAGCAGCAGGTCAATTTAGGCAGTGCAGGGTAACCCATGTGGCACACACTGCTGTCCCATCTGCCTCAAGCGAGAAAGTGCCAGAGGTGACCCTGAACCATTGGGTTTGAAGCTGGGCCTGCTGCAAATTAATAGTGAGTCAGATATTGAAGTTGGCTTCAGGGGAAAATCCCTCACGACAAAGTCATGTCGTCAAAGGAGATACAGAGCAGAGAATCTAAAATCTTGATCTGGCCAATAACACAGCGAACTGCCATTGTGCAGGCCTTAGAATGGGGATTTGTGTTTGTTTGTGGCATCAATAAAGCCTCATCTTGTGCATTTGTGAATTGAATCCTATTTCCTTTATCTGAGGGTTAAGAGGCTTTTGCTTCAGGGATTCTATTTTCTGATATCCGTATAAAATAACCGCAGTAAAGAAGTGAAGCTCATTGGATCTGTACAAATCATCAGGAAAAAGGATTAGATCCACAACCTGAGCTGGAGAGGAGAGGAGAGGAGAGGAGAGACCAGTTTACTGCTTGCTCCACAATGAAACAACACCTTTGGATGAGTTTAGACATAAAAAGTGATGAAAATCACAAGATCAGAATGAACATCAGAAACTCTCAATTCTGTGTCAGAGCACATCAGCTAAAACATTCAAGAGATGCCAACATGTCCAAAGCATTTGCAATCAATTATAGCATGAAGTGATTTAAAATGTAGATAATATGTTCACATTCTAAATGCAAGTTCTGTACTCAGTTTTTGCAGGGCAAAACTGGGAAACTAGACAGTTCTGTAGGAATAAAGTCTGCATGAGGAGACACACAGTGTTAAACTTGTTTTGAAGACTAAGGTTTCTAACAGCTTTTTCCTTCCTGGCCAGACAAATAAATGAAATTTCTCAGAAGTGATACCTGTGCCACAGGTGGTATTTTTACCCTTCACCCCCAATCAAAAAAAAAAAAAAAGGTGTCCTTCATTCTGGCAAATGATAAGTATTAAATACACAAAACTCTTCTGTGAAATATGGCCTCTGAATTTTGGGTTTCAGTCTGCTGCTTCATCCAAGTTCCACTGTCATCTTACCTGTCTTTCTGGAATAACCTGATCTCATACTGCATCTCTCCAGGACTGGTCTTGACAATTCTGTTCATGCCCATGTAGCCTTTCACACTTTTGTTGTCTCTGCACAGTAAAAACTAACCAGGAACATGTTTGTTTTCCACTTGACTCATACCAATATTCTCAAGTAGCAAAAGCATTTTGCTAAGAAAAAAAAATCTATTAAGATTGTTATTGGCTAATCAAGAGAAGCAGAAAATATATATTTGGTGGGATCAACTAAATACTGCGGGTTAATGCTCCCAACGTCTTGTCAGACTGTTTGGTTTCTACCCCAGTTTTGGCTTTTGTGATCAGGACTTACTCTTCATATTCTTTCTGCAAACCATGATGGATTTGTCAGGAATGAAATGACAGCCTTCCTTTGCCTGACTCAGAATACTTTCCTGTCCTCCACCCCAAATGGAGACAATGTTTTGCCATAAAAGGAGGTACTTCTTCACATAATGCAGAAGAATTACCATGCAATGCACTCCCACGGGCTTTTAAATGTTATTTTGCATGCAGAAGACTGCTTTTTTTCCCTCAACCCATTTTGGAGAAACTCGCATTGGCTGCATATCAGTGGTGGATGACACTGGGTGCAAAAAGCAGAGACAAAGAGGTGGGACAAAATTAACATAATATACCGTATTGTTTGCTCTAGAAGACTCACTTTTTTTCCCCTTAAAAGTAAGGGGAAATGTCTGTGCGTCTTATAGAGTGAATACGTGTGTGCAGTAAGTCTGTCAGATGCTCAGCCCATGGGGAAGTGATGGGGAATGTGCCTGTGATGATGTGCCCCTTTGATTCAGAATATTTTTTTCCTTGTTTTCCTCCTCTAAAAACTAGGTGCGTCTTATGGTCAGGCGTGTCTTATAGAGCGAAAAATACGGTAGTTTAGCTCTATTACTGCTAGTGGCAAAGCCTTAGAAGATGCACTTTAACCTTTTAGATTGAGAACATTTTCTTTCAGGATGATGGTCTTTTACTCTGTATCATTTGATTCACAATGCAATGCTCCTGGAATTTCTCTCAAAGGGAAAGAAGAGAAAGAAATCTTGGGGTGGTGGGGGGGGGTTCATTTGAGGTACTTCTAGAGGGATGTCATGTCCCCCCTTAGTCTTCTCTTCTCAAGGCTGAACATGCCCAGTTCTCTCAGTCTCCCCCTGCTTCCAAACCCTGGACATTTTTGTTCCCCTCCTCTGGATCCTTTCTAATTTTTCTGCATCTTTCTTAAATCTTGGTGCCCAGAACTGGGCACAGTATTGCAGGTGAGGTCTGACTACTGCGGAGTATAGAGGAACTACTACTTCTCGTGATTTGGAAGTAATACTTATATTAATGTATCCCAAAATATCATTTGCCCATTTTGCGGCTAATGGTATTTTATGTACAACATGCAACACAGAATCCAGCTGCCTAGTGAGATGAGCTGAATATAGCTATTTTGAGGATTATATAATAGCAAGTTTCTAGCCCTCATGATTACTGGGAAAAGCTGAAAGAGCATCAACAATGGCTGCTGTTCAGAAGCCACAAAGAATTGGAAAGGTTAGGGTTTCCAGTGGTGAGATAACTGTGTACAAGTGCAGTGTTGCTATTTCATTTCTGTCCTGCCCCACAGCAGACATGGTGGCATAGCGTAGTCTCGCCTCTGAATAGGGTGTGGTCTGAGCCAACCATAGCCCCCTGCCGAGATCCATTCCAATCCCCTGCCACGTGCTCCAGTGTTCTTACCCAAGGGACATCTAATGCTCCATAGCTTCATGGAGCTTTTCCTTTTGTGGATTTTTTCTGGATTGTTATGCTTCTCTTATACTTGGCTTCCTGCAACCACGCTGCTTCTTTGCTCTAGTTTTTCAGTGGCCCTGCTCTGGATGCATTTCTGTCTGAGCTCACCCCTGCTTGAGTTCGCTATCATCCAGAGCAAATTCCACCCCACTCCGTGCTTTCCCCATTGTTCTCTGATGTGTTCTTTTCCTAGAAGCCTGGAAAGGCTTTAGTGGATTCCCTTGATACATTTGGCAGTTCTGGGACTAAAGCCACCTCAAAAATTCACTTGGCACATGGTCAGATTCACTCTTGTTTATGTCTTGGGCTGGAATACACATTACCCAGAAAGTGCAGTAGTGGCATCAGAGGTCTAGAACCTCAACTGGAGGTGTGTGGGTGACTGATTCAAGGTTGAGGGGATGTAGAAGGAAAGCTGAGCCCAGGAAAAGGGTTGAACACACCCCTTCTTCCATGACTTCCCTACAAACTCTCCTCTCCTTGCTGCATCGTGACAAAAGCAAGTTGGCGGAGAACCTGTTGCTCCCATCCACTTGTGTTTCCTAGTCTGGACCTCGCCTTGAAAGCTGGATCCTAAGGCTACAGGGTGAGTGCATTCTGGCTTAAGTGTACTGCTGCTGCTTTTTGGTTGCCGATCATTGCCAAAGATGATGTGCAGAGAACGAGAGAGCGAGAGAGAGCAAAGCAAAGCAAAGCCAAGTTCACAAGAAAGCACCTTTTGAAATAATCCAGGGAAAGTCAGTGTAGGCTCATTTGGATAATGCAAGCCATTAGACTAGTGCTGTCTAGCACAGTGAGAGCGTTCTTTACAAACGTTTGAACTTGGCTTCCCTTTTCTAAACTTGGAGGGCCTTCCAGCATCCCCCAAACAACACCAGCCAACTGCTCAGTTCTCGAGGAGACGTATGTTTATGTGTCTGCAGACAAGGAGCTACGGATTGTGTGTGTCGGGTGGGGGCAGCAGTGGCGACAATTTACAGGGCTACACTTTTGTAGCCTGAGCACTGCCCCTTTCCTTTCTCTCCCATTTCCTCCGCTTACTGGTGCCTGGTGAAGAGTCAGCATTGCTCCCTCGCTTGCGTGGAAGGATTGTCACAGCCCTGCCAGGGTACCCTGGAACTACCATATTGGAATTTAGAATTCACGTGTGGAATAGACAGTTAGTGTCTCTTGATTCTTGCAGCTGATGTCACAGGAGGACCTCTAAGAAACCTCAAGATTTTGGGGTCCAATCTTATGCATATGTGGACAAAGGGGGTCTTACAAGTCCCAACATTTTCTTGTAAGACTTTTCCTGCCATAATCTGCATGGGACTGTGCATATTAGCACTGACTAACTGTTGGAGCATCTGGTGTCTGATATTGTCTCTCGGGAGTGTCTAATGGACGGGCAAGAGGGGACCTGGACAGGTCAGGAACGTGCAAACGTAGTGAGTGCATCTGTGTGTGCTCATGCACGCTGCATTCTGCCCAGGTCTTACATGGACTTCCAGGCTCACTGATGTAAAAAAGGTGTTTCAGCCAGGAGGCCTAGCACTGCCGAATGGATCTCAGGCTGTGCACGTAACTCATCCCATCAAAGGTGGCTGAATTCCTGCAGAAACTCAGCCGTACCACTGAAGGTGACAAATGGCCTGAGGCAATGGGTTTCTTTCCCTGACGCCTCCTGCAACCTGTCAGAGGCGTTGGGAGTATTGTCATATCAGGCCAAGGGAGGGATGAGATTTTCCTACAAGCCTTGGGCAACCACCATCTATTGGAACTTGGGAAGAGGTTCTGGACCTGGCTAAAGAAATCAAAGCAATTTAACTTGGGATTCAGCAGCTTCTGGTGCTGCAATAAGTGGATGGAGCATGCCTGTGAAGGGTGGCTTCATCCCACCCAGCCTGCCTTACTCTTGCAAAGACTCCTATTTGACCTGCTGCTCCTCCCTTGTTTAGGGCTTTGGCGCTTCTGAACTCCCTGCCTTGTACATAATTCTAGGGAACCCAATGGTGTGCCAGAAGCCTGGGCAACAGCACCCACCCATTCAAAGTTGAAGGCATATGAAGCTGCTTTCTCCTGAGTCACTTCTGTCTTGATCAAAGATGGTGAGCATGTGGACCCTCAGCTGTTGTTGGCTACACCTCCTGTCATAATCACCACTGGCTAAGGCTGATGTGAGCTGCATTCTCAACATCTGGAAGGCAAAACGTTCCCCACTTCGGGTATGCACAGGCTGAAATCTGCTCTCTAGGGTTTCAGCAAAGCCTTTCCCAGAATTCCTCATTCCCAGCCTTTCCCAGAATCCCCAGATGTGCATGAAGATGCCAACTGGAACTGTACAAAGCCCCTCAAAATTCTCTACTCTGGGCAGAGAAGTCGGGGGAATGCTTTGCTCAGATTTCGCCAGCAGGAGGAGAAATTCGCAGCAGCTTCTCACAGCAAAGGCAGGGGGCTTGGCACGGCGTCTTTCTTTTTCTCCCCAAGGGCGTTGAGGGTTTTGTGCAGCAACAGCATCAGCTGTGTTGGCAGCTTGCCTCCCTTTCCAGCCTCCACAATGCATGTGTGTGGAGATAATGTTGCTTCATGCTCCAGGGAATCCAACCCTCTACTTTCCTGAATCTTTTCTTTCCCCATGAAAGGGGCTTCCATTTTTCTGCCACATCCTCGGGGCATTTATAATCTGGTGGTATTTTTTAGGACATTTGGCCTCTTCCTGAGTAAGGTAAGCACAAGAACCCTGAACTCAGCCCCTGGCAAGTTCTCCACAATGTTCTTCTCTTCTGAGTTGCTTTTCCAAAGCACTTTCTTTCCCATCAAACTGAAGGAGGATGGTCAGGAAGAATGGAACAAAGTTTTGGCAGCAGTCTAAAGCCAGCATCTTCTGGCTGCACAGGCAGAATCTGGCAACGGCCCTCACGGTGCATAATGTCTCGCTTAGCTTCAAGGCGTGTTGATCTCTGTGGGCATGATTTGAAGCCCTGTCTTGGGAGAGCTGCACACAGTGGCTGTGGAGGACACAAGAAGGAAATGCGTTGTTTGCTGTACAAGGGCTATTTATTGCTAGATAAATAGGTGTGGAATGTACAGCTAATGCAATGCAGATCCTCTTCCACAGCAGGCTGGATTCTTCCAGAGCGTGTCATGAAAAACAAGAAGTAGCGCAGCTGTGAAGAAGCCAAACCAACTGGGGGAAAGATGGGGTTGTGTGAGGAGATGGTAACCGTGGAGGGAGGAGGGGTGAAGCTGGTTGCCAAAAGTCTTTGTCTTGTTTGGGTCCGATTGATACGCTTCAGTATAGTATCCCAGAACCCCCCTGTGAGGAATTCTGGGAAGAGGCAACACAGGGAAAGTACAGTTTGGAAAGCAAGAGTGAAGCATCACCAGTTTTCAATTTGCTCTCTTTTCAAGGCGTATGGACCACATGCATTTAAGTTTGTTTACTTCTTTTCCCTCCCAAGGGAGTCTGGGAACGGTAATTTGTCAGTGGCCCTCCCTCTCTCTCTCTCTCTCTCTCTCTCTCTCTCTCTCTCCCCCTGTGTGTGTGTGTGAGAGAGAGAGCACTCTGACAGAGTGGAGTAGTGCTAAATTTTGCAGGGTAGGTGCTTATCACTTTGGTTCCCATTGCCACTGTCCCTAAAGACAGTCCAAATCAGTCCAAAACCAGTTCTAGCAGCTTTTGTCTCCTCCAAGACTGGGGCTTTGACCACTCGAACAAGTCCTATTGCCCATTCTGGACCAAGCCACCCCAAAATACTTTGCACAATGGGGAACAATATCAGGTGTTTGGGAAAGGCATTTTCTCGAAGATACAGTGAAGGTCAGGCTCCTCAGCTAAAGGATGATTGTGGGGAGAAACTGCATGATGTGAAAAAAAAGCCCCCAGTTGCTGCTGTTTCTGCTTCCTTGGCACTTTGGAGACTCTTTCGTCTTACATGGTCCAGAAGCAGCCTTCTCCAACCTGGTGCCTCCCAGAACTCCCCAAATCAGTGGAGGCTTTTAGACAGTGGAGTCTGGAGGCTCCAATGTCAGGGGAGCTGTCCCTCCACTCCGAATTTCAGGCTGCACTTATGCACCTTGGATAGCTCCTCGAAAGTTTGGCATGACATCTGGGGTGGAAAGCTGCCCCGCTGCCATTGCACCACCAACCTCCACTGCTTTGAAACTAACATGGTGCCCTCCAGATCCTTTGGACTGCACTCCCATCACCATGGCCATTAGCTATGCTGGCTGGGGCAGATGGGAGTTGCATTCCAAACCCCTGGAGGGCATCAGGCTGTAGAAAGTTAACCAGTCCTCATGTTAAACTCCCATCAGGAGGGATGCACTTATTCCCAGCATGTTGGATATATACAAATAAGGACATCTAAATCCAGAGAAGGGAATTAATTGTGCTGATCTCTGTCTGAGACGCCTGGCTCATTTGCTTCTGTTTCATTTAGTTTCTCCCCCGCTCCCTGCCTCCACTCGGGGAAGAATCACAATAATTGAGCTCCAAAGCTAATTGTGGGCACATCTGGGCCATAATGGAGCCCAGGAATGTAATCTGATTTCCAGATTGCTTCAGTCTCTGCTGCTGCAGGATTGTTGATTTTCCACACCAAGGAGTATAATCATGAAGCAAGGCCAGAGATTTGGCTCAGGGAGAATGCCTTCTCTGCAGCCAGACTGTGGGATCAAAGAGCTGTAGCCAGCCCTGTGGGCTGACCCCGCTCCACACATGGGCTTAAGCATCCACTGCATGCACAGGAACTCAAAGCCCTTCTCCCCATTTCAGTCTGGCTGAAGAGTATTATGCTAGGACATCAATAGTGTGTCGTCCAGTTATTGATGATGCTCCGGTCCAGGTGTCTTGATCTTTCCTCATCTGCATTGCAATGCATCTCGAAGGCAGCAGCTTGGAATAGACGAGGAACATCCATCTTCTGTCCCTACCCAGGCCTGGCTCCAAACTAAATCTGGGTTGTTTCTTCCCTGTTCCCACTGCCTAAGCATCCTGTTTCTTGTTTCTTCGTCTTCTGAATAACTCAACCAGTGCCTGTAAGATAAGCTCTTTTTGTGACTGGAAACCCTTTCTTTAAAAACACACTTTGTTCAGAGTAAAGCAGAAGTAGCTTCATGATTGCCACACAAGCTGGGCATTCATCAGGAAATCCAGCTTCTCTTGCAAACAGGAAAGATGTGCTTCCCCTGCAGACTTGGTTTCCGGGGGAGAAAATGCTAGCTGATGGCGGGCTTCCCCACTTGTATTTCCACACTGAGCTCGCGGTTGAAACGATGCATGTGTGCAGTGCTGGCTGGCTCCAGTGGGCAGCTGCCTGTGATGCTTCCCAAGTGACTGCTCTGAGAGTTGCCATTTTCATTCCCACAATGCCCCAATATATGGGCACTGCAGGAAATTAACATGGCATCTCCTAGATCTGGGCACTGGGTGGTCACTGGGCAACCAGGAAAAAAAAATACATTCACAGTGGCCCTACTGGCATGCTGGTAGTTGTCCAAGGCTACTGCATGCTTGGAAGCTAAGCTTGCATGTTTGGACACACCCAAAGCCAATTCCAGCTCACCAAAGTTCTCCAAATTCCATCTTGAAGTTTGTTCTGAGCCTCATATCATTTGGATTGTGAACTGGTTTTTCCCCACTTTCTGTGTGAAAATCCATAATGTAAGTTGTTCTGAGCATCTATCATTTCCAAATGTATGCATCCTTTGCATGCAATCTTTAAAATGTGTGCATTCTTCTCCCAGGGTTTGGGTCTGTGAACTGCACTGGAAGCTCAGAGATACACAGACTTGGAATTTGTATCCAGTTCTGTGTTCCATCAGGAAGGTGGATGACTCTTGATCAAGAACAAACTGAAGTGAATTTGTCGTACATCCATAGCTCTCAGCATCCAGAGTCAGGGACAAGGTCTGGCTGCAGCTGTTGGCCCTTAGAAGCAAATGTCCATGACTCATTTCTTGGAAACAAGGTTGCACTGGGACAATGCAGCCAAACCTTTCTATGCCCACTTAGCAGAATGAGGTGACAGAGCCCAGTGGTGGTAAACCAAATCTCATGCTGTAGAGGTGTGGATTTAAGGCAACCTTCCCAACCTGGTGCCCCATAGAGGTGGTGTCCCCACCCCTTCGTCATCCTCAGCTGTCATTTGCAGGTGGGGAAGGTTGGTTTAGGAGAACAGCATGCTTTACAGCATTCTGTGCACTTCGGTGTTTAGTCACGCCGCCCACACGACCACGGAGACTGTCTGCGGACAAACACTGGCTCCCTCGGCTAGGAAACGGAGATGAGCACCGCCCCCTAGAGCCAGGCATGACTGGACGTAATTACCTTTTACCTTATTCTTGAATATCTGTGTGGGTTTTTTTTTTAATTTCAGTAACAAAATGAAGGGAAGTTAAAATAAGAGAGCCAAACTTTTATGGTGATAACCTTATAGCGTTAAAGAAAGTATGGAGATGTTTAGGAACCATATCGAGAACAAGAGCAGAGTGAATCGGTATGTAGCTTGTGGAATTCCCTCCAGACACATCTGTACTATTTGCAGGTAGAAGAAATAGCACAACAAAGAGGTCTTCCCCATCTCTCTCTTGCTGCTGTGGAGAAGAGATAGATAAAGTAAGCAAGCCGATTGTACATGGGAGCATTAACAGTGTGGCTTCCTGCCCATCCCCGCGAAGTGATGCTGTGCACTTTGCTCTCCATTTTTCTGCCTCTCGACATGCTGGAATGCAAGGTGGGGTGTGCCCTGCCGGGACTGTGACCTCTTTCCAAATGTGCAGCAAAATGAAAGACAGAATTACGGCTTTATTTTCAAAGTTTCTAGCTTCAGTCAAAGCTGGGTAGAAAAATGAAATGCTTCTCTAAAACATTCCTTACAAAGTATTCATCCTAGTAGAGCAGTTTTGCCAATTACCCTCCTACCCTCACTTCTTTATTTCTTTGGTAGAAATGGTTCTGCCTTAATAAACCCCCCTTAAGCCACTTCTCTGTTTTAAGGTGAAAAGTCCAATAGACAAATTACCAGGAAAACAGATAGAAAATGACTAATAAACCATTCTGTTGGCAGGTACAGATTTAGTGCTATTTTTGCTGCACATGAGACCTCCAGCACATTTAAAGATAAATTTTGGTAGTAAGTAGTTCTCCTGAGACATGCTAACAGGTCGGAGAAAGCTCCTGGACTGTAGTCTGAGCAACAATTGCTTTCATTCATCTGCAGCTGAACAAAACAAATGGAGTGAAAGAAAGAGAGGCAGAGATGCCAAATTTAATTCATGTGATATGCGAGTGTACAAAAGTGTTTAGGGCTCCAGGAACAGACTTTGCAGGTTGCTACAGCTGATTTTTTTCAGTTTCGTGTGTCATTTTTGATCCATGAATTAGGTGTTTCAATAATATGGCAATTTAGTCCAAGGAGTAGTTGTTCTTTTTTAATCCTCTTTTAATACCCAGAACTGTGCACATCAACGGTGCATGAGATGCAAAATTTCTTGCCGAGTAGTTCTTATTAGATTAATCTCAATGAACAAAAAGGGGCTTTTGGAAAATGAAAAGATGAACATAACAGTTTGCATTTGACTGAGGTTCCCACGTATGGAAAAGTGTGATGTGGTTAACCCCTAGAATTAAAATTTGTCAAAGAACTTACAGCTCAGGTAAATGCCAGACACCATCGAGGTATGAGGCTGTTGCAGGACACCATGTTACCCCACCCCACTCGGAGGCCTGTCCAGGTTCCTTTTGAATGTCTCCAGTGTGGGAGCGTCCAGCTCCTCTCCAGGCAGCTGGTTCCACTGTTCTTTCCATCTTCTTTGTCTGTCCACCCTGTCCTATGGGCGCACCTGATGCATTGAGAAAGGGAAGTGGCTGTGTAGGTACTAGTGGAAGAACAGTGGAGAGAAGATCCTCAGTGTTTCCACTGAACTTGGACTGGACCAGGGGTGGGGAACCTGTTGGGGGCTACCTCCCATAGGGGCAATCTGTTGAGGATTCCATGTCAGGGGAAGACAAGACCAAAGCTAACAATGGGGCCAGGGCAGAGCCTAAAGGGGGCAAGGCTTTCTGTTTCTTTCTTCAATTCTCCTCTTTCTTGGCCCCCCTCTCTCCCCCACTTCCCTCCCACCTCCCCAGGCTGCTTGCCAAAGCCTGAACTCTGGCCAGAGGTCTGAACTGATTACTTGCAGAGGTTGTTTAAATTAGACCTGCATGAAATTAGACCAAGGAGTGCATGGACTGCAGGACTAGATGCAGCCCAAGGACTGTAGCAGTCCTAGCCAAGTTAGCTGGATTCTTGCTTTCACTGGGAAAAAAGGTTCTGATGATCACTGCTGGTCCACACTGGTCACTATTTTATCATTTGATAAGGGGCAAAGAGAATAGTAATAGATAGCAAGTAGCGGTGGGAAATTCTTGACCTCATAAAGCTCCCTGCAGTTCCTTTCTGATAAGCTTGCAATGGTTATGAGAGAACCATAGCAGCAAAAACCAGGAAACCGATTTGTGATGCCTGCTGAAAAAGAGCAGGCAGAAATGGGGAGAATACCTGACTGGGCCCATGTGTTGAAGGAGCTGTAGTAATTTACAGGGAGCGTCTGAGCGGCGAGCTGTGTAGCCATCTCAAAATGCTGCTGATTATGGGAGGAAGCTGGCGTGACCTCATGGCAGCCAGACAGGAAACATATTCATGTGTGAGCCTCATGAGGAAGGCCATGGAGCTGGAACGCCAGATACCACGGCCTCCCGTGAGATGTATGCCTCTTATCGTCAGACGGTGGCCTTCTCTCCTTGTTTTGGAGGGCAACAGACTTGGGTCTGGGGGATGGGATATTGTGCTCACTTCCTTGTTCAGGGACTGTGTGATGATCATTGCATGCGAAGCAAAGGACATTCACCGCCAATGAGTCCTTCTAGATCAGCTCAGCCTTCTGTTTCCCACAGTGGCCAGGGACAGATAACTGTGGGAAGCCTAGAAGCTTCCTTCTTCTGCTGTTGGTTCTCTCATGCTGCCTCTGATCCTAAAGGCAGTGCATACCTGTCGGAACAACATCCAGGCACAATGTGTTGAGGCAAGAAAAACAGTTTTATGTATCCCAGAATGACTGGTTGAGGAATGCTGGGAGTAGTAGGAATTTTTCCCAGTCGCCATGCTAGCTGGGGAATGCTAGAAGCTGAAGGATTGTAGAAGTTGTAACAAAACTATTCAAAAGAAAGAAAAAGAAAATGAGATGCATAGATTTGTTGTTTTTTTAATAAGATTTTATTAAGATTTTAAACTACAAATTAAAAACATCAATCATCAAATACATTGGACAAGCTGGGTCAGCCCCCTATAACATATCTTTTAGCATTCTATGATCATAATCAAATCAATTTATAAAAGTTTAAAGACATCTTTAAATCTACGCCAAGTCCCGTTTCTCTAGCCAGTAGTAAAAAAAGTCCCAGGTTTGGTAAAAATCAGTGTCTTCCTTCTCCTTCAGTGATAGAGTCAGTCTATCCATTTCTGCACAATCCAGAATCTTTTTCAAAATCAGTTCCTCAGTGGGTAATTCCTCACTCTTCCAGTATTGAGCAAGCGCGATCCTCACTGCTGTGTGATTAAATGTAGTATCAAATGCATTTCTTGTTTACTAATATTTTCCGGTACAATGCCTAACAAGAAAACTTCAGGTTTAAAAGCTAAAGATTTTTGTAGCATTTCCTCAAGCCATTTATGTATTTTAATCCAATACTTTTTCACATATTCACAGGTCCACCACATATGATAAAATGTACCCACACCATGTTTACATTTCCAGCATCTGTTAGACATATTTGGAAACATCTTAGCTAATCGATTTGGCGACAAATACCATCAATAAAACATTTTATATAAATTTTCTTTATACAAGGTTGCTGAAGTTACCTTAATATTTCTCTCCCACAGCTTTTGCCACTTTTCTAATTCAATATTATATCCAAAGTTTTGTGCCCATGTTATCATGGTGTCCTTGACCTGTTCCCCTTCCATTTTTCTGTCAAGCAAAAACTCATAGATTCTTTTAATCATTTTCTCATCTGCTTTTAACATCACTCGATCAAAGGCTGTTAGATCTTTATAAAAACCCCCATATTTTGCAGTCTTTGGCATTTCTTGATTGCATCTGCACCTTATACCACCACGATATATTAAGTCCCTGTTCTTGTATTTCTTGCTCTAGTTTTAGGCCTCCATCCTTATCCAAAATATCATCATATCTTATAATCCCTTCAAAATTCAATACATTTGGATATACAAAGGCTTTGAGATGCATAGATTTGAATGTATCATACTTGGCATGCAAATCCATAAATGACAGAAACTCACCTGCCGTTCATTGAGCCAAAATAAAAACCAACCTATCTGTCCCAATCCAAACACATTCATTCTCTTACCAATTTTTAAGCCTGGATTTCACTCTAACATGAATTTAGCATGAGAAAGGGGTCAAAATGTAAGTGCTGCTATATTTTCTGCTTCATATCTCTAGCCGCCGTAACTGCTAGATGAACTCTGATTCCTATGCCAAGTGATGAATACCATTCAATTGGAAAGAAAATCTAGATAAAAAGTTCCAGAAATGACCAAAGCAGAAAATCTAATCTAAGAGGAAAATACCAAAGTTTACTACAAGTCAGCAAATCAGCCTGATGTACAACCCAAGACATCTCATTAGTCAATTTGCTCGAGTTTACCTTGTCTCTGAGGATAAGTATTCCCAAATAAGCAATGAAATCCATTCGCCACTGAAATTACCAATTAGCTAATATACCATGTGCTATGTTTCTCCAGTGAATATCAATTCAGATTTGACTAGTTAATTTAATATCCAGAATATTCACCAAAAGTATTAATCATCCGCATCAAAACAGGAATAGATGCTTAGAGTTGAAAAATAAACAAGAAGAGATCATCCACATAAAGAATAATTTTGAATTCTAAAGAACTGTGCACAAAGCTGTGAAAATTACTTTTCTGTTTAATGCCAGGGTCCCTAAAACACCTGTAAGTGAAGACAGTGGGCATTCTGGTCTGATACCTTTCTCCAGTTTTAAAACAAGAATGAAACCAAAACCCTTTAGTCATATTATTTTATTGCTAGGCATTAAACATATCATTTTAACCCCTTTCAACATTCATCAGGGAAGAGGAAATTACTCAGTCTAGTAAAAATGGAATTCCAATGAAATTCTATTCATCACCCAAAGAAATAATAGAAGCCTGGCTTGTTCTGTCCATGTTGAAAGCTATTATTTATTTAAAACATTTTTATGCCACCCCATCGCAACAAAGCCTCGGGGCGGCTTACAACATATCAATAATACCAAAAAATTCATTAAAACCCCTATTGTTGACTATTAAGTCAACAATTAATCCTAGACTATTGGCTTTCTTTTTATTTTTGATAAATCCTACCCGGTCTGGTTGAGCCAGGGTTGTAAATGATTTGTTGAAATCAATAGACCAAAACTGCAACCAACTGAGGAAATATTTTTAGGAGTTGTTTTGTCTAAACATGCACTGGAAAATTTTAGGGGGAAGAAATAGCTCTCCTGGCACGGCTATTGGGAGTCTGTGACGCAGAATTCAGGTGGGGTGGGGGCTGAGAGGCCTGTTCTATGGGCTCTGCTTAGATGTTTCATCCCTATCTACATTTTGCTCGGTGACAATGAAGGCTGGCATTTTGGATTTTTGTGAACAGAGTTCACAGAGGTTTAAAAGTGCTCTGTTGTCATGACCGGGTTGTGGTGAACGTCCCAAATCCCTAATCTGACCCTGAAGGGTGTGTTCCGCTGTGGGTGTCTAGGAGTACAGGGGATGGGTGTGCTGCCCCCAGCAAGCATTACCCTGCCAGGCCTGTCCTGCCCAGCGGTTCCACACTCACCGCCAGGACTGGACCTTGGGGCCAAAGCCCAGGCCCCCCATCCCAAGGGGGTCCAAGTGACTTCTGAGAGAGCATTAGTAAACAGGCCTGATCTCAACCTGTGGCCAGTGCAGGAGTGCTTAGCTCAAGTCCTCAAAATAACTGGGAGAGAAATTAATACATCCAGCCACAATATATTGCTGCAAGGGTAAGTCAGAATCAAAGTACCCAAGGGATGGCTTGGTCTTGAATAGACAATTAATGGTGCAATCTTATGTATGTTTAGACAGAAAAAAAGTCCTACAACTCCCAGCATCCCCCAGTCTAGCTGGATGGCTGGGGAATGCTGGGAGTTGTCAGAATTTGACCTAAAATTACCTGGCTGCCTCCAGTCATGATTTCCAATCTTCCAGATCTTCATCTGGCCTGCTGGCCATCAGAAGTGTTTCACTACAGCTCCTAATATTCCCAGCCACTTGGTCATGCTAGCTGGGAATGATGGGCTTTGCAATTTGGGAGAGCAGCAGGTTGGAAAGGATGGACTAGGCTGGGGTCCCCATTCCTCTCTAAATCCTTCACCATCACCTCCTCCTATACAAATTGTTCATGGTTGTCAAGCCATTTCAGGAGGGAGACGTCAGTACATATCTCTCTTTCTTGTGTTGTGCTTGGCACTAGGACGCTGTTTAGATTTGTGGTCGAAGAAACACATGTGTTGGAAATAGCTCCTCTTTGGACGGATGGCTTGGCACATGGGTTGCTGTCACGGGTCTCAGAAGAGGCTGCTTTGTTTAATTGTTACATCAAGATCTTATTCTTTTTCAATATCGTATTTGGCTAAGCCTGGATTTATAATGCATATTTTGGTTTGCAAGGGAAATCACTCTGCTGCAGAGTACAACACAGGGCAGTTGTTGGGCTTAAGAAAAATTATCTGGTTTGTTCATCGGCCCAGAGTCTGTTCCCAAAGCTGCTGGGTTTATGCAAGGCACCAAAACAAGAAAGAGCAGTTTACAGAGACTTACTGTAGTACATTAGCAGCTCGCCTTGAAGATGCCATGAAATCTAGAGTGCCTTTTCAGTTAATGAAGAAATAGGGATGCCCTGTAGTTCAGTGGTCAACCTCACGCTTTGCCTGAATAATGCCACCTCCTGTCTCCCATCATTATGCCTACAAACACCAGTACAGACCAAAGATCCAAGCAGGCCAGACTTTGGAAGGATTCAGGAATGTCCAGAGGCTCGGTCTGAAAGTCCTTGCTGGGGGGGGTGGGGGGTATGCCTAGCAAAGGTGTCAAGCTCTCTCCCCTATCCTGCCTCCATAACACAGCCATGTTTTAGAGACAAGCAGAACAGTAAAGTAGCCCGAGTCTTTGTTTCCACAAGCACTCAACTTTAGGAAGCTGCAGACAGCAAATTCACCAAACCAAAAAGAAATGGGAAGGCCTGATGTAAGATAAACCAGGAGAAAGAGGGCACGTGACATATGGGGCATGTGATGTGCATTTGGAGTCGAGTCTTCAATCTCACAAGTATCGTACTGCCAGAAACTTAGCCACTTTGTCCTCTTTCCCAATCCTGTCCTGAAAGCATCTTTAAAATATTTGTCCACTCTATCTCTCCCCCTCTCTTTCTCTGATGCACTAAGTTTCTGGTCTGTTTTCTTCATTGCCAACAGAATTATTACCTGAGTTTTTATGGCTGAGGGTTTATTGCTGGTGATTATAATTCTGGCCAGATGTAACATGTGAAATTATCTTTACAGTTCCCATAATGGCACTTGTGTAGTTATTTAGAGGACAAAGCACATTTCTATTTCACACAGTGCCTTTAAAAATACTTGCTTCATTTAAATAGGGACTGTTAGAAATGCTGCAAGTCTGCAGTGTGGAATGGAAAGCTTCACCAGGCAGCAATTATACAAAAATAACGTATTTTAAATACATACGGTTCCTAACACTACCTGTGGACAGCTCTGCAAGCCAGCACTGATTGTTGGATGTAGACCAATGCAGCATTCTTGTTTCTGCAATAAATGTGGATATAATTCATGGACACGATCATGAGTTCACACGACCATGATGGTTTAAAATGAGCCACGGTTTGTTTAAGATGGGTCTGATTTGCATAGTTATCCTCCAGGGCACTTCTTGTCATGTTGTCCAAACTCAGACAGCATGGCATGTGGGATTGGAAAATAACCCTCAAAGAACCCAACAACAGGTTGTTATTTGATGGTTGTTTCTCCAGGTCGCCCACTCTTCCTGAACTGAAAAACCCTAGGGGAGGAATTAAGTCATAATGTCTTTCACGGAATCTTACCTAAAGTGCAGGGTACGAAGAATGCCACAGGCTGATGGAGATCTGATTGTATAATGAAGGACAGGTCACTCATCGGTCCTCTTTGATGGGCTCATAGAATCATAGAATAGTAGAGTTGGAAGGGCCATGAAGGCCATCAAGTCCAACCCCCTGCTTTTGCAGGACACCAAGTAACAACATCCTCCAAAGGAAGGAATGCTCAAATTGAAGTTGTTGAATTTGCTCGAGTTGAACCCATGAGAACTAACCCACAATTTCTTCTCCTTTGAAATTCTGTTCAAAAATCTATCAGTTTCTTCGCTATGAGGACTTGCTAATGGAGCCTTGCTGGGAGCAGTCCTTTCACAGGGGCCAAACCCTACCTGTCATTGCTACCTGCCCTGTATGACCTAAGCCAGTGGAGCTTCTTAGATTGACTCTTTCCACCGGAAATAAGTGGGGAACAGCTGTGTCCCCCGACTGGTGTCTTTCCAAGTACCACCTCTGAGAAAAGACTCGCAACCCTGAGCTGATTTCAAAGATTTTCAGATGATTAACCATCTGTCAAGCACTCAGTGAAATTTGCATTTGTTTATCAGCCAAACTTCAGCATCATCACCATTTGAGTCATTGAAGAAAATGCCAGGAAAGACATAAATAAGCAGGAGCTGTCGTTCCTGCAAGGAGAACAGGCTATTTTCAAGATATTTCCTCCTCCGTTCCTGTCAAGCCCCAGTGACCTTTCAAAGAGCAATGGGTGCTGGGCAGTGCCAGGGTCTCCTGGGGTGGACATGGGATGCCGGCTGTGCTTGCATTTTTCTTTTTTCTCAACGCACTTGATAGCCGGGGCAGCCGGCCAGGCAGGCACATAATTATACACACTCGTTTTATTATCTTTACTTTAAAACATATTATTGTGCTCTACAGTAAAACAATGCTTCTTCCCAAGCAAGCAAGCAAGCAAATAAATTTATTTATTTATTTATTTATTTATTTAAAGTTTGTATGTGCCGTCCCCTTGCTACATAGCCTCGGAACGGCTCACAGAAATAAATAAATAAAACAATTACAATTACAAATGTCTTTTGCATTAGCAGATGCAAGCCAAGCTCCAATGGCACTCCCAACTTGAGCTCGTTTAAAATGCAAAACTGCACTTGCTGGTGGTGTTTGAGATGAGCGCTGCACGTCTGGGGGGCTTGGGCTAACATAACAGGAAGGTTGAAGCAGGAGTAAAGAATGGAATGGTTGCGTTAGGCCAGGGGAGAAAGAGATCTTAGGCGTGTGCTTTGCAGTAGATCTCAGCAAGAGGTCTCGGTCTTTGCCTTAGCCCGGCCACGCTGCTGGAGTTTGGAAGGAGGCCCCAGCCGTGTGTCTGCTCACACAGAGTGGCCCATCCACTTCTAGGCTAGCAAAGAGTTTTGATGTGGTGAGCAACATCCCTTGTGGAGAGGGGATGAGCGCTTCTTCACATGGCACCCCGTTTCATGTCCTAATTTGGCTGCCTTTGCTCAGTGTGCTTCTCTTTCCTTTCTACCTGCACAGCAACTTCAAAAAGCCCCGTGGATCTTTTGCTCCAATGTCCTGATAATATTCGCTATCACTCTGCGGAATGAATGTGCACAAGCGAACACCAGTGAGCCGATTTCCTTCCCTTTGTGCAGCTTTCCCACACAGTGCTGCATAGCAGGAAGCGGTGATGACCGAAAAATAAAATCTGGGATTCAGGCATGATGGCTGATCGGCATTACCAATTATGTTTTTGGGGAAAGAGATTGACATGCCTGCCTCCCTCCGACATGCAGCACATCTCTCCTCTCCTTCATTGTCCTTTACTTTTTCGCAATTCATTCCCTTTTCATTACATGAACCTGCAAGAGCTTTTGGCATGCCAAAGGAATGCTAAGAAAGTAAACACCTTTTTAAAATGCCTGACAGGTTGATGATTGTCAAAGAATTCTGCTGCTTCTTATCCAATATCTAGAACATCTCTGAAGTCTGGCAGTTGGGTTTTCAGGGGAAGAAACTTCAAGTGGGGAATGAAAGAAGCAGGAGGGGCTGGCACTCTGCTCAGCTGGGCTGAGGAACCTGCCATTGCTATGGAATTGCTTTCTTTTCTGCTGCATCTGCATGTTGGGGGAATGGTTAAGGGGCCAGGTGACACCAAGAGAAAGAGCTACTTCATTCTGCGGAGATACAAACTCTGCCCACCTTAGGCCCTGTTTCCCCCCACCACAGCACCCCCTCATTACTTTTCCCTGTGGGCTCAACAGCCCCTACTAGGAAAAGGACCTCCATGCCTGCTCCATGCCTACCACCAGCCATCCGAAACCTTGATCTCAGTGCCTTGCAGGGGCAAGCGAGCAAAGCCCCAGGTAGCCATTAGGATGGGACTGGAGGTCATGCCTCTACCTGCCTCTGCTTGTGAGGTGTGGATGGGATGCTGTGCAACTCTGACTGCTCCTTAAATCCCATGTGGCCCTTTCCATATCAATCCAAAATTCTTCGACTTTCCTTTCCCTGCTCATTTCTTCTTGTTCTCCACCAGTCAAGTTGTGGTCTGTATCAGGGAGATTCTGCCAACTGCTCCTTGTTCCTCTTCTTGTTGATCACTATCCTTTTGATGCGTTCCATCAAGCACTGGGCCTGCACCACTGCCAGGGCCTTTCTTGAGGTTTCTTGACTTCCGTGATCTTTTCCTTCCTGCGACTGACCTCGGATTCAGATAAATGATACTGTGTATATTGTCTCTCCCTTTGCCTTTCAGGGATGGCCTAGTGTCGTTTGCACAGTCATTCCTCAGGGTTCAGGTCAGATTTGTTCCAGGTCAAATCCTTTAGCATGGAGGAGAATGCATCTTCTCCATGCTGTCCATACATGCATAAACATGCAAGCAAAGACACTGAGCAATGCATTGCAGCAGCTGAGATATATATTAAACTGTTGGAATCCCATTTTAGGAACTGTTCCGCATCAAACCCACCTGGGGCCACAATCCAGCGCTTACACGGCCAACTGTTGGGAGGCATTTGACCTGATATCTTAGGATATGCTAAGATGACCATCAGGTCAAATGCCTCCCACCAGTATTTGATGGGGGTTTCTCAGTTTTTGAACAGGTCTTTTTCTCCCCCATTCAAAACATTTGAAGGTTTAGGCACCGCCAGTGAAGGCTTTAAGCTAAAATGTGCTGCTATTCTTAGTATTTCTGGCCCTGTTGCCTTTGCCTTTGGCTGGATCCATGGACTGGAACATGGAGTATGAAAGCTTAAAATTGCACCTGACATTTGCTGGATTTGCTTATTTTTATTTATTTATTTATTTAAAGTTTTTATACGCACCCCAATACTAGAAGTCTGTGTTTAGTAAAATACTAAAGGTTTGCTGTTTCTCTGCTAGAAAGCTCTGCTAGAAAGCTGTTCTCTTTTGGTGAAAGCTCCATTTCAGGCTTTCCAAAGCTGCTCCAACCAACTTGCCCAACCGCCTTTCAATGCTGGGGTGAACCACCATAAAACCCCATCAAACCTGTTAAGAAGAAACACGCATGGCCCTTGAAAAGGAAAAAAACCTGTCATCCCTTTCTCTCTAGCCCAAATGAAGCAAAGATGCGAGCCAGTCTCTTTAGTTCAAAGTCACTGGGAACTTTTTGATATGAATCTGAACCTTACAAGAAGCACAATGTGTTATTGTAAGGTTTTCTTAACCACCGTGTGGCTTAAAATGTTGCCCACAGTGCTAAATTACATCCTGTGTTGGATGGCAGGCTGTGTGTTGGTGGCACCTTTACTGGTTTCATCTCTATAAAAACACTTTAGTTAAATTTATCACCTCGGCTCAATTTCCTTGTATTTTCCTGAAGTCCACCTGTTTTGTATCTAAAGTCCAAGTCTTCAAGGATCTTCTTCAAAATTCTCCCCTACAGAAGTTGATGATGGATCTTGTTCAGATATTGGTTGGGCAGAATATCTGCAGAATATTTATCTAGTTTTCCCGGGTGGACCCTGTTCTTTGAACCCCAACCTGTTGCATGGGCTGCCCTCTCATTTTACACTAAATAGATCCGTCTTTCTGATTCGCCCCATCACTGTCACAAATTTTCTTCTCTCTCTCCACCCTACCATTCTTTCTGCTTGACCCTCTCTTTTCCTTTCTCTTAGAATCACTTTGTTGTTGTTGTGTAAGGCCAGATTGCATTGCGGGGGAGGGGGGCAGGGCATGTGGTTGTCAAACTCCCTCTGCTGCAGCCAGACTAGTGAATTTTGAGAGTTCTGATGTACTTCATCCTTTGAAGTTTTAAAGAAAAAAACAAATAAAACTAGTGTCTTTCTGTCCACCTTTTATAAATCACTTCCTTGCTTTTCTTAATTGTAACGGATACATTGTTTGCTACTGCTGCTGTTTTAACTGGGCAGTTATTTTACTATGCTTTATGATTAGTGTGCTCAATTTTTATTATCTCTTGCGTACAGTTTTGAGAGGGCAATTGGCTTATAAATCAGATAAGGAATACATAAAAATGGTTGTAGTATCCCCTTCCTTAGGTAGGTGTGCAACCCATTTCTGTATCTGGATGAGTCAGTAGAAGACAATTGATAATATTTAAGAGTTTTAAAGTTATAGTTATGAAATTTTGCTGGAAAGGTTTGCTGCGATGTTTGAGATTTGACAGTATTTGATAGCTGGTATGAAATATTTAGGAAACTTGATGGATGATTGTTTACAACATATCCATGCTTGTTTTAATTTTGGCAAGCATCCTTCCAAATAAGCCACAAAGTGACATCTGAAATCTCAATTTGCAGTCACATTTCAAACACTGCAGTAAAATTTCTCATTCAAGTGTCATTCAAAGTTTGAGCATTGAGATGGGAAATTTCAGAACTCAGCTCCACCATGCAACATTTGTGTAGTTGAAACAAACTGTGAAACAGAAGGGAAGAAGAGGGTCCTCATGGTACAGTAAGCCTGGTGTAGTTGTCTGGACCAAACCATGCTGCTGGGTTCAGATAACAATCCACCAACCCTTGTTTCATTGTGTTAAGCAAAGCCCCACAATGAGCTGGAAGAGCCTGGAAGAATTGGATATGTTTAGTCAGGAGAGGAGAGGAGAGGAGAGGAGAGGAGAGGAGAGGAGAGGAGAGGAGAGGAGATAGGATAGCTCTCTTGAAAAACTGTCACACAGAGGAAGGCCAGGGTCTCTTCTCAGTCATCCCAGAGTACAGGACACAGAATAATGGGCTCAGGAAGCCAGATTCCGGCTGAGCATCAGGAAAAACTTCCTGACTGTTAGAGCAATATGACAATGGAACCCATGACCTAAGGAGGCGGTGGCTCTCCCACACAGGAGGCATTCAAGATGCAGCTGGACAGCCATCTGCTGGGGTGCGTTAACTTGGAGCTGGCCCTTATCAGCCCCTTCCAGCAATCCTGTTCGGCCATTCTGTGACCTGAGCCCATGATTCACCAAAAGTGTAGTAAAGCTGGCCTTCAAAACATTGGAATGAGAAAAAAATGGAAAGACTTGTTTGCTATCATCTACTGAAAACCAGCCAGCCGGCCAAATTGATCTGCGTTACTGGTATTACCCACGTATTCTGCTCTCACTTTGTCATTGTAAAAGTTGAACTGTGCAAATGAATGAATTTCACTGGTGATCTCATAGTCAGGAATTTCTCAGTTTGTTCCAGTTTAGGGAATGAAGAGACTTTGTGTTGTAGAGTTTGCACCAAATAAGTATTGGTTCCTTCTCTTCCTTTTTTTCTTGACTCAGGTCTTGCAAAGGAAGTGAGTCTGGTGAAGCCAGAACTGAACCTTGCTGGAGACAACACCACCGTCAATGCGGGAGACGCTTTCACCATAACTTGCAGGTAACTTGCTAGGCATTCTGGAGAGAGCACAGATTTGGTGGCTGAGACTCCCTGGTGTGTCAGGACTCCTGCCTTGAAGGTGAGGCAGAGTAGAGCATCCCACTCTTCTGAAGGGTGCAAAGACAGTGCGCATCTCTCCCCAAAGAACTCAGATTTGGGACTGAAGCCCTTAGCCCAGGCTGATGGAAATGCCTGCATTTCACAGGTCAGTCTCCTGCCTCTTAAAAGCTCAAGGTGGTAAACAATGACATGAGAAATGATCAAACCGCAGAACTTGCTTAAGAAGAGTCTCCCCGCCCCCTGTCCTTTATCCCTTCCTTTCACACATGCTCACACGTAGAATGAGTGGGGGTGTTTCATCCTCTTAGAGCTGGGAAGGAAAGGCATAAACCTCTCTTCACTGCATGCTTAAAGAGCAACCAAGGAACTTTCCACTGAGCATTCAGTAAAGCATGCGCTTTGGCCCTGAATGGGGACTGATGCATCTCCCTTGACTCTGGAGCATGGAGTCTCTCTGTCTGCTGGTAATTGCTCTTGACATACTGCTAAGATTATTGTTGATTTTAATGTTCTCAAGCACTGTGCAGAGTGGAAATGGAGGATACAACTCTCTTAAGAATAGCAATGATAACAATAATAATATTTAATATTAAATAACATTAAATAACACATAGTATACTAGTGCATGGCTTTCTTTCCCTTTCATTCTCCTCACCACAATGTCACCACTATCAAAATAATTACCCATTTAATAATTACCAGATGTGTTTTGAATTTCCTGGGCAGACTTACTCAGAAGCAAGCCTCACAGAATTTAATAGGGTCTTGCATTCTAGGAGATATGCATAGGATTATAATATGCGCCTACAACTCTGAACTGGTTTACTAGGAGGTAAATCTCATTGAACTCAATGGGGCTATCTTCTGAATAGGCATTACACTGCAAATATTTTATAAACAACCCCTTTGAGAATCTCCCTTTAATTCAGAAGGCAGTGCAAGTTATGGGCTTCAACTTACTAGAGCTGTCCTTCTCTAGTGCCTATCAGCTACTAGAAATGGAATGTCTGATCAACATTTTGTTACATTGAGTTGTTTGAATCGATTTTCAGATCCCTTCCAAAGATGTCTTGTGCAAGCAAAAGTGGCAGAATACAGCAGACTGACATTGAAGGGCTTGGCAAATCTTACTGAATCATAGTTCCTAGCTAAGTAGCCAGAAGAGCAAATCACGCCAGGCTTCTAACAGAATGAAACTGCTACTACTACTGAACATAATGAACATCCTAGTCTTTTTATACACAAGAGACCTGTGCTAAATGGAAACTTGGTAGCTAGGCAACATCCCCCTGCTTCTTGTGACTCCCTTCCCCTCCAATGCTTTTGATGCATCCGGAGCAGTTATTTAGCTTTCTTTCCTGAGCTGCCATTCATACTAAGCCTCATGCTTGTTTTAAAACCCCAAGATCAAATGAACTCTTAGCTTATTCTCAGGTGGCATCCCCTACCATCACTGTTCCAACTTCTAGAACTTTGTGGAAGGGCCCATCTTGTCTCTAGTGAACATGTGCTCAGATATATTTTAAACTATGGATAAGTAGTATAAACTACTTACTTACCAAAGAATAATCACTCACACAGCTTTTATATTAGTGGCTGCAGATCATTGCTGCCCAAAGGAGTTTGTTTATTTATTTTATTTATTAAAACATTTATAGGCCGCCCCATCACAACAAAGCCTCAGGGCGGCTTACAACATGATTAAAATACAAAGGTAATACAAATATTAAAATAATTTATCCCACCCCCCCTTGGTGCATCTCGGCAACTAAATATAAATAAAATTAAATACCCCATACCAAATAAAGTAAACAAAACCACCTAAATACAACCCCTAACCAACACAAACATTGAGCATACATAATATCTAAACAACTAAACAAAAATAAACTCAAACAAAACCAACACTAACAATTAAAATAAGACTGAAATAAAAAGGAGTGTTGAACACAACAGACAGTGAAAATATGTTTTGGTTTTTTGTAGCAGGGTGTGTGTGTGGACAGAGGCAGTGGTGCTTGTTGTGGAAATTAGCATGCTACAAACACACCCCTGTCTTCTGCAAAAAATAGGATGAAGAATATTCAATGTTCTTTCCCTCCTTTCACTTATTAAAAAAAAATTCCCCAGCCTTCTCCCAGCAACAGCGTCTAGCCTGCAAGATAGAGAAATAAAATGTGCTCTTGTATCTTGAAACAAATATAATGTATGGTGTAAATCAAAGATACCCACCGCATAAAAAGCTTGACAATTGATAATTGCTCCTGAAGGTTTTTATTCCCCTGCCCCCCATCCACTGGCAACCACATGTAAAATAATATCTAAAGACATGTAGCTGTTGTGTAGACTTTACTGTTTGCTTCAAATCTTTAATAGGGTGGAAGGCACAATCAATGCAAATATTATAACAAACAACATCTCCTCCAATGAGATTGCATTGCTTTGTTGAGGCAGCTGCTGCTAAAGGTACAGGAGCAAGTCATGGGCACAATCGCACCAACCCTCCATGCACTTATTTTCTAACATGAGAGTAGAGCAAACCCTCAGGTGTGAAAATGTCTCACTGTCAGCCCCTAATTCCAGCCCTACATCTCCTTCATTGCTTTTGTTGTCTCTCCCCACCTCCTCCCTCCCTCCCTCTGACCCACACATACACCGTACACAGAGATGCAACCAAATATATCTGAATGCAATTTGGAGGAAACCTATAGTGTGTTTTTCCCGAAGCGACCTCGAGCATTTTGTATAACAACATTTCCAGCTATTTCAAATAGGCACTATTTGTTCCGCCAAAATGGAACATAATCATACCTTTCCTCCAGAATCCATATTGTGCTCTTTCTAATAACATTGCTCAAGCACCAGCAGCTGCATCAAAGAGAGGCAGGAATGATCTCACCTTAACCTCACTGAAGTTTTGAAAAGGTTTAACCTGTCTCCTAAGCCAGTTTAGCAATCACTTACCAATGGCAGATTTATTTAAAGAAGTTAAGAGTGTTGATTATGTGGTTTATGCTGGGAGAAAGAGACAATGATTATTAGCTATATTGCTCCTTCAGTGGAATGGAAAGTGCTGTGAAATATTAACACATTAAGCACCAGAAAACCAACAACTCAACTGGTCAGATGTATGTGTGTCTCATGCAGTGGTGGAATGGACCCACAACTCACAGGCACACTCTGACAGCACATTTTATTAACAAGGATGCTGCCTGCTGCCAGCCCACTCAGATGTTTGGTTCCCACTGAGCTTAATTGCCATGCTCACAGTAGCCAAAGAGCAAAGAAATGAATTTTCTCACCAGCAATAGTTGTGAGCTACCCCTACTATAAGCACAGGTATTTTGTTCCGGCTTGGCCTTGAATGGGCACCAGTGGCCCATCCACTTTGCCAAAGTCTAGTTCCTGGCGGAGAGGAAACTTGCTACAACAAGGTTCTTGATCTGGATCAACACAGCCATCTAGATTTTTGGCTTTACCTTGGAGGATTCAACCCTGTTCTCTTCAGACTACAAGAAAAGATTCTGCATTTTCTTAAACTTTGTGATGGAAGTTAGGTGGAAAAGTAGCTAAGCAGAAGGCCATGAGGAATGAATTCCACAAAGTGGGGAAGGGTCATCACAGGGAAGACCCCAGCCCTGGACAAACTGAGGAGCTCAGTCTCTTCCAAAGAAAGTCAAAGAATCGCGGGAAATGTGGAGAATGAACGATGCAATCTCTTGCAATAATCTCCCCCTCGGAGCAAGCTCCCCTTTGTCAGTGAATTTTCCTCACTGGTCAATTGGACCGGAAGATCTGGCAATGCTGCTCCCAGATGCATGGAATCTGGTCCATTCCAGGGCAGCATCCATTGTACTAGGACCATTTGCCAGCACCCTGTGTGGCTGAGCTAGAAGTGCTATAAGACAGTTCCCACAACTCCTACACAGAAGGCAGGCTTAAATGTAGTTTTGACACACACAAACATGCATGCACAAGCATGCCTGAAAGTTAAAACTGACTCCGTACATCCATCTGTTCCATTGACAGGGGTGCACACGGTTTGACATGGCGACGGGAAAACGGCCAATCCATAGATGGCAAGAGGTGGCACGTGAACAAGCAGAAGTGTCCCGACAGGCCATGGCAGACGTGCAGCACCCTTGTGGTCAGACCCGCCATTGCCAACGACACCGGCTACTTCACATGCCTTTACAAGCAGTTCCCTTCGAAGGAAGACCTGAAGTCCCAGATATACTTATTTGTCAGAGGTAAGCGGAGTGCGCATGCTTGTGTGTGTGGGTGTGCGTGTGAGCCAGCAGGTGTCTTCCTCCAGAACCCCAGAGATGCTGTGCAAGGGAAGGCAAAGGAATAGTTGCCGCAGCAGGAATGGATGGAAAGATGGGTGGGGGCCGTGGGCATCCATGGCTCACGCATTGTGTGCTCAGCCTGAGTCCAGCAAGAGGCGAGCAAGGGAGGGGCCTTTAAAGCATCCAAGGCCAGGTGGCCAGTATTCTTTAGAGGTGGCCCCCAGAACCCACCCAACCTGTTGTGCTGGGAAGAGAGTAAAAGAAATCTAACTTGCTCAGGAAACCTGGTCCAGAAGCCACCCTTTTGAACCCCCACAAAAACAGTGGTGGAGGAGCTGCAACTTGCTTTGTGATGTGTCAGATTCCCAGCTACTAAAAAACACAATGAATAGTAAATTAAAAGTAACCAAGAGATCAGGAGCAGCAGGGAGCCCAGATGTCCCAGAAAGCAGTTCATAGCAGGACTGACCACAGAGCGAACATGCTTAACAGCAGGCTACAAACTATGCCTGTCCTTTTCCCTTTGGTGCATTTGTGAAACGGTCCTTCCTCGTGATGCTTTGGAGGATTCATCCAGCTCTTTCCCATTCTGCTCCATTGCCTGCAGTTTACACTCCTGACCCTTCCCAGCATCTCAGCCCCAGGAATCCAGGCACTAAAAATTCAGTCCCCAATTACACGCAGTGCCCTTGCTGAAGGATGTCCCACCTTGGCCTGAATTGCTTTCCCTGCGGTTACCTCTCCACTGAGACCCACCTGGGACTGGCCAGAATCTTCCCTTTTTAATAAACACAGTGCTGTGTTATGCAAACCTTCTCTGTAGTGGGTAAAAACTGAGCAGTGATTAAATTTAGAAACAATTCAGTGTGTCCTCTAACTCTTCAGCCATTTGGTACAGATTGTAAAATCAGTTTTGCTCCTCAATGATACAGAAATGATCATCCATCTAAATATATTTTTCTTCCATTGCTAAATTGGCATAGAATGAATGCTGCTTACCAAGCCATCAGTCCCAAGGACAGAAGAAGCTGGTGAAAATGAAAATAATATATATACCTAATTGCAAAATATGACATTAATAGGTATGTGTGCATGGGAGAACCTGGGTTAATTAGATTCCTGTAAACATGTTCCAAATCTCCTGGTAGCTTTGGCTCATAACTACTTTTTATAAAAAGTTCAGTGATTCATTCCTCTACAAATTGTTGGCATTCTTTTTTCCAAAGATATTTGTGCTGCCTTTTGAAATTAAGCACTTCTAAAAAAAATTCAAGCACTAAAATCTCAAATACAGTTAACAGAAATACTAGCACAAAACATTTACAATAACAGGAATAGTAAGCTCCAGTTTCTGAAATAAAGATTCTCATCCATTACTTAATACTGAAAAGCAGACTGCAACTGCTTAAGCCTTCAGGGTTCATTTCAGAAGAGTCATGAAGAAAGCACCAAACACAAACTGTGAAGGATTGTTTGAGAATGAAACCAGCACAAAAAAGACCCTGTGCCTTGTGCTCACCAACCTAATAAATCTTTCTGTTGGCAACATGAGCTGGGACCCAAAGCCGGCCTAAGAGCCCAGTCTTTGGGTTCATACACGTTTAAACCACCACTTTGAGTAAACGCATCTCTGAAGTAGTAGAGGCAGGATACACTGAATGGAAAAGGTTGCAGGCAGAATGGGGTGCTTAATTTTTCAGCTCAGGATCACTGCCCACCTGCATGCCCTTTGGTTTTTCCCTCAACTCATCCCCTGCAACATCTTTCCTAGGACTTGGGCTTCACCCCTTTCCAGCTGCTGCTGGCAGGGAGAAAGCAACGTCATCACCGCTTCCTAGATCACACGTGATTCAGCAGCCCAGGGACTTCTTAACAGGGCCCTGCGAAAGCGTAGACAAGTCTACTCCAATCCGGTGCTCACTAGCTGGGTGGGGCTCAGCAGGCTGGGGATTCTGGGAACGGCACTCCAGCACATCTGGAGGGTGACCAGGCTGGGGAGGCATGTACTCAGGCTAGATCGACCAAGCAATGAACCCCCTGCCCCCCATCTGCTCTGTATCTCCCCCCAGTCGGGGCAACGAAAGCTTGGGGAGGGCGACCGTGAGCTCACAAAATAGCAGGAGGCGAATGTGATAAGAAGCTTCTTCCCATCTGCTCTTCTAATTTGCAGCTTGCTCAGCTCTGCTGCTGTTCTGTGATGTTAGTCAGCTCCAACGTATGATAACCCTATGAAGAAATACCCTCCAAAATGGCCCGTCCTCAGCAGCTCAAGGCGGTGGCTTCCTTAATGGAATGAATCCATCTCATAGTTGCTTTTCCCCTTCTTCTCTTGGGTTGAGATGGGAAGGGGAGAGGAGTAGGAGGGGAACAAGTGAAATCCTGCAGCATGATCTGAGTGTTTTGCTCCCCCGAAAGACATGTGTTGTAGCCTGGTTCTGTTCATCTCTGTTTCGCAGCGCATCGGCACTGCACGGTGTGGGCTCCATGGGAGAGCCCTTAGTAGCTGCAGTGTCTCCACACAGCTGTGCCCTGCCCTGCCCTGCCCTGCCCTGCCCTGCCTTTGGTGGCAATGCCAGAGCATCCACCATGCTACTGCTTGCTGCCATGTTTCTATTTCCCCCCAAACTGGAAATGAATTCCTCCCAATGGATTTCGAGTTAACTAGGTGTTCATGCCGTGGGGAGCTGCTGCTTTAAGAATTGTTCAGGACTGGGTTTTTGAAAAGCAACATGCACAATTGGTCTGGTTATTTATGGTGGGCTGAGAAAAACAATTCTGCCAAATGGTCTTCCTCTAAGAGCTCAGGCAATTCTTATCAGGAGGAGAGAAGAATAGCGTTCACTCCCTTTTCTAGCTTGGCGCTGAAATCCCAAAGTGCTTTTCTCAGCTCCTGTTTCCTGACCTTGTCTTTGTTTTGACAGCGTCCCCTGCACAGTGTCACAGGCGTCGTAGACCCAAGCCATGCGGCTGTGCCCCTGGCGGTTGAACAGAGCCCTTTTCTCTCTGCGTCTCCGATTGCTCAGGGTAGTAAATCACCCTGAGACTCCTGTTTAAGAAGCTGCACACCACTTTCTCTCTAGAAGGGCTCAGTTCATGGGCAGCTGCTTTTGTGGCTCTCCCTGAAAGTCTCCAATTGTGCCAGAAACTTATGGGGCTAAAGGAAGAAGAGAGGACAGGCAGCTATGCAACTGAAAAGCACCGATGTAGAATGCAGGGTTGCAGCACAGTTGCTGTCTGAGTTTTGACGCTTCCTAAAAAGCCACAGTCAACGGACTATTGCTGTTGTCTCATGTGGTTTAGGAACAAGCAATGCCCAGTGCAAGACCAATAGAAGGAGGAGGGGATACGCATGCGAAGTGAAGCAGGGCTGCACCTCCCAAACCTGCTGATTTTCCCTATGGGAAGCCCAGGAGGGCCTGGCTGAGAAAGGAGAGGGTCCATCTAGTCTCTGTGTGCGTCACAAGGAAATGTTGTGGTTTCAGAGAGCCATTCTTAATAGATTGCATCACACATCTGCTTGCTGCTTAAATGTGGTTATCAGAGTTCAAGATCTTCACCGGTTGACAGTTCATGTGCTGATTTAGTGTGCAAGGAACACTTGAGCGAATGTTGGCACAACTTGCTGCTCCTTAAGAGAAAAGGGACGTGCCGCTTTCCCACTGTTGCTTCTGCAAGCTCCCACTCCAGCTTCCTGCGAATCTCAAATCTCCCCTTCCTCTTTTTTCTTGTCTTTCTACCGCAGATCAATGTGGCTTCATTTCTCCAACTGATTTCTGCTGACTGCTCTCCAACAAGCCCTTTCTCTCCTCCCCCTCAACTGCCTCTGACCCATCTTTCTGCCTCTCTAGCTCTTCCATGCATGTGCACCTCCTTGACCCGCACCGGGTTGAGACTGGGAACGCCACACCCTGCCTGCCTTCCTGCAAACTTCTGCTGACCTGCCGAACTAGACAGCCTGTCTGCGGGACCCACAAAAAGAAACCCATTTCCATCTCCTTGGACTTCCCTGACAGCTGATAAGCCATTAACATTCTGCAGTGCGTGTCTGTCTCTGCGTGAGACGTGCGTTGCAGCGCTCCATTATTTTCTTTCCTGGAAGGAACTGGTGGCTCAAAAGGTGTTGGGATGGGGAGGGGTGGGCTGCTTCCACAGTGGGGGTTTTTCACCCTGCAGAGGCAACCGTTGCCGCTTTTAGGAATGGAGTTTGTCAGAT
This sequence comes from Varanus salvator macromaculatus, assembly GCA_023646645.1. Classification (NCBI taxonomy): domain Eukaryota; kingdom Metazoa; phylum Chordata; class Lepidosauria; order Squamata; family Varanidae; genus Varanus; species Varanus salvator. Next base: position 6,107,751 of record JAIXND010000674.1, on the reverse strand, counting down.
TGGCTTGGGTTGTCCCACGCATTGTATTTGGCATCAGATTGCTGGCACACACTTGCCAGTGATGTTACCTGACTGAAAACTTGAAAGAGCGCTGAATGCATAAATGCCATTCATTCATTTAAGCGATAAGGAGACGTTTGACTTTGGAAAGATGAAAATCTCACTGAAGCCTGCATCCTGCATGTATCTGTCTGAGGGCTGGGCAGGATCTATCCATCAGGATGACCTAAACATCATCATTGTCTATATTTTAAGTTTTCTCCCCCTGTTTATAAACAGGAAATATTTTTAAAAATACAAAATGATATAAAAGCAGTACACTGCTCTAGGAAGATGTAAAACATTTGCTGCTCTTAAAAGCCAGCCAAATCCAGGTGCAGTGATCTCTGTTCTAGGACAAAGAGAACCCCCAAAGCTACCTTTTAACCAAAGGAGCACTAACCAAAACAGCGACATTTTAAGGTTTAAAAGATAATTAATTGCAAGAGGGTCAAATGCATTTCCTGGGCTGGGGGAGGGACTTCCACCGCTGAAAACTTTTGAGTGGCCAACAAACAACATTTAGAACATAGACAGGGACCTGTTTAATCCTCAGTGTTTGAGGTCCCCCTTGCAGGAGATGAAGTTGGTGTCCACTCCAATGGTACAAAGGGATTTTGCATCTTTTTGCTTTCCCCTATGTAAGTGCATGGCAGCTGATTCTTCTTGGTGTGGCTCAGGATTTTTTTTCCTTGCGAAACCTTGAAGAGGTTTTGGAGCTGGCGAGCTAAGAAACCCCTTTGCCCTGTATTTCTTTATTACATTTCTGTAGCAAAGCGCTTTGGGCAGTTCACAGTCCAAAGCTTAAAAACATAAAGGACAAATGCATTAGCAAACCCTAATGTAACAACCCAGCATTTAAAATCGAACGTGCCCAAAACTGGAGCAAAGATAGAAGCCAGGTGCAAGGTCTAACAATGGACCCGAGTGCTGGAAGGGCAAAAAAAACTGAAAACCAACGGCTTTTTCACCTGGCACTGAAAAGACCACAAAATTGGTGCCAGGAGAGCCTCCCTGGAGAAGGCATTCTACATCCAGGTTGCCGCCACCGAAAAAGTCTACCTTGTACGCTCCTGTCCATCCATTCGGGCCACTCCACACACGCATGTGCCCACACACTCACATCCCTGACCTGAGGTGCAGGTCGTAGCCACATCTGCCCCCTGGGGCACTCCGGGCTGCAACTCCTGCTTTTTGGAAGAGTCTGCCTCAGGAGACCCTCCACACTCTCCCAAGTGGTGTTTGGCCTCAATAGTGGATGTTTTTGTGTGTGGAAAGAGTTAAAAGGATCAGAGAGGCTTTGTTGTTGGGGATGGTGCGGAAATGTGCTGCGGGGGGCCATACTGGTGAGGTGGAGAGCAAAGGAAGGCAGGAACAAAAAGGGGCAGAGGTTGTGGAGACAGCCAAGGCCAAGGCACGACCTCCAAGTGGGAAGCGCCTTGTATTTTTCACTTGCAGCTTTGCCCCACCTTTCCGCCAGGAACTGTGGGCTGTGCACAGTCCTGGCCACTCCACTAAGTCGGAGGAGTTGTACTCCATTGTCCACAGCTGAAAATCTCTATTTTGCAGGGTCTTCTGACCTCATTCCCAAGTATCTGAAGGTCTTCCTGCACTTCAAGGATTTCAGGTGGCTTTCCACAGCCTGACGGGTTGGGCACCCCCAGTTAGATCACAGCCCTGTTGGTGGAGGATGCTGGGAGTTATAATCCAGGCTGGGGAAGAATAATGCATCCCAGCCAGTCATTTCAGAACAGTTGTCATTTTGCATGGTGAGTTTAACAGCCTGGAGTTCAAGCGTGAGGCTTTTAGCTTGAAGAGATGATTCCCTCCTGGCTTCAGGCTAGACAGTTACACAAAACAGAAGAAAGAAGAACTCATTCAAATGAAGGCTACCTTTGTAAAAAGGAGCAATTAGAGATCGGGTGATGTTTCTTTCTGGGTGCCAATTGTTTAGGGGTTTTTCCCAGAGCTGCTAGATCCAAGGACAAGGTGTTCAGGAGTGTGTGAAAGGGACACAGTGAGGTCAGGGTGGCTCCATTCACTGCCAAGCAAGTTGATTCATGCACTCAGGTGCCCAACGAATTCTATGTATGATGGATGTCCTACAACAAACCCTAAAGCTCTTCTAATTAGCGGTGTGGCCATGGGGGGTTGCACTGAAATAGGTCTGCAGGGGTGGGGTGGAATGGCAGGCTCCCATCCCCATTTTCCTAAGTCAGCTGAGTTTGCCCAGTTTTTTGTTCCTGGCATCTCTGTTTCCCTCTCCTCTGCCAGCAGCTTCCTCCCCAGTCTTCCCACTCAGAACTCAAGTTCAGCTCCAAACTCAGAGCCCTGTCTCCATCCTTGGAGATGGAAATCCAGACAGTCCTACAGCCTGTAAATCGGCAGGGATTGCATATAAAACTATTACCTACACAAATAGATTTAAATCTAGATTTGTGTGTGTGAAAATACTTAAAAAGACCTGCATTTATAAATGCCAACATGCTATCATGTTAAATATTTGAGGGGTGAACTGGTGCCAGTAATTGCCATATAGGAAAACAAAACAAGAAGTAATATATGGTAGTGGAGCTGTGTGTTACCAGAAAGAAGGAAACGGCATGTTGTCAGAATTTATATGGATTGCAGAATTCAGCTTTTCTTAGTGCAGAATTTAGATCTTTAAGGCGGAGGGTGCTGGGATTTTCCTTGGGAAGAGTACCTCTAATTCTAAATTATTTGGTAAAGAATTACACTGTAATTGTTATCCTGCTATTGTATGTACTGTGTTTTTATTATTTGAATCCATGTTAGCTTTGCCCATAAACTGCCTCAAATGCTGTTTTTTGATTGAAGGGTGGGATACAAAGTGAATAGCTAACAAGATCAACAAATGAATGGGGTTTAGGGTGCCTGTCACAATAGGATGCGGGAGGCTTCCTTCTCTTCTATGACTTCCCTCCCCGTATTTCTGTCTGTCTTTCTCAGCTTCCTCCCCACCCCAAGTTTGAATATAAAAGAAAGGTAAAATGAAAAACTCTGGGCAGAGACAAGTTTATAAGGGGGAAACCTTTTTATGTGACAAAGTCACCCCCATGTGGTGTCACCTCCATGTGGTGAGTATGTTGTTGGATCTGACTTGGTCGACTGTTTCCTACTCCCTTTTTTACACACAAGGCTCAAATGAAGCTATAACAAAGCCAAATTATAGCACGCCACTTGCAGAGAAGTGGCCAAATTTCTCTGGCTGCAACTGCAAAACAAATGCTGAGAACTTGTAGCATTAGAGGTTGTTGTCTTGCAAGCCACTCTCGAAGCATCGAATAACTCTGCTTCAGGGAATGCCTTAGATCCTGCCAAGACGTGAGGGAATCCATGCCTGCAACAGAAGAGCAAGGCTGTGCCTGAATTTTGCATTGGGGAACTGTCCAGCAAAATGCCTCCTGAAACCTCTGTGGCTAGCCTCATATCCCAGTGGTGCAAAGGGTGAGAGGCACATCAAATCAAAAGGAAGTCTCTTTCTTCACTGATGGTGCCCAGTCTTAGTAGAGGTTGGGAGAGGATGCCCTGGGTGCCTTTGAATCCATGTGCTGTTCAACTGCATTCTCATCTCCTGTTTGGGACACCTGGAGCAACTGCAGCAGGGCCCAAATCCGGAGAAGCTGCATTTGTCAATGTGCCATCATGGAATTTGCTGCCTTCAGGTGTCACCAATAACTTGTTCAGACTGAAATGACCAAGCAGTCTTCTTGAAATCAGCTCTCCCACACTCTCCATCCTCCAGATGTTTTGAACCCCAGCTCCCAGCAGCAGCAGCAGCATAATGACCAGAGCTGATGTGAGGCATAGTCCACACTTAGAGAAGGTGCCAGCCCGGGAAAGGCTCTTTAAGTGGACACTTGCTCAGGGCATGTTCTGAAGGCTCCCAACGCAGCCACGTGGCTGAAGCTAAGCAGGTCTGTGACTGGTCATTGCCTGGATGGGAGATGGCCCTGGAAGCCAAGACTGCAAGAGCACCTCACCTGCACCTGTGCAGCTCTCGCTTTTTGCCTCTGATGTGTGAATGATCCTCTTTTTGTGCAGACTTCCTGGAAATGTCACTCCAGGCTATGGGGCAAGGGGCATTCTGTGCCCAGTGGAGCTTTTTCCCTGTTCTCTCCTTTGGCCAGAAGTTGACAGATGGTCACAGACTAAGCCCTTGGCTGGCTGCCGCTTGAGGACTTGCTACTGACTTCAGTCCCAGCGGTGGAAATGTGGCTCAGCTGTGTAGCCAACATGGTGTCATGCTTGGAGTGTCAGGCAAGGAGTGGAAAGGCTCAGATTCAGGCCTGGGCACTTGACTTGCTCAGGGGTCAAGGGCTTCTACAGAGGCTCTGGAAGAGTTCCGTGGACTTGTCCCTACTCCTCCCCCTTGCAACCTGCTAGTTCACATGCCTCTTTCTCTGGTCAGGTGATGATGGTGAGAAGGGGAGAGGGAGATACTGCGGCCCACCTGTGCACTGGCTCTCTGCTTCCCGAGAACGATTGGTGGTCCTGGCAGTGAGAAGGTCAACTTGCTGTGGGAGGGAGGCCATCGAGGGTGGCTTGCCCTGGGCAGTGCCTTGAGCTGGCACTGCCCACATTCAGATTGGTCAAGGAGCTTGCTGGGTGACTTCCACCCAGTCTCTTTATTACAGTCTAACTTACCTCTCAGCATTGCCCTGAGGATAATAGCAAGGCGTGGGATCGAATGCACAAGGCCCCCAGAGTGGCTTGGTGGAAGGCTGGGATCCAAATGCAGTGACTAATTGCCAGTGAGCAAGACACTGTCTCTCAGTTTGGCCTACCTCTAGGGTTCCTGCTTCTGAAGAGAGGGCGGGGCTCAAGGGAAGCACACCTGACCAACAGGCACACCAGCCTTCCTTTCCTGACAGGTGTGATGTTCTGCTTCTGTGTTTTGCAGATGTCACAAAGCCCTTTGTGGAGCTGCACTCCCACCATCCTAAGCTCATCTACATTCACAACAGCACCGACACGATTGTCATACCTTGCAGGGTCACCTTGCCGGAGATCAAGCCCAGGTTGCTGCTGGTGAGTGCCACTTGTTCTCGGTCTCATCTCAGATGGGGGCCACAAGGACTGTAACCAGGTGTTGTTGATATTATTGTTATTTGGTCTCCCAACTCAATAACGCAATCTCAGAAGACTTCCACACACAAACTGAACAGCACAGTCCTCTCAGTTGATCCTTCTCTTCTGTGCTGCAGCTGAGATGGATTTTCCTCCACATTTCTCCTCTGAATCCTTGTGTGCTAATTTTTTTGTTGAACATTCTCCAGGAAGTCTCAAAATGTCAACTAATCACTAAATGTTAAATGCATGTACTTAATGTTCTGTTACATTTGATCTCAGTGTTTGGCAGTTGTTATTTGGCATAACTTAGTGAGCTGACCTATAATGGCCCCGCGTTTCTGAAAGCATCTGATACATGATATTCAGAGGTGTGTACAGACCATCATCTCTGATGGGTGACAAATTTCAATAATATTTGTTTCCTGCCCAAACCATCCAGAGATGGCAAGAAGTCTGAACAGTGCAAGCCTATACATGATTACTCAGAACAGAGCCCCACTAATTCAGTGGGATAAACAAGACCAGGGGCTGACTGTGGCTCAGATCATGAGCTTCTTGTTGCAAAATTCAGGCTTAAACTGAAGAAAGTAAGAAAAAGCACTAGGCCACTCAGGTATGACCTAAATCATTTTCCTTATGAATATACAGTAGAAGTGACAAATAGATTTAAGGAATTAGATTGATAGAGTGCCTGAAGAACTATGGACGGAGGTCCGCAACATTGTACAGGAGGTAGCAACCAAAACCATCCCAAAGAAAAAGAAATGCAAGAAAGCAAAATGGCTGTCTGAGGAAGCTTTACAAATAGCTGAGGAAAGAAGGGAAGCAAAAGGCAAGGGAGAAAGAGAAAGATACACCCAATTGAATGCAGAATTAGCCTGGAGGAATGTTGTCCATGGGGTCATGATGGGTCAGGCACAACTCTGCGAATAAACAACAAAAAAATGCAGTGGGGCCTGCTCCCAGATGAAAGTATAGGATCACCACCATAGGATCACCACCATACATATAGGATCACCACCAAATGCACTCCAGTTTCAATGGTCAAGGTAAAATTTCACACACCTCAGCAGGGAACAGATTGCTTGTCATGGACCACCCTACTCAAGCACACACACAACTCTGCATTCACAAGCTCTTCAGCTTTGCAGAAACATTGACTGAAAACTTCCCTGTCACCATTGGCATACACTGAATGGTGCCTCATCTTCCTATTGGCCTGCAGCCTCTGTGAAATCCTACAACACTTTCTCATGCCAGTGCAGACAGCAATCAACAATCGAGTTCAGTGGCTTATTTTTAGACTCTTAACCTCCCCAACCTGGCTTGGTGTCAAACTTCTTCCTGCTCATGTCCTGGCACTGAACAGAAGGACCTCCTCCTTCTGGCTGACTCTTTGGATGGATGAATGAATCTTTCCATTTCGAGCGACTGAGAAAGATTTCCTTCTTCCTCTTTTGAAGGAGACAGATGGGGTGGGCCGGGGCAGGGGCAGAATTCATACATGAAAAGGAAGGTGAGGAGAAACAACTCCAGTAAAGAGGATGAGCCCTCCTCGTGAAGGTGCGTGTTAAGCTTGGGAGCCCCTGGTTCTCTTCCCATTTAAGGAAACAGCACTTGTTGTTTTGGCCTTGTCTGGAAATGTTATGTGGAGCCACGCTGGCTGTTTCCTTTGCTCAGAGGAAGTCCAGGGGGCAGGGGAGGAAGGAGCCAAATGATCAGACAAATTTAGAACATCCTCTTCCAAAATTAATAACTGATTGGTGATAATGCTGCAGGAAGCAAGAAAAATAACACAAGGTCTTTTTAAGTGGCTGGATAGACTGGGCCCTCTTTTTCCCCTTTTTAATAAGCAATTATTTTTTATGTTGCACGCAGAACTTTAATATGTGGGACCATCTGAAATATACACACACACATACTGCTTCCAACTTTTCTGACCGTTAGGGGATATTCAGATACAGAGCCATAATATTAAACTTTATTCAATTTTATTATTCCTGTAGCAACGTACTTTCCCCCCATAAATTACATTTCTTATGTTTCCATTATACTTTAAAATGACTGCACTCCATACCCTTTAAATATTTATGGGAAAGTGCACAGGCAGCTAATACTAAAAAGATCCCAACTCCCCATGTTGGCTGAATCAAATTAGTAGCTTCAGTTGGGCTTGAAATACAAGCTTTTCAAAATTCCTCCCCTCCCCATATAAATTAGCACTGGAGAAAGCCGAGAGGGTCATAAGTCTCCATGGGGAGGAACCAGCCAAAAAGGAGGATACTGTGAAGTTGCAGTGTGCTGCCTGGCTCCATGGCACTCCACCATGGAAAGGCACATGCAAAAATGCAAGAGAAAGGCTGATCCGTAGAGGATTGCATGCTTCATACGTAGAATGCTGCAGATCCAACCTCTGCCCTCTCCATTCTGAAGCATTGGCCAACAGGGGAGGCAAAAAGAAACTTTTTCTGCCTTGGGCCCCGTAAGCAAGCCCTTGCCTGGAACACAGATCTCTGCCATCCAAGATCATCTTGTGGACTGGCCCTGAATGTGTGAGAACATTTCAGAGCCCAGTGATACAGCCGTGGTGAGCGTCCGCATCGTGCAGTTCAGGGGGGCTCCCACAGGGGGAGCAATTCCTAGCAGGCTGACACCCTGGAGGCCAATGCAAGGCCCTGGTCCCCCGTGATTCTGTGGCCTCCACACTGTGACAGAAAGGAGCTTTCCTTTCAAACAAGGCATGTGGGATGTGGACGCCTCATTGCAGTGCAAACACACCCTCCTAGAAGTAACCAGGAAACATGATTTCGCTTTATAGCCAGGTGCATGCTCCTTCATGCTTGGTTGTGAAGGAAAATGAGTGGTTTTGGTTGCAAATTCAGTAGCACAGCAGCAATTCTGGGGAGGGGGCAGCCCTTGCTGGGACCAGAGAGGAATTGGCCCTGGACCAGTGGAAGTTGTCCACCCACCACTGCCCTTCTAGGGCCATGAAGGCTAAGATAACCTTGAACCAATAACAGGGAGAGAAGGCGTATGTTGGAGTACAATGCGTAGAGAACATTCGCAAACCTTGATGGGGAGGGTGATCACAACTACTGAAAGTTTCTGCATGGTCCCTTTTAAGGCCGCAAGTTACAGTGTGGAGTTGCTTCCCCATATACTAACAGAAGCATTTAGTCACTGAAATCTTATTCCGGCACAATGGCAAGGAATTCCCTACCCAGACGACTCAGTGGGGGTGGATTCATGGCCTCCTCTCACTCAGCCTGCTCAGCTTCCAGTCAGCTATGAGCAAACCGCTGCTGCCACCACACCATTGGAAGAAAGTTTGCATCCTGCTTGCATCCTGTGCTGCCTCAGGCCATGAATTCTTGAGTGCCAGGCAGAGCTTCTGCTGCCCAAGTGCCTTTTCTGATAGAACAGTGGCTAATAAATCAGCTAGACAGACAGTCCAGGAGGGGCACCATCTCTTATCTGGTCCTCCTTTTCGTCTTCTGCCTTTGTCCTCCCAAGCATGATTCTCTTCTCCAGGGAGTCTGGCTTTCTCATGATATGTCCAAAGCATGACAGCTTCAGTTTTGTCATGTTTGCTTCTAGGAGAAGCACTGGCTTGATTTGATTTGATGTGATGTGATTTGATCTGATCTCAGACCCACTTGTTTGTCTTTCTGTCAATCCAGGGTATTTGCAAAGCTCTCCTCTCACAGAAATAAATATAATTTTAAAAAATCACATGCAAAACCTGCTGTGATTATACTGCTGAGTGGGAGAAAGCTTGGAGTTACCTGGGGTGGATTTTGGGGCTTGAAGGAGCCATTCTGAGCCATTGCTCAGAACAAATCCCTGGACTCAGGATGCTCTCATCCCCAGCGTGTATCTTTTGCATCTGGCTCTGGGTGCAGTGGAGTGCCACCAAAAGCCAAGTAGATCTTGCAGGCCTGGAGTCTGCTTGCTTCTGTGTTAGGGTATGCTCATTACATGTGGTAGAGTCCAAGCTCTACCTTTCCTTGAGGACATTGCAATATCAGTGCCAACATTTGGGGGAGGCAACAAATAATCTTCTGTATAAACTTCTCCAGCGGCTAAGATCTCTGCACGACACCCAGTTCAGAGTCTATCTTGCATGGAGGCCTTGTTTGCCTCTGTGAAGCAGGGCATTTTCCATTACTGCCCTCTAGCCAGCATACTAAAAAGCAGAGACATCACTCTGCCAACAAAAGTGCGTATAGTCAAGGCTATGGTTTTCCCAGTTGCAATGTATGGCTGTGAAAGCTGGACCATAAGGAGGGCTGAGCGCAAAAGGATTGAGGCCTTTGAATTGTGGTGCTGGCGGAGACTCCTGCGAGTCCGTTGGACAGCAAGGCGATCAAACTGGTCAGTCCTAGAGGAGATCAACCCTGACTGCTCTTTAGAAGGCCAGATCCTGAAGATGAAGCTCAAATACTTCGGCCACCTAGTGAGAAGGAAGGACTCCCTGGAGAAGAGCCTAATGCTGGGAACAATAGATGGCAAAAGAAGGAGGGGATGGCAGAGGCTGAGGTGGCTGGATGGAGTCACTGAGGCAGTTGGTGTGAGCTTGAGTGGACTCCAGGGGATGGTGAAGGACAGGAAGGCCTGGAGGAATGTGGTCCATGGGGTCGCGATGGGTCAGACACGACTTTGCAACTAACAACAACAACAGCCAGCATTGTGGAATGGCCTCTCCCACACAGTCGGCCTGGCCCTTGTGGTTGTCTTGCTAACAAGGCAAGCCACGTGAGTTTCAACAGCATTTTGGCTGCTCTTTTATTCCGTTGCTGATTTGGGAGGTTTGGTACTGTTCTTCCCATGAACACAGTTTGCCAGTTCTGTGAATGTGATTTTGAAAAATCTGTCTGAAAAGGGGGATTTTTTGAAAGAAAAACAGGATGAAATAATATTTTTTTGAAAAGCTGAAGGGAAGGAAGGGAGGCCAGGTTCTCAGGCAAGCACAGTTGTATATATTCAGGCTTTCTCTCAGTCTTAACACCTGGGTCTCTTCTTTAGTATCCTGCCAGGACATTCAGAAGTGTGAAGAAGGAATGGGACCCCAAGAGAGGATTCCTGATCAGTTCGCCATCCTTTGAGTTCTTCAGTACCATAATCATGTGTGTTGCTACAGTTGGAGGAAATGAATACACGTCCCTTTACCTGTCACATATAGTAGGTGAGTGGCCTTTCCTTGTAACGCTTTGTTTTCCCCATGGTAAGATATTCCTTGCCAAACCTGACTCCAGTTACAGACATCAAATTGATTTCAGTGCAATCCTGTGCACATTTAAAGAGAACCAGATCTGCTAGCTGGGAATGCTAGGAACTGTGGAACTTCTTTCTGTCTGAGCATGCATAGGATTGTGCTTTAAATCCCACCAATATCACTCAAAAATCTTTCCTTGCAACACCATTTGTCAGGTGTTCTCCAGATATTCTTCAAAGATTCTGATCTTTGGCCAAATATTCACCCACTATTTGGAATCTGTGTTTGCCAGCCAACCTTGTTCAGTCTGGGACAATTGATCTTCTGTTTCTTCCAGAGAGGGAAGTGTGGAATCTGACCTTGAGAGCAACTGCAGAGAAACTGCTGGTTGGAGAAAGCCTTCACCTGGAATGCCGAGCTGAGACAAAAGCTAATGGACGGATTTCTTTTGTATGGGAATTTCCTGGAATGAAAGTGAGTCATTCAGACCTGTCCTTCAGATCACAGGCTGTTGGGTGGCCTTGTAGCTCAATATCAGCAGCACAGATTGGTGGCAACTCCCCAGAGTTTCTCCCAGCCACAGCTGGAGATGCCAGGGATTCAACCAGGGGCTGTCTGCTCTGCAGCCGCTCTGCGGGTCCTTTGAGGGCAGCCAAAGGCTTTCCCATTTGCTGACTCCTAGTCTTCTGTGGTCTCAATGCCTCAAGGGAACCAGAATCTGGCCCATTGTGCACAGTGGGTCAAATGCCCACGGTTGGCCCCACCAGTCCAAACAAGGGGGTCCACACTTGTATTTTTTTCTACAAGTTGAATGGTTATGTCTGCTCTCCTAAACATCCAGGGCAGAGAGCTTAAGCCGTGAGGTAGTAGAGAAACGAAATTGATGATGATAATGTGTGAGGAATCCATTCTGGGTGGAAAATCCACTGGATTCCTTGGATTCAACTTCCTGGACTCCTATCTGTTGCAGTGGCCCAATTTCGAAGGCATCTGTCCTTGGAGAGGACTCCATATGCCCACGTTTCATGCTGCTCCTGAAACAGGAGGGAGGGGCTGAGTATTCATCCTGATCAGCCCTTCATGCATGATTAGATGCAAGTTGTTTCAGTTAGAAAGCATTATGAAATCTATTTGTATTTCATGATTCCTCAGTAGGGGCACATTACTTTTCAACCTAGCTGACTGTGGAATGCAAGGAGTTGCTTCCCCTCCCCACTTTTAAAAAACGTACATAGGTTTGTTTCTTTAGGGATTCTGAGCTCATCTCCTAATTTCATAACAAGTTCGTCTTCTGTCTCTCTCTCTGTCCTTCAGCAATATACCCCGAAAAAGAAATTGGAAAAGGATAAGGATAGGATCATATGGAGAAGCTCAAGTAATATTACCATCCAGAATGTTACGATGGAAGATAAAGGCATGTATGTTTGCAAGGTGACCAATGCAACGCAAGAACTGAAGCAGAATGTTACAGTCACCATATACAGTAAGAATGACCTCGTAATATAATATCTAAGCAATGACGGAGCAGTCAGTTTGACGTGGAGGAAGCATCAGGACGGTTATGCGCCCAAGGAGATCAGAACATGCAGCCAGCACTGTTGACCCATATCACTGATCAGTTCTAGACGTTTTCCTCTCTGCCCTCAGGAGCTCTGTAAAGCCAAAAGACTGACTTTTACCCTTTAGGTATTATCCTTTACCCTTCACAGTATTGTGGCCATTTTGCCCCAGAACAGAAAATCTGCACCAGGGGTCAGTTGTTTGCCAGGCGCAATTCAACAGGTTTTGTTGGTACTGAACTGTAAAGCTCTAAATGGCTTCGGGCTGGGAGAGGATGGGAATTTTGTTTCTGTTCACAAATCATGTGAATCTGCTCCATTCACAAATGCAATCAAGAGCAGAAATGCAATTCTAGTGAATTTTTGCAATTTCTAAAACATGGATTTGCATGCAAAATCTGTCTGTACTCATGCAAACAAGCAAATCCACATTTTCATGTTTTAACCTATGGTGGGGTGCATGTTTTTGGCTGGAGAAGTTCTATTTTTAAAATGAGCATGCTCTGATTGGGGGAAAAAATGTGCATTAAAAATATGTGTCTGGGATTTACTCCTGCCCTTTTTTCTGTATTTAAGAGAGACCTTTCCTCAAAGTTTCCTACAAGAGAAATCCTTCTTATTGGGCTAATGAAGGACAGAAGATGCTGAAAATGGCTTGGAAGGTGGATGCTTTTCCTTACCCCAGTGTGACCTGGTAAGAATCAAGCAGGTACTTTAAACTGCCCATTGAGCTGAATTGCCCAGAAGAGGGCAAATACTGATACAACAATCTGAGCGCACTTCTGTGTGTGTCTACTTAGAAATATGCCCCACTGTGTTCCTGAATGGCTTTGCAAAACATTGCTGTATTTGGTTCTGACTCACTGGTGGTGAGAGGAAGATTTTAATTTCACCCCATCTCCACAACCTGGACCAGCATCACAGTGAGTGGGTACAGACAGCACACTAACCAAGGGTTGTGTGTGGAGGTGTCATTACACTGTGGGTTGTTGGTGATCTGCGGATCTATCATGCTGACTGAGCCCAGATGCAATAACAAGCCATGAAGACAACCCATGGTTGTTTACCATGGTTTGGTATCTTGGCTGGGTGCGTACAACATGTCAACCCATGTTTCAACAACAGCCAGTTTTTCAATGGGTTATTGTCTTGCCCTCTCTTGCTCTAGAACTTGTCCCATTTAGCACCCCATTTTCCTGGGCTATCGGAGGGGATTTCCCATTGATATCTATGTGCATTACAGAGTCAAGGGTGCAGCCAGAAGAGCAGAAAAGATCTGAAAACTTCTTGCATGTAAGAGCAACTCAACTGTGCCTTACATTTGGCATGGCATTTACACTGTGTGGACCCATCATGTTGATTGGATCATCCTGTGGGACACCCCTCAGTAGCCTGGGTCAGCCTCCCTCAACCTGGCGCCCTCCATATGTTGAGGGTGCCAGTTTGGGAAATGCTGGTCTCTGATCCATTGCATAGCTGATTCATCAACCCTGGTGGGTGCCAAAGCCAGCAATGAGGGGCAAGAAACATGCTACTTGATGGGAGCAATTCAGGCATCCTTCTAGATATGCTTTCCACAACCTGCACCTGCCAGAAGTGGTCAACTAGAATTCCTGTCCCCTTCCAGCTATACCATCTAGACTATGGTTGGCTGGCTGGGCAAATTGGGACCAGTTCTAGATCTGAGCTGAATCTGAATGGCCAGCAACTCTACAGCTCTTATGGTGGGATTTCAATTCTCCTTTTTTTGCTGCTCAAAACAGGTACAAGGATGGCAAGCCACTCATTCCAAATGCGAACTGCTACAAAGCAGATCCCACAAAATACAAGCTTGTCATAAAGGATGTGAGAGCAGAGCATGCTGGGAATTACACCATAGAACTGAAGAACAGCATTCATGGACTCTATGAAAATTACACCATCCCATTGGTTGTGCGAGGTAAGCATCTGATACAGCTGAATAACTTCCCAGCGTATTGCTTTGCATCCGGTTTCCAAGGCCAGACAAAAATGACAAGCATCTAGCTAAGGTTTTTGGGAAATGTCAGGAGTTGACAAATGGGTTGGAGAAAGTAGTTCGTGGGAGAACCAGCTTAGGTCAGGCTAACAAAGAATGCTTTGTCTTGTTTTCTTCGGAGTTTTGCTTTTGTCCTCTCTCGCAGTGTCCCACTAGGTTAACTTTCAGGTCCCTTCATGGTACGCTTGTTTTTAGCTGCTTTTGATGGGATGGCAGCTTCTCCAGTGGTTGGTAGTCCTTCCCTTGGGAAGCTGTTTGGACTGGACAGCATGCCAGCCCTGTGGAATACAGAGGTTGTCTTGCACTGAGTCAGACCCATGGCTCCCTCAAGCCCAGCATGGTCAGGACAGGCTGCCATTGTTTCTGTGGGACTTCAGGCAGGGTTTTTCCCATCCTCCTGGAATGCCAGGAACTGAACTTTAGACCTTCGGTATGCCAAGCAGGTGCTCCATCTTTGAGCCAGCTCTCTTCCTCCCCTGGCCTTTCTTGGAAGTTTGGGCAGTATAGAATTCACTCCTGCAAGAAGTAGCAATGGCCAACCATCTGGGTGGCTTTAAAGGGGATTTGGATGAATTCATGGAGGAGAAGACTCCCCATGTCTGCTAGTCCTGATGGCTCCATGTTATCTCCACTCCCAGAGGCAGGCCTATACACACCAGCTGCTGGGGAACATGGGCAGGAGGGATCTGTGGCACTCATGTCATGCTCATGAGTTTCCTGTGGGCATCTGCTTGGCCACTGAGTGAACGAAGTGCTGACCAGAGGGTGCTTATGCTGTTCTGTTACAACGCCAGTCAGGTGCTTTTACTTCATTTATTTTTATGCATTAATTAATTTTTCTGGGATGGTTTGCAGGGCAGACACCCTCCCTAGATGTTCCATTTTGCCCCTGATGTGGGTCAACTGGGACCTTCCCACTCAAAGAGGGCTGGCCCAGGGATGTTGGTTTGGGCACAACCCAAAGAGGGTGCCCAGCTTTCAGCACCCCCAGTATCTATGAATCATTATTCTGTGGGCCTGGCTTTGGCTCACCCCATTTTACTTGTGGGAGCTTGGAGCTCCTTTTCAATAGACATGGCAGAGTGTGTGTGAGAAAGTGAGCACTGCAGGCTCATTAAAAGAGGGACAGATAGATAATGTTCTGAATTGAATTTAATAATCTCTGCCTTTGAAATGGTGGGATGAAAAGCCGCATTGTGTCTCCGCGGATGCACCATCTCTTCAGCAGGATTCTAATCCATTTAGCTGGTGTGGAGAGAATGAATCAATCCAATTCTGTGCCCCAATTTTCCACCTTTTGTAAAAAACTAAAAAAATAAAAAAACCACCTCTTTTCTAATTTGATAAGCCAGTAAAATATCCCTGTAAAAAGTATTCCACTCTTCTAGGCCACCTTTCCCAGCCCCTGTGCCTGCCAGCTTCACGTGGGTGTCGGGATTGCTGCACAGGCCTGGAGGGGGCGCTGCCCCAGTGCTGAGGCCCAAGACCTCTTGCTCCCTGAGGCTAAGAGCACACTGCTTCCCCCCTTCCCTTCTGTGCACAAAAGCAGAATGGACTGACCAATCTGGTGCTTTCGCAGTCCCCACCCCACATGCCAAAAGGTTTACACGCTTAAACTACAACATCCCAGTTTTGGTACCTTGGCCCTTCCCTTTTTGCCCGCAGCTCCATCCCGCAAACCTGCAGGTCACCAAGTCAGTTGTTGCAGCGATGCCAGGGCAAACTAAGGGATGGTGTTTGTTGCAAAGCTGAATGGATTTTTAATCCTTGGTTTAGGGGTTATTTTTATACCAAGATATATCTCCCCTCCCTACTGGGTCTTCCTTGAAAAAACTTCTATTTGTCTAAAAATCCACTGTGTGTTCCACAAAATGAATGGGTTTAAGTTTATCATATATTCAGCAAAGGTATCCCCTATTTCTGACATACTTGGCATTCAAGGTGATTAGCAAAAATTTCCTATCACTGTAACAGGAAGATAACACAGCAATTATATCTGAAAACGGATGTGCCTGATTATACTAAAGGCAACTCTTAGATAATTAGCAGCACACAAACCAACACAGGCAGTCAAGTTACTCGCAAAAAAACCCTAATAAACCAGAAAGGATTTTTCTGACGGCTAAAGATAATGCGGAAGGGGCTGGTGAGTCCATTATTGTGGGACACTTGAATGCAAACCCAGGGTTTCTCTAGGCTTTCACAGGCAGGAATACCCAGAGAAGGATCCCTGATGGCCCTCAGCTCTCAGGCAGGGCTGTTCCGCAGTCCTTGGGGCACACTGGTAACACAGTCATCAAGGAAGAAGGCTCGGTGATGCCAACCTTCTGCAGGAAGGCATTGAGCAGAAGAAAAGGGTTGACCTTGGTACAGAAACAGCTGCAGAAGGGGGTGTGCCTCTTCCAGGAGTGTTGCGGGAATCATCCTTTTGGTTGCAGCTCTAGAGGAAATCTGTCGCACAATGCTGAATTCCTGGAATTGATTTTTTATTTTTTGGTTCGATGTGGATGCTCACCTCCCATTTCCATCCCAGTTGGACTGGCACAGTGTTGGGACGGCACTCAAAATATATTGGGTGCAAAATGGAGACGCCTGTCCCTGAATGTATGTTGTGGAACCGGGCCTTCATGTCCCCAAGGACTGATGGATCTGTCCTTCCTAGCTTCTGTGATAGTCCTGGGAGCTCAGGGATGGGGCACAGCAGCAAGAACATGTGAAGAGGTTCTGATTGCACAGCAGCAAAGGCAATGGTGAAGATGAGGACGAGGACGTGTGTGCCCAGGTGGATACATCTTTTTGGGCTGGCCTAACAAAGCTAGGGCCCTTTTGTTGACTTCGCAGGCTCTGCCCTCACAACATGTCTGGTTATTTGTCCAGTTGCAATTGTCTAGCAGAGCAAATTCCTGTAGCCCCTGGAGAGCATCCAGAGGGCCAAAATAGTCTTCAAACACTGAATACTGGCAATATATTGCATTCCAGCAGCCATTTGCTACTGCTTCTGCTTGTCCACTGTTGTATAGTGGCCATGTGTCCTCTTTCACAGAGGGCAGTCCTCTCTTTGGAGCACTGCCAGAGGACTGCCCTCCAGTTGATGTGGCCCCTATTAGAAAGACTCTCCTGTCCAATCCCAGCCTCAGGATCAAGAACAGGAAGCACTGTTCACACAGGGGGTGCAGGCAAAGATCTCCCTCGGTCAGCCTTCCACACTAGGGCAAGATGAGCTGCACCTCTGTCTGAACTGCAAGGGATGTGTGCATCTATTCATCTCTATCAGCTTGTGCAAACATTGTGCAGACTGCCCTCCTCTTCCCCTGCTTTGGCCACCCTGTTGGTCCAAGAATCCCCATTGCCAGGGCACTTGTAATGCATACCAGGCTTAGCCATGCCTTCAGCCCCAGTGCACTGCTGCCCTCTTCATGCCTCGTGAACCATCCAAGCATTCCCAGAGCAAGCACATGTCTGGTGTCCTGAAGTCACCTGTGAATGACATGAGAAGGTGCCAGGTAGCAGTGTCCCTTCCTGCCTAACCTGCAGGCCACTTGGAACCTCACTGTTTTCCATGCAGAGAGGCGTCCCTGGGCCTGGGCCACCCAGGTTCCAAGCCCACTGCAGAGACAGATGGAATTCCGCCTGGAAAGAGCAACATAACCCTCTTGCTGGCTTCCCATGTAGGATTCTTGATTTTTCAGGAGGTAGCTGATCACTTAAAAACAAAAAATAACAACCATGCTTCCTTTACATATTTGCACATCAAGGGCTCTCCAAGAAGCTGGAGGGTTGCTGTGTTTTTGTTTTGTTGGATTAAATTCTCATCCAGAGCCAAAGCTGCAACAGGCAAATGTCTCGAAGAATTTCAGAGGGCTGCGGAGAGAGCAAAGGCTGACCTTAACAAGCAGCTGGCGAAGGCGCATCCTGGCGAGCCAAGAACGAAAAACGTGGGAGAAAAAAGTTATTCCAGGCTTGAGTACAAAGGGAGGGGGGTTGAACTCTGCTTGTGATCAAGCGAGGGTATTTTTCATTCGCACCCTAAAACAAATAAACTGAATTCACCGGGTCTTTTCAAGAGGCTTTTATGCAACAGCAGTATTTCTGTTTCAGCTAGCTGGAAAACATACTGAGCGATATTACTAAAAAGAAGCAAACACACTGTGGCCATTTTGCTGCCTTGTCGAATTCCTTGTATTCACTCCAACACTGAGCCGAATTTGCCCTAGAAATATAGCATACCATATTTAACAAGGAGCGACAGCCAATGTGCCATGCATGGAGCATTTCACAGTATCTGAGACCCAACTTGCAACAGAATTTAGTAAACTTTTTCCTGACTTCATTCACCAGTCAGGAGAGATTCCTTTGAAGAGACACTTATCACAGCCTGAGAATTGTAGGAGATTTTTTTCTGGCTAAACTTGCAAGGACTATGTCCTTATCAGACCCTCTGCAGTAAGAAAAAAAAGATGGAAGAAGTGAGGAAAGAAGGGAAGGTTAAGAATGAACAAGAGCGATGCCCAGATCCCTGTAAAATTCCAGGATGACACACTGAAAGCTGTGCCTGGAAACATCTGGGGGTTCTTGACTCCAGGATGCAAATTTTGATCTAGGCTGGGCAGAGGGGAGCAGGGAGGAGTTTAAAAACCAAACCCAAGTCATGAGATGTGAATGCACATCATGTTTTATTATTTTAAATGCTGTGTTGATGATTCTTTGCTATTTTCCTGTGTTCATTTCACATCCTTATTAATTTCAGGTTTTGCAATTAATGATCCAACTTGTTCTTACAAAAAACAAACCAACAAACGATGCTACTTTATAATGCTACTCTATAATTTATAATTTATAATTTCTACTTTATAATGCTACTAGATGCTACTCTAGAGGTCAGACTAGATGGCCCGGGAGACCCCTTCTGACTCGCTCTTTTTCTATGTTTCTATGTTTCTACTTTGGCATGAGTCCACAGAGCTCACTGCAGCTTGCTTCTGTACCGACATACTATATATAGGGTTATACTATTAGTATTTTTCCTTCTACTTATTATAGATCAAGTTCATCTAAAGTTAAAGTATGTGAGGCCAGCAAATATTTGCATATGTATATTATTTACTCTCCTTCTCTTGTTTTCTTTATTTTTGTTACTGCCTTATTTAGACTGTGGGTCTTTTCTCCTTTTAATCCATTTTATTTGCTTAATTGCCTTAGATGGCAAAGTCTATGGATATTTATTTGGGAGAGAGTCCCATTGTGTAAGCATGCACTGCTAGGAACGCAAACAACGGTTCTTACTAACGTACTTGGAAGGGAACTGGGGGGCTGGGTCATTCCAGGTCATGAATGCAATGCGGGGTTCCGACGGGAAGCAACCTGGCCTCAAAGTTGTAAGATCTGCACTGGAAGCACCCAAGTGGTCGTTCTAGAATAACCTACAGCAATTACGGACAGAAGCATTCACGGCATGTTTGCAGTGCTAATTAGAGAATGCTGTTTCGGTTGTTCACTAATGTTCTCGCAGTGCCAGCACAATCATCTCCGTCAGCAAAGCACCCCAGGAAAGGAAATTGTGTGCCGCCCCCAAAGAGGCTGGGCCCCCAAAGTCACTGTGCTAACTTTAGGTGTGGTGCAGGACGCTGAGGCAAGAATCAGGTGTCAGCCCAGCTGGTTCCTGCCATGAAGTAGCGCGGTGCCATTTTGCCTTTGCCTCGAGCAGCAGAAGCCTTGGGCTAATGCTGTTTTGCATCCATGTCCCCCCGTGCCCTTTCAGACATGCAACCCGATCATGCACTGAGCATGCCACATTCTTTCCTTTATGAAAAGAGTTGTTGGAGTGCCTCTTGCTTTCTCAGAAGGAAGCAAAGCAGGAGTGAAAGTGGAGAAGGAGGAAAGCAGAATTTGCCAAACTGTCCCAAATCGATATTTCAGAACCTTATCAACTGAAGCCACACTGAAATAGAAGAGATTGGAAAATAGGCGGCAGGTCAACCTGTTTACACACCTTCTCTTAGACAAGCATGCAGGTTAATGCATGCCCATGCATTTTTAAGAGCAGACAAGGTGTTTATCACATTTGCCTGGAGACAGGAGTCATTTAAAGGACATGAACTCAAAACAATAAGAGCAATCTGAAGAGTTTTACTTTAATGTGTAACGTGCCATCTGTACAGGGCTGGCCGCATGATTGGGCACTTTTCCATTGATGGAAGTCCCCGAATTGCTTCTCCACTTCACCATCACAATCTGCTTCTTCCTGAGCTACAGTAGAGGGGAGAAGGGGGAACCCGCCGGCTCTCTGCCAGCAGCCATGAGAAAGCAGAGGGGGAGCAAGAACAGCTGGTGGCCATGGCAGTGGGAAGGTGGACTCCTTGGGGAAGCGGCACAGCTGAGGGCTGCTTGCCCAGGACCACCCCCCAAACCCAGCACAGCTCATTTTAATTCTTCTGACACCGTCACCTCTGCCTTTAGAAACAACCGTGCTTACAGTGGAGTACAAATGGCGAGTTAGGGTAGGTTAATGCAAAGCTTAAAATGTGGGATCTTGGTAGACCAGCCAAGACTGACTGGCAAGAACAGCTCTCCTGGGGTTCAGGTGGGAGTCTTTCCTACCTGGCCCTTTTGCAAGTAAATCCCAGGCTCTACCAAGGAGCTGCAATGACATCGATCATGGGATCTTTAGCAAGGGTGCTTGCTCGCCTGCTCTTCAAAGAAGCAGGTGTGAGATGGGGCAAGTCTGGCTGGCAGGGAGGTGTGTTGGACGACGTCGCCCTGTGCCGGCAGCTAGCGAGTGATGCCTCTGCTGACGTGGAGCTGCCCTCCACGAGCTGCCCCTGCCCTCCAAAGAATCGCCCTACAGTCCCAGTATTCCCCAGCCAGCCATGGTGGGAACTATAGTCCTAACGTCTGGAGAGCCACAGAGAAGCCTGAGAAGAAGACTCGAGTCCATGCAAGCTCCTTTGTGGCACAATTTTTTCTCCAACCAGGGAGGGAACAAGGCAGGAAAGCTTTGTTCCCTGTTTTCTGACATTATTTTTCCCAAGGAATGTTTTGGGGGAAAGGCATATCTGAGGCTCTTCTCCCTTTTGAGTAAGATGGACCCAGCTATAGCCCAGGAGAAAAGGATGGCACCTGCATAATTCCAACCAGCTTGGAAGGAACAGCAAGCAGAAAGCGTTCTCTGCTCATGTAGCAATGGGGGCATCCTTCTGTTATTCAGGTCTCTTCTCACACCAGCTAATGCGTCTCATCAAGGCTGACCAGAGGTGCTCAGACTCAGAGAAGAGGGACGAATGGCTTTTACATTTTAAGCGTGTTTGACGAGTGGGTGTGTGAAAGGAGGCCATGGATGCACCAGTCCTGCAGGTCTGCTTTCTCCTTCGTTGTAGCAGGCAGGCAACTTGGAAGGAGTGTGTGTGCCAGGGCAGGAGGCAGAGGGGTGGCCACTGGCTATAGAAAACAGCTGAGACTTTGATTGTGCTGTAAACGGATGCATAATGCAGGAGAAGGGCAGCAGGTACACCTGCTAGGAAAGCTCTGGGTGATTTGAAGACAACCAGCAAGAACTTCTGACTCCAATTGTTTTACAATAGTAAGGGTAATATGACTTTTCCCACCTAGATTAGGCTGCTGAAATGACAAAGTTTTGAAGATAACCTGGGAGGAGATTTTGTGTGAAAGGACCATGAGTTCAGTTCCAGCACTAGAGAAAAAAAACATGCTCCTGGGTTCAACACATGCTCAGAGGCTTTAATCTGAGGATGCATGCCTTTTGCATCTGGCTGGTGGGGCTTTGGCAAAAATGCATGCAAAGAGGATCAGTCAGTCCTGGCCTTCACCCTTCCCTGGGTTAATTAGTGCATGTTAGCAGATGAAGCTTTTCAGGATGTGGAGATAAACAGAATCAGTTGCTGATTCCAGCAGGTGCTGCTGTTCTAAAAGGCGTAACTATAGGCCTCTGTTGAAGAATCGGCAACTCTGCGACTGTTCCTATGTGGGTTGGGTTCATTCTTGGCCCAACAGGCCTTCCTCCAATCAGGTGCCCTCTGGATATCCTGGACTATAGCTTCCATCATCCTCATTGGACATGCTGGCTGAGAGATGAGGCACAGCCGAACATGTCTAGGAGGAAGTAGAACAGGGAGAGCCCAGGGCAAGAGTGCAGGTGTAAGACTGGTCACTTAGCATGCGTCTTCTCACTCTGGGTTCAGCACCATGGAGGGCTCCTTTAACATTTAAGCTGTGTTTTGGAGGAGGCCTGCTATCCCATGGATATTGGGGCCACCAGCCCTTCTGCTCCTTTGCCTTCCTGGCGAAGGCAGAACCACCCCACCCCATTTTGCTTCTGCTCCCCCTCCTCCCTTTGTGGAACTTTGTTGGTCTTTTATGCCAGACAAAGGGAGACATGATGCTCCTGCTGGGGACAGTTCATGCATCGCATCCATGGGCCCTTTGCGCCAAACTTCGTCACACACCACCCAATCATTTGCATGCAGGCAGATCAGGTTTTAAACTGTCTCAGCCATGCATGAGATGGCACGAAGCTTCCGCCTGTGGGTTTAAACATATAAGCACCCATTCACACATGCCAATCCCTCCCCAGCCTCGAAGCCTCATTCATTAGCAGGAAATTCAGGCACCCTTTTAATTGGCAATTATCTTCAGTGATAAGCCCTTTGTCACAAAAGTGGGCGACAGGCACACCCACGTGCAGGCTTGGGAGGCAGCATGCGCTTTCTAATTGGATGAAAAATTGCCCACGGATCTTTGTCAAGCTGTTCTGAAAACTGCCATTAAATTTGTAAAGGAGGGACTGAACCAAGTGTTGCCTGAGACCCTGCACTCGCTGCTCACTTGGTGCTGTCGCTCCCACAGATTTGGACGCACCTGTGCATTAGTAAACAAACAGTTTATTTGCAAAGAGGTGCCAGAGGAGTTTTGGAAGCCTTCTGATCTCACATTAGTTCTTTGCAAATGTATAACTTTCATAAATGCCAAATTCACACCAGTTTGGGGTTTTAGGGGGCAGGATTGCCAAGAAGCCTTTTTTTTTTTTTTTTTCAAGAAGAGCTTTGCTTCACAGCCCTTGTCTGATTAAATTTGTGTTTGAGATGCATGATTTAAAGTGTGACTCTTGCTATATTTAGATGCTGGCATTTGTTAAAAATGGGTTGTCGCTACCCTCCAGCCCTGGCATATTTGTGCGGACAAGAAGCTGCTCAAAGCCCACTTTGATTCTCGACACAAAGGCAGAGAGATTGAGAGAGAGAGACTGGCTGTGTGGCCCTTGGACGCATCCTTGAAGTATGGCCTACTCTCTTTGGGGGGACTTGCTCCCAGGACACCAGGCATAGGATCACCACTTCAAAGGAGGGACCTGGAGGAATTAGAGGTTGTGCCTGAGTGTAAGTTTCAGGGTCGATCCGCCCATTCTAAGCCCCTTTTCCTGTTATAAAAAGTAACTGCACAGGGACCCCCAATTTAAAGTGGGGCCTCAGCATGGAAGACGTGTGGTGTTTAATCTTTCATCCCCATGCCCTATTTGTTTATTTGTATTTATCAAAAACTTTTTTAGACCATCCCTTAATGCAGTCTTGGGATGGTTTAACAGTAAGACAAAATAAAATAAAACACAGCCTCCTAATCAAATTTTTCCAATCAACAATAAGACCCCCATTTATTTATTTATTTATTTATTTATTTATTTATTTATTTATTTAAAACATTTGTATGCCACCCCCATTGCAACAAAGCCTCGGGGCGGCTCACAACACAACAAACACAAAAACATTAACAATTTAAAACTATTTAAAACTGGCCCATCTCAAAATACCGATTAAAATACTATAAATACAATTTATAACTAACAATTAAAATAACTTTTAAATAAAAAGGTCTTCACCTGGTGCCGAAAAACAAATAACGATGATGCCAGGCGGGCCTCTCTGGGGAGCGCATTCCATAGGTGGGGTGCCACCACAGAGAAGCCCTCCTCCGGGTACTCACCCTCCTAATCTCACTCACGGAGGGTTCCCGGAGAAGGGCATCTGCTGCCGATTGTAAGGGGCGGGAGGGCATATATGGGCGCAGATGTTCCTTTAACAATCAAGTCTTAAAACATTGGGAAAATAAAAAGGGTTTGGCCCGGTGCAGAAAAGAATAGCGTGACAGTGCCAGGGGAGCAAATTCCACAAATGAGCTGCCACTGCAGGGAAGATCTTTCTCTGGGCAGCCACCCTCCTGGTCTCCTTCAAGGAGGGCTCCTGGAGAGGGGCCTCTGCCCCAGATCTTAAGGGACAGGGAGGCACATGTGGAAGGAGACATTCCTTCAGATAACAAGGCCCTAGACAGCCAATATCCAACACAGGGGGTGGGGGGGATTTCATAAACCTTTTTTTCCCCACTGTGGAGAATGGCAGCTTTGGGGCACAGAGAACTGGGGCAGAGCCCCCATGCCCCTTCCCTCAATGAGTGAGTTTGGAAAACAGGATAATGCCCTCTCAGGGGTGAAGCAGAGGAGTTGTTGAACTTGGGGTTCTTGCTGAAACATGGGTTGTGGGGTGGTAAAAACTGTAGCTCAACAACATCTGGAGGGCCACCAATGTCTGCCACTGCTGCAGGACATTGGTGGCTTCTCCCGGCTTCCAGAAACATGAAAAATTGAAGTCTGTGGAGTCACTTCATAAATTCCTAGGTGTTACAAGGAACAACCTAACACACAGGTGCCATTTTCTCTGACAGCCATGCCTCTCTTGCAATGTATCATACCACCCTAGACCTAAAGTGTTAAGAAACCTGCGTTGCCATGGAAACTTCTTTATCAGTTTATAGTCCTTCCTCTGAAGCAGACAGCAAAAAAGATATCTCAGAAAAACACTCCTTTTAAGCATTAATTCTCATACAGTTATTAATGCATCCCTCATAAGCATTTCATGCGCCCACAAACCATCATCATCGTGTGGGGGAATTGTAAAACACAGAAAGAAAGAGAAAAATAATAATTAGACTATTTTCAATAGATCCATCTTTAAGTTTAAAGCAAATAATTGCTCTTTTGTTCTTCCAGCAACAAGTTTTTGATTCAGTGACTCACTATCCTCATTTTAGGTTTCAGGTAATAATAACAGACACTTAAAAATCATTATGGTATTCTGAAATTCATGTAAGTGCTTATTTTAATTAAGTATGAAGTAAGGAAATGCTTATTAAAATAGATAATACAAATACTGTTGTGTTCATGCCATCAATGAAAAGAGAAAGATCATATTAATCTGCTTGGATATTGCCCACTCCATACTCCAAGACTTGTAGCCCCAAGCAGTCTGAAACCAAATATCTCAATGCATCTGTCCTTACGCATATTCTTCCTTGTGCCCCAGGATCTGTTGAGAAAGATGAGATTTTAGGAACATGGGAAGATGCTGGACCTTTGGGTTGGACCTTTGGTCTATCTTGCCCAGAATGGCCTGCCCTTTTCAAGAAGAGTCTTTCCCACCACCCAATCTGATCCCTTTGACTTGATCTGCGTAATTTCTCCCGCGGAGCTAAGCCTGTGGCAAATAGGTCTCCATCTTGGCATACCTATGTGTGGAAGAAAGCTGCAGGGTTCTAGACCTCTTATAATGAGTACCTGCAAGTGTGCAGGTGTGTGCAGGAGTGTGGACTTTTGGCAGAAACATTTCTGAAATTCTCCTGCATTGGCGTTTCTCTCTGGATCCAGGAGTTCTGAACTGAACCATCTGTTTCTGAACTGGAAGCCATGCATGAAAAAGCCTTCATGGTTGCATTTTGTATTTCAGGGTTTTGCACAAAGTGCTGAGCCTGCCAGCCCGGCAGTTCATGTGGGACTCTCCACTGCTTTCCTCATTAGAAGGACAGGCAGTTGTTGCGCATATTGATGAAACACCGCCAAAAAGCAAACTCGATTGTATGAACTGCTGGATCACAGCTGTTTGTGCACAGTGTGGGGAACATGAGAGGGCTGGTTGCATTGTGTCATTGCCCTACTATAGCCTTCCCCTAGGAAACTGGTGTGCCACTCTGCAAAGAGAATGTGCTTGCTGAAGTACCAGCACCAGGCTTTGGAAGGTTCTTGGGCAAGACACCCATGACGACTCTTCTCCTCCACTGGGTCTGCCTTCTGATCTCCAAAATGACCACCTGCTCTCAATCCACCATGGAGAATTTCTCACCTGGGAAGCAGTGAGCCACAGAACAGGCAGTGTGTAGCATCTCCCATTGTTCCTTCTTCATAGGGTGGACATGGGCAGTCCCATGGAGGAGCAGGGGGATTGTCAGGGGTGTGGGCTGCTGGGTGTGGGTCCTTGCATGCATCTGGCCCTTGGCTCCAGCTCTGAAAACAGGCACGTCTATGTGGATCTCTGGTCCTGGTTCTGCTTCACCGCCTGAGCCCAGTCCATCAGTTTTCCATTGAAGCAGACTTGTGGCCTGCCTGGTGAAGCACACCATGAGTCTAGATTTGTGTGCCTGCCAGCTTCCCTGTTCCAGTCACCTGTCTGATCCCGTGTCTGCCTGGCAGAAGATACGGAGCTGGGAAATAGCCATTTATCATTTCTTTGTCTCAGTTAAACTGCTGGAGGACAACTTAGAACATTTCTTTCCTGAGACTCACAATGCAAATATCTCTGTGGGTGGCATCATAAAACTGTCATTTCCTCACCTAATCAGGCAAGAAGTCAAGAAATGAAAAATATGCTTAGGATTCAGCCTGGCATGTGCTTAGACAGAAAAAAAGCCCTCCAGTGCCCAGCATTCCTCAGCCAGAACTTTTTCCTGCCTAAGCATGCACTGGCTTGTGACATTCATGAAAGAAATGTTTTAGAACATTCTGTGGATGGTGCTCTGCCTTGTGGAGAGCACAACTGGGCTACAGTAGCTGACCAGCAGTGACTCAAAACATGGTTATAACCTATAATAAAAATAACCAAAAAGTAATGCATGAAGGATTTAAAATTGGGATCTGTGTCAAAGGGCAGCCAACATACAATGGTACCTTACCTTGGATGAGGCCAGGAACTTTGACATTGCCAAGATCTCAGTCAGCAGCAAGCTTGCTAAAGGAGCTGGGTTCAGACAACGCATTTCAACAACAGTCATTTGATGACTGCCCACACTCAACCTTTGCGTGTGGGCTATTTTGTTCTCTTAACCCAGCTGTTGACAGTCAGAACAGGCAGTTCTGACCTAGATGCACCAAGAATATGGCATCATGACCAGATAAAGGGGATTTAAGAGTCAACCCCCTTGAGACCAGCCCTGAACATTCGTTGGTAACATGTGTAGCTCCTTAAGGAATTGGTGCTAGAGCTGAGAGGTTGGACCTCTCTCCATCCAAGGGACACAATCAGCTTTGGAGAAGGTCTTGGGGCAGACTTCCAGTGGCAGATGGGGCTGGAGGCAAAACGGGCCAGGGCAGAAGCCCAAAATACCAGCCAGTGGTCGATGGATAGATTGCAGTTCCATATCCACAACAGCAGAAGCTCTCTGTGTGGTTCACTTCAGTTAAAGCTTCTACTTCTAGCAGCTTGTGAAGGGGATTTCAACCTTTTAGAATTGGGGGGGGGGGGGGCTGTGCAAGACCTAGGAAACCACAACATGGTCAGTGATCAAGAGAATGGGTCAGGGAAAGAGGACGCACCCCCTCCCACGACGTACCCCAACATTATAGGGTTCTCAGCCCATTTTGAAGTTCCTGGATGCTCTTCAAAGCTCCTCTGCATGGTTCTCAGGATCTGTTGCACAGCTTCGGTTCTGCTCATTGCAGCTGTCTGGAAAAAGCAACTCAATGACATTTTTCTTGCGGTCTTTTTTCTTTTCAGTGAAACCCAAAATTTATGAAAAGGAGACTGATTTTTACAAGGCTGAACAAGTCAAGAAGGGAGGAGAACACAGGCTCCAGTGCACAGCCAGTGGGGTCCCTCTTCCCACCATACACTGGGAATGGGAGCCGTGCAGTCATGCAGACAACGAGTAAGTAATCCTTGTGATGCATGTGTCTGGTTGCATACGAAGCATTTTTGCATGACCCTACTTATTAAAAGCACAGGGGATGGTCAGTCTTGAAGATGCGGAAATGCTGCAGAGTAAGGAACATTGCAAGCATTATTTGCTAATCCTGGAGAAGAAATAAACAAATAAGGGGCTTTGCCAACTGGGGGTTATAGAATGTTACACTATTATGAATGTTCTTCAACCTGTCAGCTGTGGAAAGGGATGATCCAGGGACTGGATACCGATACTGAGGAGAAACTGAAAGGACTGGGGTTGTTTATCCTGAAGAAGAGAAGACTGAGGACTGAAGACTGAGCCTCTTGAAGGACTATCCCATCCTTCAAGTACTTGAAAGGCTGTCACCAAGAGGAAGGATTTAAATCTCAATGTGGGACCTAGAAGCCAACAGGATGGGCCATTTCAGGATGTAGGACATTTAGGAGTTGCAGTTCAACATAATCTAGAAAATTCCCAGGTTGGGGGAGGCAGGTCAATTTCCACAGGCCCTCGGAAGACTCGCTTGAATTCCAACATGCCTTTCCTGTCTGAGCATCCCTATTTCTCCTTCTCTGAGAAGGAGCGGTTTGGGGCTTCTCCCACACTGCATGCAGCTAAGTCAAAGAAAACCTCTTCCCACTTCACTGGGATGCCCCCAAAGCTTCCAAGCGCCACTGTTCAAGTCACATGACCCACTGAAGCAGAGTATAGTTCAGCAGACCAAATGCCCAAAGGATTGCAGACAGATCCTTTTTTAACCTTCAAAGCAAATGTCCCCAGTTGCCAACTTGACTCCCAAGAGTTAAGACTCTTTTTCCCCCAGAATAAACAGCTACCAAAAAACATCGACCCCCTACTGGGACATTTTGAAGTTTTCAAATATTCCAGTTGAAATATTCCAACAGCTGCTCAGAAGCAAATAAACACGTCCCTGCAGTATGTGTATCATAAAGTCTTCGAGCCGGAACAGAATTCAAGCTGGCTTTGTCAATTTTGACCATCCAAGATGAGACGTTAGGAGAAAAAGGGACAAACAGCCAAACAGCAGACGTCTGATGATAGTCTGATCGTATTTTGGACACCAATTCGATCACAGTGTGGTGACAGAACTGTGGAACTCTTTTTTACAAGAAACAAGAATATTCAAAATGGTGTTTCTTCCTATGAGCCTTCGTGCTGCTTCTATGTAATTCTGGGGAGCACCATAGCCAGCCCTACATTACATCAGGCATTCTTCATGCCTCCTAAAGTTTATAGATCTGCAATCATAAGGACTAGTAACTTGTGCTATGTTCCACAATCCAAGCTTATATACAGGGTCATTGGATAAAGAGTATGTATGCCAGGAAGAAGAAGGCAGGTGACAAATACTGAAACAGGGGAACAAATGGGGCTTTGGACCAGGGCATTAAGGCTCACAAGGAGGAGAGAAGTTCAGGGGAAAACCCTGGCAGCTGAAGGTGCCATCAAGCCTTGCCAACCCATGGTGCCGACATGCAGGTGTCCGGCCCTGCATTATCCAAGTTGACTTGCATGGGCAATGGCCAACGTCATCTTCACAGAGCGCACAATCAGTGTATGGAATTAGCTGCCACAAGATGTGATGGTGCTTACCAGCTCAAGATGGTTTAAGGTTAGACAAAATTGAGGAGGGAAGGACCACTCCTTTGTAGCTCAGAACGGCGGGGGAACATGTTGGCCTCGAGCTGGGTGAGCTCACCAGATCACACATCTGTTCTGCATGCACATGAAGAGGGGACTCTTCTTCCAGGTTCCACCCAAGGGGCAGACACGGGGGTTGAAGAAACAGGCTTGTTTCCTTGTGAGAAGCTGGGGATGGAGCAGAAGGGATGACAAAACCCAAATTTGCCAAGCAGGAATTAAGAGAGTTAACCCCGAGGTGCTGCTCAGTATCATTCCTGCAGGCAAACAGGCCGTTTCCTTTGTTCCTGCTGCAATGTTAGCAGAAGAACCCATGGGGAGCGACTTTGGCTCAGGGCTGAATGGAGAGCAGTTCCCTTGGTGAGCACCAGTGGAGATGTCCGGGAGCCAAATGAAACAATTCCTTGTGCACTCTAACCCTCCTCCGCCGCGAGAGGACTGGAGTCAGGTTTTCCACCCATAAAAATAAAGGACAGATGTGGGAATATAAAGAGCTGAAGGGGCTGCTTTAAGCTCTTGTTATTTTTTTAGAGATGTTTTCTTGCCAGGGGGTGGGGGGTGATTACTGTCATTTGAAGCGCTTGGGTGGAAAATGTTTGAAGTTGTGATCACAGCCGCCTTTGTTGTCCAAGGTCATGCCTGGCCACAACGTGTTCGATGAACGTCCAGGAGCATCGCCCTGATCAAAGTCTCCAAAAGATGGAGAGGTTCTTGACCCACATGCCTCCCCAGTCTGCCCTGGATTTTGACAAAGCAGGACATCGAGTTTCTAGGAAATGCTCGCAGGGTGGGAGGTCTCTGGGCATGTTTCGGTTTGTTTTGTCTCCCTTGCACCCACGCCCAAAACCTCCAGATTATCAGATTGGCCCTGTAATTCCAAAAGCCACCAGAAGTCTCAGTGTTTACAAATGGCTCATATTTACCCAGTACTGTTAAAAGAACCACTGTCTTGCTCAGGGGCACTTTAAAAATGCTTGCAAATGCAGCATTTTTCTTTTTTATCGTAGATCCAAATTTGTGGAGGGCTGTGTTCATTGGACCGCCCGGCCCCAAAGGCAGGGTGGGCTCACCTCTTCCTCGCCGCTGTGCTGGTTGCCTTTCCGCTTGCCCCGTCCCTTTTGGCTGGGCTCACACAACCACCCAGAGGGGGATGCAAGGAAAGTGGAGGCTTCGCATTGCTCACAGTGAGGTGCTGAGGTGCGCAAGATGAAATAGCAAGAGGCCTGTGGACTCTGTAGATTCACAGCAGGCTTCCGGCTCAGATGGGCCTTAGACAAGTGCTTGATGCTCCCAGCTGGCCTCAATGTGGCCATTCTGGCAAGCGGGCCTTAGGATGAGTCACTCTCTGGTCAAGGAACACCTGTGCCCTCCCCCACACTCACACACACACATACACCAGTTTTGCAGTGTTGCCGAGTGGTGCAGCCAGTACACAATTGCAATTCCAAGCAAACTTGAGCCATGTTCTGCTGCTCTTTATCTATAACAAACGGCATCAAATTGGAAACTGAAGAAATGTACTTTAAAGTGAGTGGGTGGATATTCATTTTTCTAGTTAGTCCTGAAGGAGTTTGCAGAGCTTTGCGACAAGAGTTCAAACACTTTCAGCTGCTTGCTGAGGTTTTCTGGATGAACCAAGAATGTTCCCGGGCACCCCGTGATAAACCGGGGACATTCCTGGGCACCTGCTTTAACTCAGTTCCCACAACCTGAGGCTGACCCTGCTGGGAAGGGCCACTGTCCATGGTGCTGCCATTTTCCCTTCCATGTTGGTCAGAGGCCGAGTTCCTAAGGAAGCTCCTTAAGCCAGAGCACTCCCAAAATCTTGCATGCCAACAGAAAGCACCTAAGAAAGCTTTCAAACTGGAATATTTTCATGGATTCCAGGATATTTCTTGTGTCAGGTGACTAAGTTGCAGGACTGCTACATCTCTGTCCTTTCCCCATTTCAGATGCAAGCAACGTGGGAGAAAAATCAAAGTGGAGGACATCATTGGACGTGAAGCCTTATATGCAGCCAACAAAATCAAGAAAATTGAGAATAGGACCGTAATTCATGACAATACATTAAAGGTAAAGATAGAGCATAGTGAACATTGATCAGATGCAGCTTTGCTGGATTTACTGTGTCTTCCTTTCTGGATTTTTTCCCAGGCACCAATTTCCTTCTAGCACCAAATCTTTGGCATATTTTAAATTTTTTCTCCCTGGGATCATTTTCAAATCTTCTCTGTTTATTGAAATGCTCAGCTCTAGTAATGATGTCACTTGCCCCATGTAAAAAAAAAATGAAATAGCTCTCCAAAAATGCACAGCTCACTCAAAATTCCTTTTGGTCTCAAGCCTGAGAAAGTGCAAGGAGCGATGTAGCCACGAGAATCCTCACAAAGGGCATACAGCTAATGAGTTCTCTTATCTCATCCGAATGCTCAGCTGTCTTACAGAGCCTTTTTGTCCCTCACTGCATCATTCCAGTCATACTAACTTCCATCTCTTTTTTTCCAATTTTGGAAAATTCCCTTTTTAAGTAAGGAGAGATGAATGCAGCTGGGTTTTCAAGAAAGCTGTCTTACCTATCTGTCTATCATCCATCTATCTACTATGTATCCATGTATCTATCATCTATCAGCTTCTCCTGTGCTTTGCATCTGAAGATAAACTTCCCATTTCTTGCTATGGAAACTCTAGAATAGCTTTCAATGTAAAAGCAATGAGCATATTTGTAAAAGACTGTCGATGGTGCTGATGGAGTGGCAATGATATCATTTCCCAAGGGATGGGAACTTCCCACTATTGTCAAATTCTGCTGGTCTTCAGAGTATGATAATCCCCTGTGAAACATGTCTGAGTGGTGATGACACCCTCTTCTCCCTGGGAAAATGTCCGTATCCCCATTTCTGTGCATCTGTATGGATTCTTCTGACTATTTGCTTGTTGTGTGCTGGGTAGAAGGGTGGCTTGGCTGTCAAGGCAGCCCAGGGACATCCCTGTCCAAGAAGGAGGTGTCAGCTCCCCTAAGAAATGTTGCTAGCACCCTCAAAGCCATGCTTAGCTCCCTCTCCTCCATGGTATGATGCTTTGCCCAAGCAGGAACCTTCAGGTAGTGATTCACATTTTTCCACCAGATGAAAATGGGGCAGAACTCATATGCTGCCTTCTAGGAGGAAACAAATGCATTCGGGGATGGTTACTGCTTTCCTTGACTTTCTAAATCCTAGAATGCTACTTGGACCAACTCTGCTATTTCCTTGGCCTTGTGGGCCTCGCAAGCAAGAGGAGGCCACTGTTAGTCTTCTGACTACAGGCTGAGCTCCTGCTGCTGCAGGAGGATTCCCACACTGGATTCTGTGCAAAATGCTGGCAGTCAGATCATATACAGTAGGATGCTAACACAGGGAGCAGCCAGATCACATAGGACGCAGGAAGCAGCTTGGTTCTTCCCATGCAGGGTAGCAAGATTCCCTCCACAACATGTCCTATAGGCAAAGAACGTGGACCACTGAATGTGGACCACCTTCTCCTTCTGTGAAAAAAGAAGCCATCTCCAAAGCACTCTGAAGAGAGGAGCTCCTTGAAAGGTGTATGGAAGGAGTGGTTGCCACTTGCTGTTGTCATCTCTTGATGCTGTTCTTCCCTCACCATTGGGAGGGAGAGAAGCAGGGAGGATACCTGCAAGAGTCAGGAGAAATAACAAAACGTGAAACTGAGGAAAACTCAGCTTGGTTGTATTTCATGCAATTGAAAAAACAAATCTGTTTTCCTTGGATCACTTCACTGTCCAAACATTCAGTGCTACCATTTCCTGATAGATGGTTTTGAATAGATTGCAGGATATCTTGCCATGCCTCTGTGTGAACTGTTGGGCAATGTAAGCACAGGTGTGTTAAGCAAAATTTTAATGTAGAAAAAGCATCATGTTTCAATGCACTACCAAATTTCACATACAAGCAGAACTCTGATTATAGACTTCACAGGCAAAGCATGGATACATGGAAGCACAGATTTGTGAATATTTCTGCTATAGTTTAGATTCTCACACAGTTGTACTTTTCCCCAAGTGCTTACTTCATTAAGACATAAATCTGGTGCATCAAGAGTAGACTGCCATTTAAAACATGTGTATAAATTGCACCATTGTACAATTTAATTTTTTTCTCATTCCTTCAAGCTTAAAAATCTCCCTTTTGAGAATTGTATCTCTCAATTAAGATGAATAAATCTAAATTATCTGAGACTTGGACTTCAGAACTTTCCCTGCCAAGTCCCATGAACAAACGCTCTAAGGAAGTCCATGGATGGTTGCATGAAGCAAAACATTCAGATAATAGAATATAACATGATAAACAATGTACTGATGAAAAT
The DNA here is from genome assembly GCA_023646645.1 of Varanus salvator macromaculatus. Classification (NCBI taxonomy): domain Eukaryota; kingdom Metazoa; phylum Chordata; class Lepidosauria; order Squamata; family Varanidae; genus Varanus; species Varanus salvator. The sequence goes on along the minus strand of JAIXND010000674.1, from coordinate 6,073,811 downwards.
TGTACAGCCTCCAACTTTCCCCCACCCTTTTCAGTGCTAACACCCACCAGAATTGGAACCTCCAGGAATCCAAGTGATCTATTTCCCACTATATCCCAGCAAGTGACTTTATTGGCACTTGGCCAGCCTGTGGAAGCAATAAAAATGTCAGCAATGCTGACTTGCTGGGTTTAAATTGACTGTGTTATGATGCTGGCATTAGGTCAGACTGGATAATCTTTTCTTATGTGCTTGAGTCTCTTGGATGATAGCAAGAATCTTACATCACAGCGTTTGCCCAGGAGAGGCATTCCCCCAGCTTCCAGTGTATCACTTGCTTTGTTTTGTCTCCTTGCACTTCAGGACTGTGCAAAAAAAGTTCTTTGGGAATGTGTTGCTGGCAACCAAAACGCACATTGCTTATCAGCCCGGTTCAGATCCATATGCTGGCCAAAGATTCTGTTCTGGCGGTAGAGAAGAAAAGACACTTTTTGCCTTGCCACTTTTATAGTGTTCCCATTTATTTAAGTGTGAGACTCCTTGGCACTTAGAACAACAATATAAAGCAGCTAAGTATGACATCAAGCTACATGAATTTTAATCCTTGTTAAAGGAATCTGCATTTGCAAGTCTTTGGGAATGGCCTCTATTGTTTATTTTCATCAGTGACTTCCTGGATTAGAAGTGGGTAGTTTGTATGCCTGAAGCCATCCTTGGAAGCAGTATGCATATTTCAGGCTCCTTTTCCAAAAAAGAAACTTTTCTCCGTGTTGTAGGCCCTTTGTAGGCCAAGGAAGGACCATCAAAGGCTGTGGGGAGGATGTCCGGTTATGCCTTTGTTATAATAGGAGCTTGCAGACTACCTGAGGTTATCGAGATCCACCAACGCTAGAGGAGGAGAAGCTTGGAGGCATCTGGGCCTGATAAATGCACAGCTCCTTCAATATCTGTGCTATCCAGTGTTGGGAACATGGGAAAGATGTGGCTGTCTGTGCTGCTGGTGAGACCTTTGTCCACTGAGACCAGTGTGGTCTATTCTGAGGGCCATCAGCTCTCCAAGCTCTCAGGCAGAGAAAAGTTGCATGCCACTAAGCCGTTCCCCTGAAGATATTGGGGCTCCTCCAGAACCATCTGCATGCAAAGCACGTGTTCTGCCCCAGGTTATTCACTGTTGTCCAAGCAGTGACCAGCAGAGGGCCAACTGTTTACTCAGGGCCAGATTTCTTGAGAATGTGATGCTGGAAGCTTATGGTGTTTTTCTGATATAGCCTTTATTTATAGGTGGGGATTCATGGCATCAATCACGCAACAGATTTCCGCTCCCTCAGTAAATTTTGCACGTGAAGCTCTTGTACGCGAAAGATCCTTCTGCAGATTGGAGAAGCACAGGCAGGAGTGGGCTAGAGCGCTCTGGCTAAGCTTGCTCACCTCCAGCCCACTGTTCCTCAGCCCCTCCCATCTGCAGTTAACCCAAGCTTCATCCTTTGTTCTCCCAGGCCACTGAAATGCCACATTCCTTCGGGAAAGCTAATCCCCCATCCCACAACAGTCCCTAGCTACTTTCGTGTCATCAAAAACTGGAGCTGGAGATCATGCAGGTGAACCCATGGCTCAGAAGCAAGCACTCTGTGCTTTGCCCAAACAAGTAACTAGAGCAAGACCCTGGCCAGGTATGCACAGGTGCTACCAGAAAACCCATTCAAGAAAGAATTGGAAGGCATCCCATGAGGACATCCAGATCAATCCGCCCCCAAAGCTACACATGGGCATAAAATGTGGCACCGATCCTCTACGTGGGTGGCTAAATGTGAAGAGGCACAGATTGCACAATTCTTCACCTTTGAGAAAAGGGACTTGTGCAATTCTGCTTTCCACACACACTGGTCTCACCAAGAGATTTATTGATTGATTTGTGTTATTTCTGCACCAACGTTCAGGGCAAAGCTATCCTCGGATGACTCACTTCGAAGACAGTCAAAAGCACGAATACTAAAATTATCTCATTACTGTTTAAAAAAACCAAAGCCAGCCACCTAAAACTTTGCATGATGAGTCCAAGACAACAGATTCAAACCTGTTGGAAAACAGCGCAGAAGCAGGAGCAAAAGCAGAAGCAATCCATCCCTTTCGAGTTCAGACAGCACAAATGCCTCCAAGATTACCTGCCTCGGTTTATATATTCTACAGCTGCCACAACCCAGGCCAATGGGTTTCACTGGGACACAAGCACCTCAGGCGTGCCTGGGCCACTGCATGCACTGTGCAAAGTGCTACCTTTGCGAGGCTCATTGATTCCAGAATGACCTCATTCCCATGAAGTCCAGGGCTAGCCAAAGACAGGTTGCTGCCTGAAGCAAAGGGCAATGCAGTGCCAGTGTTGCAATGGAACCAGGGCTTGCAGGGATGAAGACACTGGACACCTTAATCAGTAGGAGTGCTGTCCCCATAGGCTCCAGCCACATCCCTCAGCCGTCTCTGTTCTCTCTGAGCTGAGCTCAGATTCACACAGTAATGGGGGCAGAAATGACTTTTCCCAGCCACAGTCTATCGCTGCAAGGGCCCACCTAATCCTAGGTATTTTGGGGATGCCTTGGTCTTGAATGGGCAATTAATGGTGTGAGCCTGTACATAGTTAGGGTGAAAAAGGTTCTAACAACTCCCAGCATTCCCCCGCATTAAAGCACATTTTTCAAAGAATAGGAAGCTCATGATAGTGGAGAAGACTCCTCAGATGGCCAGTTGGTTTAGAACCACACAGCCACCTGAATTTTTGGCCGCTGCTTTAGCTCATGGCTGTGAGGGGCACCAAGAGGCACTCCAGAGCCTGCGGCTGGACCACCAATGGTGACAGCCCTCTTCACATGAGGAATGCTAGCCAGGGGACTGCCTCCTCCTGGGGTCACCTCCAGGTGACTCCCATCTCTCCCTGCCTCCCCACCTGCCTAATGAAGGGGCCGGCACTTGGGACGTCAGAGCCTTGTGCGAGCAAGAACAATGTGGGGAGTTGCAGAAACCTTGGAGGGCAGGTGCAGTCCCACCACTGCAGTGCGAGGCTGCTGAGCCCCTGCACTGCAAGCTGCATCCACCCGGACCTGAAAGCAGTGAGTGTCGGGAGGGTGTGTTCACAGGGGACTGTTTCTGGGGAGCCCAAACTGGGGCTATGGATTGCGTGCCTCGTGTTCCCTGTTCTAGCCCACCCTTTGCCCCTGGATATTTTCAGCTATTAGGAACTAAAATATTAGAGAAGGTGTTTGATTAGCCAGGAGTGCTGTAAGTCCTATCCTTCCACCCTGACACATTCCCCACTGGAAGCTCTGCATTTCATAGTGCTCTTGAATACTAACAACATCGTGCACGCGATGGGTGGGCAGGAATTAGGCTTGGAGAATACGCACTGTAGGGAACGCCCTGGCTACCTGAGTCCTTTTTCAGTAGGATTCTGCAAGTGGCCCAAGCAGCCCAGTGCCCCCTCTGCATGCCAACCTTTTCCCTGTGCCCCTCCTGGCTGAGTCAAGCTGCCTTCAACGTCCAGTAACTCACTGAGGGCAATCAGGACTCACGGTCCTTGTCAGGCCATCTCTGCTCTTTGCAGATGAATTATTTAGCTTGTCTGGGGAGTCCCCAAAATATCCGGAAGCCTGGAGATGGCTCTACTTTACTGTGCTAAAAATAGACATGGGAGCACAGACTTTACAAGAAAGACCCTGGCATGGAAACTGCTCTTGCAGCTTCTGGCCAGCCAGGTGTGACCTCATCCAGGGGACGCCACTCCATCCCCTCCAGGTTTTCCAGAGCCAGCCCTCCTTCAATGGGCAGTACTTTTCCATGCCCACCGAACAAGCTCAGTCTTTACTGGGCCATTTTCCTGCCCCTCCCCAGAGGTGTTTCATCTATTTATTTGTTGGTGCTTCTGCAATCCCAGGAGGTCCTGCAAGACTGCCAGTGCCGTCCTCTGATGAGTGGATGGTGTTGTTTTGGCGACCTAAGAATCCACTCTTGGAGAACTGATTTTGCTACTGATGGAGAGACAAACAGAGAGGCAGAATGATAGCAAAGCTCTCTCCGCTGTGCTTCAGGGCCCCTTTCTTGCCATCAGAGAGCAGGCTGCCTTCCCTGAAACCTGTGTCAGATGGGAACAGTGAATAAATTGGCTGCAATGGCTTAATAGTGACTTCTTTTAAAACAGTAACTTAAAAATACATCTGCTTATGGCCAGGCACTTGACAGATTTAGGGGATAATTGAAGGACGCTCGTGTAATCCTGCTAATTCCGTCTTCCCTCAACCCCCTCCCTCCATCAGGGCTCCATCAGTCTCCGACAGCTGCGGAGATTTCCACCCACATCCCCGTCTCCCCCTCCACTTCACCCACATTGCCTTGCTGAGAGTAAGAGGGAAAACAAGGTTTGGAAGCAGCACTTTGGCTGTGGATTTCAAAAGCAAGGAATCAGACCAGTCCTGTCTGTTTTTCCTAATCTCTGGATTGCTTCTATGGAAAATCAGTTCAAGGGCGCCCCTTCCACACTTGAACCTTTGCAGAAGAATTTTGCAGGCCCAGTTCAAAGGCAGCAGAGCAATATCTGGTTCACACTAGCCTTCCAGGACAGGTAGCCCAACCATACTGAGCCGTGGGTAGGTAGGCAGGTAGGTTGGCTGGTAGCTGGTAGGGATGCACCCATGGAATGAGAGAAAGAGAGAGATTAAAAGACTCGCCTAAGTGCAGACTGACACACAAAAGAGACATCCAGGATTCACATTCAAGGCAGAAGTTGGTTGGCATCCCTACATGTCCATCACACGTCCATCCTCCGTATGTGACATTAAGCAGGAGACCCAAACTTATTCTTTGTGATGTTATACCTGAAATGTCCTTCCATGGTGAGACAACAGTGATCAGCAGCCAAAAAACTTGTGTGTGAAAAGCAGCCTGAGGTCTGGGGAAGAGGTAGGTTCTGTTCTTCCAGATGGGTTGGACTACATGTCCCCAAATCCTTTAGCCAGCTATGACAGCTGGAACTTTCTAGGAGAATGGAGGCACCAGGTTGGGATGGCCAGCCTGGAGTACAGATGGGTACGATGAGGTTCCACTTTGCAGGAATTTTTGGCAAGTCCAGAAACAGTATCTGAATGCAATTCTGAAGTCTAAAATCTAGATCTGGACTAGGCTTCCAAAGGAGAGGCTGGAGTTGATATGGCTACTTTTTGTCCCTTGGTGATGGCACATTGCCTGGAGGTTTCTCTCTCCTAGGACCTCTCGGCAGTCCATACAGTTTCAGGGGCTGGATGTACGTAAGACTGGCGAAAGAGCCTCCCAGTACTCATGGCTCACCTTGCTCTGGTTCAGCTCCTGTGGGGTATTCTTTCTCCGCAGGCTAAGCACCAATGTTCACAACATGGTGTGCCATCAGAGGAGCATGGGAAGCTCTTGCTTCTTGCCATCCGGGCATTGCATCACATCACTCTTGGGCAAGTCAGTAGTGTGAACACAATTGAAATACCATGCAGAGACATCGCTGCTTCTGGCTGCTGGATGCGGAGGAAACCCAGAAAGAGAGGACCGCTTCCTCCACATCTGTTCACAGGCTTTCGGCTGACCCCCATGGTCTGACCCAGCAGGTCTGACCTGAACGTTCCTAGTGCTTGCAATGGTTTTGCTTGCTCTTCTCCCACCCATTTTGCTATTTCTTCATCTTTCTCCAGCACATGTAAAACTATGTGCCTGAAGAGTATTTGAATTCAAAGAGATGAGGTTGAAAAGGACAATCCCTTAATCCCCCATGGCAGTTCATGACCAAGCACAGACATATTTCATGGATGTGGGGCTTGCTCAACCTGAGGCAGTTTTTCTAGTTCCCTACAACAGCTGAGACACATCTGTGCAAACATCTGCATCGTACAGTCCAGGGACTGTGGTGTGTGAATCTCTTTAAAGCATTTGGGTTAGCTCAGGTCATATATGGACTGAAAGGGTGCAAGAGATGGCTCTGGCCATCCAAACAAGGCGAACTCTTGGTAAAACCCAATTAACCACAGAGCTGGTTTGATTTTTTAATGCCCGTTGATAGCCCTTCAGCTGCATTCTTTTTAAATGGTGGGTCTGGCCATTCTTGGAGAAACTCCCCCTTTGGGAAAGGGCTGTGGCTCAGTGGTGGAGCCCCTACTTTGCATGCAAACAGTCTATGAAGTATTGGCCAGAGATCACGTGTGGCTGGCCCTAATTAGCAGAGTTTGTTCCTCTCTAAGGAAGTGGCTTTGGTCCTAATAAGAGCAGATCCCAGAGACCGAAGACTGCCCTGAGATCAGAGCCAGTGTTTGCTGGCTGGTGACCCATTGGGCTGGAGCCCCATAGCTTTCATGTGGCAGCCTGAACCTCCAGGGGGTCCCCTGCCCCCCCCCCCCCCACATGAGCCCTTGCTGATCTCCCTGAAAAGCCCTGTTAGCCTACCCACGAGGCTCCTGATGTAGACCAAGGCTTCCATGCTTAATTTTGAGAAGGGAGAAAGAGATACTGCAGCTAGCAACTGTACATCTTTAAAGCAATGTGCCCCTAAATCCAGATTACTTCCATCCATGTCCTTTAGGGATTCCAGTTTGCAACCGACTATTTATGATGGTGGAAAAGGAGACCTCCAGCTGGGTTTACTTTCGCCACCCCAATATGATATTCTAGTGACATGTGGCATTGTTTTCTTGGCAATTGAAAGAGGACCTGGGCAGCCAGGCAACACACTGTGTTTTGAAGACACTGCCAAGATAACTGAACTCTTGATCTCCAGAATATACCCAGAAGAAGAAGGATTGAGTGAAAGTCTGGTGCATAATGATTTCAGGGGATTCTTCTGATTAAAAGATAATCATTTGCACGCTTTCATTTCCCCATGGATTTCCTTCTCATTTCTGGCCTCAGAGCTGCTTGCAATCAAATGCAGACAGAGTTTGCTTGCAGCCTCTAGGGTGATGTTTCACCTTCCTCTCCTTCAGCAAACAGGGAAAGTCCGTGTGGCACAGCAGTTCAAGTGCTGGACTGGGATCCTGGAGACCTGGGTTCGAGTCCCCACTCAACCATGAAGCTCACTGGGTGACTTTGGGCCAGGCAGAAATGCTCAGCCTATCCTACCTCCCAGGGTTGTTGTTCTTGTGAGGATAAAATGGCATGGAGGAGAACGATGTCAGACACCTTGGGCTCCTCACAAGAGACGAAAAGGCAGTATGGAAATTCAGTTTCATAAAAGCCCTCACCAGGGAACAATGCTGCAGTTCTGGCATTCATGGGATTCTTAAGTGGCAGGCATTACAAGGAGCATTTGTTAGATTCCCAAACGGAGGGCTGCTGAGCATCACCAGCATCGGTAGCTGCTAAGATCGTAGAATTATGCCTATGCAACGGAGGAGTCTATTTTGCTACCCTCCTTTCCCCTTCGGCTAGAAAGACAATAAGGCAAACTGTGACCGCTGCAGTTCAAATTACTGCCAGAACCTGAGCTTAGAAGGAAGCCTGCAAACGTTTGGCCTTTAGAGCACTGAGTACTTCTCTCCTCCACAGATCTGTCATTGCTGTATTAAACCCAATTATCCTGCAGGTCAGTTGCGAGATGCATGACGAGTCAAAACACCTCTTGTTTGATTTAATCCACTACTGCAGCCCAAGGGTGTCAGGGAATTGATGTACCCATTGATCTCTTCCATGAGAAAAGGTGGTTTAATTCTGTTCAGTGCTGAGGAATGCTCAGTTCTTTTCTCTGCTGTTCCCCCTTCCTATGGACCGTTATCCTAATACTGGGCTTGGGCCTTCAGAATGACAGCACTTCAGGTTGAGCACAGTCCTCTGGAAAGCACATGGCCACCTAGGTCTGCATCCTACAAGATGGAGTGATCTCTTCTGCGGATGGGGATCCTTGCATTGAATCCCATTTCTACCTGTCCTACAGCATTTACACCAAAAACGTCTGGCCATCTGTAAGGACATCATCCAAAGGGAATATTGGCCTTGTGTGCAAGCCATTTCCCCTTGATCAAACAGTCCTGGTTTTCCTTGGGAGATCCAGTGGCTACCAGCAGCTTTGGGAGAAAAAGGTCCTTTCTGGGAAGGGGAGACTTTCAGTGACAAAACTGCATGGAGGGGAAAAATAAAAATGCCCCCTTGCCTATTTTTGATTGCAGACTAAATGATGTATTCAGAGTGATGCAGACTTTAACTCTCAGGTCAAGACAACCTCACTTGGATGAGAAACACTTGTCACTCTGACTCTTCTTCGTTATGGTCAGGCTGCTCTGAATTTCAGCTGGTTGTGTCTTGGTGCAAAATTGCTTCAATATTGCATTATTTTGACATTGTCATTGTTAGCTTCCCATGGAGATAGAAGTCTGCTGGATGCAAATATCTGTGTAAATAATCCTCTGTAGAACCATAGTTCTTACCTTGTTTGGAAGAGAAACCTGTGATATGACCCCGCACAAGAGAAGGCCGGGTGTTAGACACAAAGACACTGCTTAAGCTAGCTGCAAAACTGGAAAGCAAAATGCACCATCGCTCTGGACTCTGAGGGGGTTTGGCTACCAAGCAGGAAATTATTCCTAGCAGGAAGAATATTCAGGATAATTTGGCTTATTACAGTAAGCGTTTTTGGAAATGTATTCTTTGTGGTATCATAAAGCTCTGTGCCCCATAGTTACTGGAATAATTTAATTTTCTTGCTAGCTTGTTGTATCCTTCTCCTTCTCTTCTAACACCACATCCATCTTCTCTCCCTCCCTCCCTCCCTTTCTGGAATGGTATGTGTTGTATGGGGGGGGGGGGGTTATTTTACCACTGATGGGTTAGTTTAAAGCTTGACAAGAGAATGATCAAAAGCAGGTCCCCAATTCAGTGTGGTGCTCAGTTGCATAGATGCACGATTGCTTAATGTACCCATTGCATCTGTTCATGCTTGCGACCCTGTTACATTTTCTGCTAGATGAATTGTTACTATGCATATACTGCTGTGGCATGCGCACACACACTCACGCACACACGCACATGGCAGGGGGGTACTTTTTTGATTCACTGACTGTTTCACATCTGGTTCTTGGAGGGTTTCTGGAGGGTGGAGGGTGGAGGGTTTCTGAAGACTTCTTTTAGCCAGAGAGAAGTCAATGAACAGAAATACTTGGGCTTGAGTGGAGATGACGGGGTGAAGGGGAAAAGTCCTCCTGGGTTGTTCTCTGCAAAACTGGTTGCTTTCCAAACAAAAATGCTGCAATTGCACCTTTTCTGCAAAGAGGGAGAGGGGTTTGGCAGGGAAGTTCACAGCCACCAAGTCGTCTTTCTCTTTCTCTGTGGGACAGGTCATAAGCACCCTGGTGACCACTGCTAGCAACGTTTCAGGAGTCTATTTCTGTGTGGCTTCCAGCGAGGTTGGCAGGGAAGAAAGACAACTCAACTTCTATGTCTCAGGTAAGATGGACACATGAACTGCAGGTGGTGCAGTGGTTTAAACCGCTGTGCTGCTGGGCTGGTTGATCAAAAGGTTGCCAGTTTGAATCTGCACAACAGGGTGAGTTCCTGTTGCTCTGTCCCAGCTCCTGCCAGCCTTGCAGTTCAAAAGCATGTAAATGCGAGTAGATGAAAAGGTGCCACTTCGGTGGGCAGGTAGCAGCGTTCCGTGCACTTCGGTGTCTAGACATGCCGGCCACATGGCCACGGAGACTGTCTGTGGACAAATGCTGGCTCCCTCGGCTAGGAAACGGAGATGAGCACCACCCCCTAGAGTCAGGCATGACTGGACGTAATGTCAAGAGGAAGCCTTTACCTTTAAGATGGGCACATGGTGCCGCAGCTTGCTTCACTCCGTGACTGTCTCTCCCCGCACCTGCTCACTGACAACCTTGGCCAGCTGCAGTCCTTGCTATTGCAAGCCCACATCATGCATTCTGCAGATGGAAAGCACTTCATGCAAGGAGAAGAGGAGCCCGGTGCTGGCCTGGCCCCTCATGCCACAGCTGGACATCCCGGCATCATGCAGGGACCTCTGAAGAAGGGGTACCTACGCATACAAGCTCCCGTGAGATCTGGAACAGCATGCAGTCAGAGGCTGAGAGAGCATGGAAACTTGCATGTGTAGAGTTCTGCACACAGGCAGGAGGAGGCATGAGTGTACGCATGCATGCACTTAACCTGCAACACACAAACTGAAAAAGGCCAGCCATCCCTTCAGGCAGGGTTCAGCAGCCGCTTTGGGCAGAGGACGCGTGGGGAAGGCAACAAAGCCCTGGAGGGGGGAACGGTGGGCTGTGCGACCTTTCCCCCAACCCCCAGGTGGGAGGAGGGTGCTTCCCTGTCGCCATCTTTCTCAGAAAGATTTATCTGCGAGGCCACTTGGCTTTTTTGTGCATGGAATGGGAGGGTGCCCCTTGCGCACTGCCTCAGGCAGCACGCGGCTTCACATGCCCTGCAAATTGGCACTCGGGGAGCTGCATCATGCCGAGTCAAGACATTGGTGCGTCGATCTCTCCGTCTGCCGCCTTTCTAGACTTTCAGGCTGAGCATGGATGGGACCCAGGAACGTCTTTGTCCAGCGCTCGCATCCTGCCATTTGCCGCGGCTCCTCCATCAGAGGCAGTGCTCTCTGGTTCAGTGCTACTCAGATGCGTTAGCATGCAGGGTTTCAAAAGAAAGAAAGGTGCTTCCAGAGGAACCAACAGGGACCTTTTTAAACGTCCACATAAGGCCGTTAAATAGTCTGGGATTTCATGGGCACTGTGCATTTAATCAGTGAGAAGTGCCCATAAAAATTTACTCCAGAATAAATGGGTAGCAACTTTGAAGTACTGCGAGACTTTGGGGTGCTGCAAGAAAGTAACTCACCTGTCTTCCTAGAAATAATAATCGGTTTGTTTTATGAATGCCTTCTCCTAGAGCACTTTACAAGGTTAGTTAAAAGCAAAAACACAGTTTCAATCTTTGAGACTGAGAGTTAAGTGAACACAATTACTTTTTCTGGCTCTGTTTATCTAGTGTATTTTTAGAAATGTTATAAAGGAAAAGAAAAATGTAATAACTTTTATTTATGAGACAATTAAAGCTGGATGCTCAATGGCACATTCTTTATTTAGTGAAAGCCCAAATAGTTATTAATATAATGTGATGTTATTATCAGTGATGATGATGAGGAGGAGGAGGAGGAATTTCGAATGCCAGTCAGATGGCATCATCATTTCCTCATGGCCTGTCTGTCACTCTTTTGAGACTTTTGCTAGGAAGGGCCCTCATGGAAATCCATGGAATGCTGCTCAGGTCCGATCCATTAAGAGGAGCTATCATGAACATGATTGCTCCAGCCACTTTCTCCCACCCTTAACATACTTATGAGAGGTTTTAAAGGCCTGCATTATCTCAGGTTGGCAAGCTGATGGCAAGTTCTCTCCTGACCCTAAGCCACCTGGCTGCTTCCTTGAAAACTCAGATGCAGGACCCCAAAAGAATCACATTAAGGGGGTGAGAGTGCATCCTTCCAGGGCTGCAAAATCAGTGTTTCAGCTGTCAAAGGGACACCGAGAATCCATTTGCATGCACCGATTCATTAATTTCCAGAAAGCAGAGGAATTGTTTAAAACCTGGTCCTGTACAAAACCTATCTGTATAATAAAGCCTCTTCCCAAAAAGACACGATGACAGGATATTGCCAGGCCATATGTCTGAAAGAGGCATTCACTGCATCATGCTGCCAAATTAAAGAATTATACAGTCGGATCAAAGAATCCCCTCATTCAAAGATGTTGTAGTGGCCAAAAGCTTGCGGACTAAGATCCACAGACATGATCTGACAGAATGGGACAATCCAGCCCTTATTCCCTTCTGGCTCCAAACCTTGCACTGTTCATCCCAGTTATTCACCAACAACAAGTATTTATAGTTGTGGACTGTGAGTCACTTTGCCCAAAAAGCTTCAGTCAGTGCTTCCAGTCATGACTGATGCTGCACATCCAACCAGCCTAACCTAGATACTCAGCAGTCCTGCCCTTGGAAGGGATGCCTTTCAGCCACAGTTGGCCAGTCATATTTGGAGCATGGGATAGGCAGCGACAAGGACCAGTTTATCCAGAGTGAACATTGCTTTACCTGTCCAGGACTTCTTTTCATAGTGGCGCCCACCTTGCAGAAATCTCTTCCCAGAGAGACCTCCTCATCTTCCTTATCATTCTCCTTTGGGAAGTGGGATCTCCATCTGGCAGACTGATCATTAGCTATACCTTAATCTTTTGGAATGTGCTTTTGAGATCTACCTCTAATATTAATATCACACACTGGTCACTTTTTGGGTCCCTTATAAATATAGGATATCACCTTATACTGGATTGCGATGCATTTCTACTTAGAAGGAAGCCCCATCGAGTTCAATGGGACTTACTTCCTGGAAAGTGAGTGCAGAATTAAAGGCTTCATGATTTTTAATGTGCTTTAGCACGTGCTGGTTGTTTGCTGTTGCTGGGTTTTAATTGTGGTGTTATTGTTAAAAGGGAAAGCAATCCATACATAAAAAATGCAAGCATCAATACAATTCAGGTAGAGATAGTGAAAGCAGGTCTTCATCAGGGGCCTACAAAATTCTACAAAGTGGTAAGCAAGCTGTCAAGTTCCACACCACTCTTGGGATAAGTGTTAAGAAAATCCAAGGGAAAGTGATGCATCGGGGACAGAGCAAGGTGGAATTTCAGCCTGCCGTTTGTTACAGTTCTAAGACACTAATGGAGAGAGCTCTTCGGAGGAAAAATGTCCTTATCTCAGCTGAGCAATGGTGAACATAATTACCAGGTAATTATGTGGTGTAGACCATGTTGTCAAAGACGGAGGAGGATGTTCAGCGACAGACACGCCTGGGTTTCTTGTCGAATCTTTTATGGAGCATCACACAGGGCAGATTTCATCAGTCTTCCCTCACTTCATTGGTTTTGGGAATTGTTCTCACCAGCCTGAAAGCAAGCAGGTTGCCCATCTTCTGGGCCGTATTTCAGTTGTGTGTGTCCTTTGCTTTCCTCTGTTCCAGAAGTGCCATCTGACCTCCAGACAGAGCCACAAGTCACAGCCATTGTAGCAAGCGACGTTCAAATGACCTGCAAGTCCACCAAGTACATCTACACACATCTCTCTTGGTATGACCCCGCCTTGCGCGAAATCCCAGATACCTTCACACAGAAGAAAGTGGACAACTATTCTATCTCCTTGACGCTGGACCTGAAGAATGTCTCTCAGCTCAATGCTGGGTTATACAGATGCAGAGCTCGGAAGTATCCAAACAGCACTGAGGGGTTGGAGAAAAGTACCATGCTCAGCATTAAAGGTGAGTCGGATCGGCTTGTGGCCTCTTTGATGTGCCACAGGAATACCAGAGGGCAGGGTAACATGGCAGGCAAAGTCGGATGCATACTAGCAATCATGCATTGTGGCTTGTCCTCAACCCCTTGTTTCTGCAGTTCTGGGTAAGTCATTAAAAAAAGAAAAAAAAACGGGGGGTATTCTTGAGATTCCCCTGATCCATGCCTGATAGGTTGTCCTTGACTTGGCATGCCGGAAGTTGTATGGGTCTCGAGTTGGGGGTGGGGGGCAGCTAATATTCTAAAGTTAGGAACATGAGTGAATTGCTGCTGGATCAGACCAAAGATTCATCTCATCTGTGTTGTTGGGAACTGCCCAGAGAACTCCGGCCATTGGCTGGTATAGCAATTAATTAATTAAGTAGTCAAGCGCCCTGTTGTTGCAGTAAGGCCGAACAGATGCCTGAAAAGCAAGGCATTAAAACTGATTTCCACTCTCGCTGCTCCAATTGGTATTCGCTACCCTGAAGGTGGAGTATGGCTACCATGCCTAGTAACTCTTGATAGCTCTGCTGTCCATGAACTGTTCTAAAATGCTGCATAAGTTCATTTGTCCATTCTTTTGTGGGGCTGCCTGGTCTGTCTCTGCCCCCATTCATATGTTCAGGTAAGTCATTTTTTAATACCCAGCTAGGACTTTTGAAAGTTGAGGCAAGGCGCTTTAAAACTCTCCATAAATGGTATTTTTTCACAACTTCAGTGGCATTCAAACATGGTTTTCAAGAGGCATATCTGTGTGCTTCAGGATGCCCATGCAAGACCTGGAGACCTCTTGGTTTTGAAAGAGACTGCTTGCTACCTCTCATGGTGGAAGAAGTAAAAATATGACTGTGAACAAGCCTAAAGTTTAAGAAAACTGGAGACAGATCAAGGACACTCAGAGCTGATTCTGTGTCCATGTGTTGTTATATCTAACTCACTATTACGAGGAAACATTTGAACAAATCCCCCATGGATCTTGCTTAACTGTGCAAATAGAAGCCTGAAGTGATCAACTCTCAAAGGCTACTTGTAAAATTTTCAAAATACCTGGAATGAAATTCTATGCAGTGAGTTGCTTATTTCTGGCTTCATATTAGCAGCAAATAATTTTTCTACCTGACTTCAAAGGGAGTAAAAATGGAGGTCTTTAATCAATCTAAAGCATCAACAGCCTTTGAAGTCTCACCCAGCAAATATTGCAGGTGGCCTTAAGAGCAGCATGCAAAGCAACCATCCGCTACGCTCTGGTGCCCACTTTGTCTTATGCAAGTTATGTGGAAATAGACCAATCTGGTGCCCGTCTCCAGCTCATTTTGAGTTGCCAGATGTATCTTGGTTCCTGAATAGATTCCTCAATGCCAGCCGCAGTGCAGAAATGTGAAGTCAAAAGGGAGAAGCAATGCCCACATTTGCCCGAGTGATTAAAACATGAAGAGCAAGGTTAAAAGCATGGCACTTCTTCTTAGCTTCACCACACTTCTTCTTCCTGGTTTGTTTTTGCATCTCTCGGACAAGGGAAAATGTACTTGAGTGAGAATGGAAATGGGAGGCCTTTGGCCTTAACAATGTCATTTATCTTTTGTTTCCAGTTAAGATGGTGCCTTACATTGTGGAGAACTTTACAGACTTAGAAGTTAATATCAGTGGGAAGATTGTTCTGGAGTGCAAGGCAAATGGGACACCGAAACCTGTTATTGCCTGGCTGAAAAATGGCTACCTGATTGCTCCTGCTTCAGGTAAGGCAGCCGTGCTGACCGCTGGGTATTTATTTTATTTATGTATTGCGATGATATACTGTTCAACAGACATGCATAGCTCCCAGAACAGTTTACAAAAAAGCAGTACTAAAAATATAGATGCCCATAATTACAATAATAATTACAGTGCATAATTATTTGTGGTGACGTTTTCTTGATTAATGCGTGCAATGCACTTGGGAGAGGCTGCAACTTGCTAGTGGAGCACCAGCTCTCAAACATTCCCAGCTCTCACAAGCAGGAGTGAAATTATCGCACATCCCTCAATTTGCCCAGTTCATGCTGAAGACACATAGGACTGACACTCCTGCCCTTGCTCTGAGCCTGGAAAGGGGCATCTGCAGGATTAGACCGGCTCATGTGTGGTCCAGTGGCCTTCACTGGTCTTGAAATGTGCCTTCGTCCATTGGGCATGTTTGCCACCCATGTATCAACCCTGGGCTGAGCAGCTCCCTAGGGTGAAAATGCACATATTCAACGCTTCTTTCCCTGACCGATTTCCTCCAGTCATTCTTGCATCTATAATTTTCCTTCTCGGGTTAGGCAAAAAGGATCATCTATAATTCAGAGCATGCTGTTCCGGGCAGAAGCTCTTTACAGCTTCTGAAATTTCATAAATAATTCCAGAGGGACAAACATGTAACTCATCCAGCCAATGGAACCATAAATAAAATATCTGGAGAAGAAGAAAAAAACACCTCGGGGTAAATATTCCAGCACTCTGCACGCTAACTGGCATGCAGCGCTTATGTTAACAACAGCCACATTCACACACAGGACACGTTGTAAAAGCTAAATCTACTCCTCTTCAGACGCCATCCCCAGTGGGTTGTACCTGCTGGTGATGACACCTCCTTAGCAAAGCAGGTTTGCTTGAAGATGCACACTCTGACAGCCAGGACATTATGGAGAGAGGATGGCAGTGGGGGGGGGGGATTATGGGCGTCCTGTGCTCGGCACAGACGGAGGAGCTGCTTGTGGTGCCTCACAGGGCTGTCTTCTGGTTATCTCACGAGGCCTGCTTTCTCACTGCCACAGTCATCACTGCTGTTGCTTCTCTTCCGCTTCCACATCATTGGTACCCTTTGTGCGTTTGAAGAGCGGAGAGCCGGAGAGCACGGAGCAGGCACCACTTCCGGACCAGCACTGCTGTCTGGGTCCAGAAAGGGGCAGAAGGACAAGCAGGTGGCAAGGGCCTTCTTCAGTGGGCTCCCGCTCTGGTAGGAGCCCTTGGCAGGGGCCGGCTTGTCCCTCCTGGTGGCCTGTGCTCTGTGCTTGCGGAAGGCCTTGTCATTGCAAAGGACAGTGCACAAGTAGAAGTGGGGCTTGCAAGGGACTCTGGGGGAGGACAGCTCCCAGCAGTGGGCCACCCACCTTCAGGATGGAGCCTTTACAATTCCTCACCAAATTGGAGAGCAAGAGATCATTTGGGGGCATAATACCTGTAGTGTTGCTCCAAGGGGATGCATGGGATGACATCATGGCTGCTAAGCACCCAGCAGAGCACCACCACTGAGCCGCTGACAACTGCTGCAACAAAGCTGGAGTGCAGTGAGGTGGTTTCAGGGACAAGTGTAAAGCTCAGTGTTCTCTGAGATGCACTTTTGCTGAGTTTTATGCAGAAGGTTCCAGTCTGGCCCCCAGTCCAGTCGCCAGCATTTCCCTCCAAAGAATGTCAGGATGCTGGTAGAGATTGAGAACTGCCTGAGACCGAGTGGGAACATATGACTCACCAAGACTCAAGCTTGTTGACGTTCTCCAAGTTCCAACCTAAAGCTTGATCCATGCATGTGAAAAATCTGTGTGCATTTTGTTTCCTGCTCCTCAAAGATATCTATCAACTGTGCACATCATTGAAACATGTACATCTCTCTGTCGTTGATCAAGCCACATTCATTTATGCTTTTCAAAAGTACACATTTTCCGTGTGCTCCTTTCAGTTGTGCACATGCTGTTGAACCTATTTCCTGAGGGAGAGAAACCTATCAGAAGCTCAGAAATGTGTGAATTTAGACCATTGATTGCACTTGAGTCCAGGTGTGAAGGAGGTGCGAACTGGATAAATTCTGATCAAAATAAACTGAAACAACTTTCTTGCTGATCACTGCTGGAGGTCTGCCGCCTTTCAGAGTAGGCAGGGAGGCTGGATCGATTCACCAGAGAGGGCATCTGCAGGTGCCCTCGCCTGCCTTTCTGCTTCTACTGCATCATGTTGCCAATTACATTTTGAGAGCATTTCCTAGAATGCATTGTCATACATGCTGAGATGAATGCCCATGCCTTCCTGCAGGGATTTCCATGGAAAATAACACGCTGGTGATTGAGCGAGTGAAGAAGGATGATGAAGGTCACTATGAATGCAAGGCTGTCAACGAAATGGGCCAGGACAGCACCCGGGCATTTATCAAAATAGAAGGTGAGCTCACAGGAGAAAAAGATTGTGACTGGTCCCATCAGATCTCTGGAGAAGTCTAAGCAGCCTTCTCCAACACCTGGTGGCCTCCCTTGTGTTGGACTACAGTTCCCAACATCTCACCTACAGGGTGACAGGTTGTCAAAGCTGGTTTAGTACATCCACGGAACCACTCTCAATAGTTTGCAGGTAAGCTGCAAACACACGTGAAAGCAATCACTAGCAAATTGACTGGAGAAATGGTTTTGTTCATTTCAATGGGACCTTTTTTCTAGGATGGCCATATGCAAAAGAAGACATGACTCCGGGTCTTGTACATCTGCTGAGATTCTTGCTTCTACATAGCAATTAAAGATGGAGAATCCCAGTTACTTTTCCTTTGGCCACCTTGTTAGGTTTGCTGTGGTCCCCACACCTGACCTTTTAGCAACTGGTTGTTGCAGCAGGTGTTCCCGAATCCACGTGCTAAAGCTTGGAGCGTTGAGCCAGACACTAACCAGGTGTTCCTTTTTCAGGGTCAGAGGAAAAGTCCAACATTGAAGTTATCATTTTGGTTTGTACTGGACTAGCAGCCACTCTTTTCTGGCTCCTGCTCACCCTCTTCATTCGAAAGCTCAGAAAGGTAAGAAGACCTGCATGCTCCAGACTTAAAAACGGGCTCTTCTTTTAGGCATGAAAGGTGTTCAGGGCAAGGAGAGTGGCTGAGGCATTTCATTTGTTAGGATCTGCTTCATGCTAAAGTGGAAGCATTCAACTAGGAAGGGCCTCACAGTTATAAAGTACATAGACTCACTCCTATAATCAGTGCTTTTTTTGTAAAAAAAAAAAAAAAAAGGTGCTGGAACTCACGTCTTGGGGTCACACTTTTACACTAAAAAAGATTTTCAATTCACCAACTTTTTTTGAAATAAAGAACTTACTTACCTTTTGCACGTAGCCAGTCACTCTACACACACATAAACATAATGGTCGCCGCCGGCAGTAAGCACTCAGCGCGTGACCACACAACCGGTCCCAAGCCGAGCAGCGTCCCGAGCCGAGCAGTGCCCTCACAAGCAGCGCCAACACACATGCAGCCTGCGGGACTATGTTAATAATTTTTGCTGCCAACCTGCTATGCCCAACAGGGTGATTCACAATCACTTGGAAAAATCCGTCCAAAAACAGTGCCGGAATGCTGTTCCAGTGCGTTCTATGACAAAAAAAGTCCTGCCTATAATTACCTACATCTATAGCATGCACAATTCAAGCAAGGGATGCAGCATTGCATGTGGAAACACTGCTTAGCCACTGGAGGGAAATGAAATTGTTGGTCAGGGCAGGTGCAGAGGCCACATTCCGACACGACACTTCCGTTTCTTTTTTCTAACCTAGAGGCAGGCTTCGTGACTTATATTTACAGTTTGCTTAGCTCAGAGACAATATATGTCACACATTGCAGCTATTGAACTGGAATGACATAACTAGGGCTGCCCAAAAATGCTTGTTAATTTCGATACTTAATTTGAAACGAGCATGTTTGATGCTGCTGAACTAATTACTGGATAGCAAAACCTCAGCAAGTGTTGGCATTATTTTGAGCTGCTGTTGCCTCTGGCAGCAGCTTCTTCTCCCTTTCAACTTCTCCACCGCCTCCTCTTCCCCTTCTTGGCCCTCAGCCTTCTTTGTCCTCAGCATCATTTATCTGTTCCCCCTGCTGCACCCAGCCTGGCTTTGTTTGGCAGTATTGTTTGGGGCAATGCCCTGGGAGCATCCAAGAGATCATCCAAACTGGACCAGCAGTGATGCCTAATGAAGCTGGGGAGAGGAAGGGCAGAAAAGACTCTGGTTGAACCACAAAAGTAGCCAGCAGCATTAAAGCAACACAGGCATGTTTGCAATGGGCTTCAGAATAATTGAAGCCAATTGGTGCTTTTCGGTATCCACAAATGTACATGAACCCAAGTAGGTCAATTGAGGCTGCAGTCTTCCACCTCCCTATACAGCCCTGTAGGGGGAGGTCCATAACTTTGCATGCAGGAGACCGCAGGATCAGACCCCACACTTCCATATCAAGCTAGGAAGCCCTCTTTTCCAAAGCCTTGGTCAGCCACTGCAGGGCCATGTACAGCAGCCTTCTCCAACCTGGATTACAGCTCCCATCCTCCCTGACTTTTGCTCATGTGGGAACCAGGTTGTGAGAAGTGATGGCGGTGAGTGGAACAGACTGAGCATCTGTCTTGGTATAAGTGAAGCCGCTATGCTCCTACTTCTGGGTAGACATTACAGACTTACCCTGTTACCCCAGGGCTTAGCCTCATCCACAAAGCCACTGAGGTGCCTTTTGGGCTGGCATCCAGTTCCGTCTGAATCAAATCTGTTGCCATTTTGCTGAACGAGTCTGATGAACAGCAGATTACAGATGGGAGCTTTTGCAGAGTGTCGGAGAATAAAAATGCATTGTGAACTCTTTATTACACTGGTGAAAAAGAGTTTAACACCTCGGGGTGCAGAGAAAGTCTTCAGCATCCCATTTGAGCCATCAGGGTGCTAACGATGGAAGAAATATCTAGTTTGTGCCATGATTTAAATTCTCAGTTTTCTTGCAACGTTGGCCAAGCAACTAAGTTCATCTCCCTCCCATGGCTCGTTTACTCTTTGACGTCAACCCTATGAAGGTTCCAAAGGACTTTGGTTCCATGAGCTCCATGGAGAGTGTAATAAATATGGCAGAAGGGAGTAGCTCTCTCATCAGGACCCAGACCAAAACCACAGTTCAAACAATGACCATAACCATCCAAATACTTCTTTCCATGTATATAAGTGAGAAAAGGTAAGATTACGCATGTGTATTCTTGATTTGCCCTGAACTCCTGGAAGGGCAGATTGTATTGCTTACTTGTAATTATTAATGCCCAGGCAAAAGAGCAGCTCTGTACCAGGTCCCAGCAAGGATGTCCAGGTAGTTTCCCACTCATTCCGATCTGTTTCACAAATGCGTCATCCAAGCCTCAAGTCATCAAACACCAATAGGATGTTTTCCTCAAAATGAACGCACCCACAAATGAAGAAATCAGTCTACTCAGAAGGAAATCCCACCAAGTCATATATAAAAATAAGCAATTTTAAATTATGGCAAAGGCTTGCCATGCACATGGCACAAAACCACCTCTCTGAGATAATGAACTGTTAAGAGCTCCAGCTCAAACTTGAGGCACTTCTTTCAGCATTTATAATTGTACATGCAATGGACCAGAAAACCTGTCCTTATTGGTTGCCCTAATTAGAGACTGTTATGTTTCAGCATGGCCATAACCCTGCTTCCGCTCAAGACTGCCCTGACATCTCCGGAAAACAGTTGCATGTTGCCAAAGCGTGCATTCATTCTGTTTTGCAAAGGAAAAAAAATGATTAAATGAAGGTTATGCACTTGCAACTGGCAGAAAACCAGCAACCTTCCAATTAACAGCCTCTCTGATGCTTACAAAGAATGGATCACTTCTCTGACTGGTGCTCCTGGATGGCTGTACATGCTGTAGGAAAGACACCACTTCTTCAACTGTATTCAGTGGTGTGAAAAAGTCCAGTCTGCAGCACCCACAGCTCACCAACCTGGGGCAGGAGCGGATTGCTGAAGCACTGACATGTTCCTCCATGTGCTTTTCCCTGGCTAAGTTCTACCAGAGAATGGTCTGTAAGGAGCTCGATGTCTCCTTACTGACCATTCAGACAACCAAGGCAGGCCGATAATGGTTGTGTTTGTGGGCTTCTCATCCTTGGCAGCTTTCAGTTCGAACTTCATAAGAGCTGTCCGTGGTGCTGAAAGCCACTCCACCATGGTGCGCCATGGACCGCTTCCAGGAAGCTCAATAAAACCTGCATCAGAGAAGGTGATCTAGTGACACAGGAGCCATGTTCATGCCTAAGCATCCCCTGCAGGCACCTGGATGAAAATATGTTTGCTCTTAATTGATGATCTTCTTCCACCTCCACCTTCTCCTCCTCAAATATTCCAGTACTTTGATTGAAAATTTTACAGGCTTGCCTTGCTAGTTATCTGGGGGCGGGGGGGGGGTTAATTAGTCACAACTGACAAAGCTGATGCCTCTTTATATCATGCATCTATGGTAATAAGCACAGAACACACAATCCACACCACCCACAAAACCTCATTTTCCCAGACCTTTGTATGGCCGATTTTTATCCCTTCACCCCTTTTGGGCTCCCATTCATTAGACACCTCCCCTTGGGTTTAAATACAGCAGCAATTCCCACATTAATTGACTATTTTCCCATCCTTCTTGCAGCCCGATGCCACAGATATCAAAACAGGATACTTGTCGATCATAATGGATCCCGAGGAAATGCCCCTTGATGAGCAGTGCGACCGTCTCCCATACGACAGCAGTAAATGGGAATTTCCGAGGGACAGGCTGAGGCTGGGTAAGCCATGCGTGTGTCAGCGTCAGTAGTAGTGGCATTGTCTTGAACATTTGGAGAGTCATAGCCTAGAGAACTCCATCCTGGTATTTCAGCATGTTATGTTTGGTTTCTAGAAACCACAATAAGAAGGAGTAGTCTGTTCTGTGGTTTCCAGAAAGAAGGAGCAGTCTGTTCTGTAGTTTCCATGTTTCATCTCAGTTTCTCCGCTCAGCTGAACCCAGTATCATGGTTTCTGGCATTCTGCTACCAAAGCAGCTACTTCAGCCATGTAGTGTGGGAATGAACTTCAGGTCTGGTGGTCAATGGGATGCATGCCAGCAGCAGGGGGACTGAGCAAGGAAGGTGGGAACACTTGTGTTTCTTGTGTAGAAACCACTGATCTTCTCTCAGGAACATCTGGGCAAAAAGCCACGCACTGTGGAAACCACACAGGTTGCTTGTTGTGACCTGTGAACCCAGCCATTGTCTGAGAGAGCTTCGTGCTGGCTAGGAGTTGCAGTCCAGCATGTTTTGAGAAGATTGTTCTAGCATGGACTAGAACAGAGCATGGACCATATCTGTTGGGCCTCGTCATGGAACGAGGAATGAGCGGGCAACCCCTTTATTCCTTATTTGCTCCTAGCTGCACCTCTCAGAAGCTTAGGCAAGCTGTCTTTCAGGCACACATGGATGCATCCCCAGTCTTTGCACTGAGGCAAACAGGGATGCCATTCATAACTCAAGGCTTCCCAGTTCAGTCCATCATCTTTGTGAGAAAGGGATGGATTTGTTGTAGCACGAGGACCACGACGTCCTCCTTGATGTTCCTGCATGGGCATGGGAAGCTCTTTCTACGCATCCTCAGAATCAGCTCTGATGTTCTGCAGAGGAGAATCCCAAGCTCCCTATCAAGGGAGTGTCTACACAGACTTTGTGTTTCTTACAGATGAGAACAGTAATGTGTATTCTTATTAACTATGGAACAGCTTCCCCCAGCTGGTGCTGTCCAGATGTGTTGGACTATCTCCCATCATTCCCAGATAGCATGATGGTAACTGTAGTCCAACACAACCAGAAAGCACAATGTTAGAACCATTGCTGTAGAACATAGTTGTATCTCAGTGTCTATCCAGTCCAACTGTTTGTGTTGCTGGTAAGTTCACTTTATCCCACAAGCACTTGCAATGCACTCTTCTTTTAGAATAAATATCCATGGATAACACCTCCCACAGGTACTTCCTGCATATTGAGGCCTTCCTTAATATTTGTTTCCTATAGATTTGTCCTAAGAATCATTCTTCTCCAGACAGATTGACTTTTTACCGCTTTTATTTTGATTTTATTTACTTACTTACTTACTGCTAAATGTACATGGTGGAAGAGCTTTGAAGCAAAATTCCTACTGTACATTAGAAAGCAGTAGCATGTTTTGTTTTTCACAAAGCACAGTTTCAAAAGGTCTTCTGAATGCATTCTGGATTTTGGAATATCCCCACACAAGAGAACTGAATCTAGTCATCTTTATTTTTCCTGCAATGTATGTTTCTCCAAGATTATTTTTAGGGTGCAATCTAATGCATGTTTAGACTGAAAAAATGTCTTACGCTTCCCAATATTCCCAGCATAGCTGCCTGAGGAATGTCGGGAGTTGTGGAATCCTAAGCATGCAAAGGACTGTGCCCTTAAAAATCTTGTATCATCGCATATGGTCATAAACTCTGGTCAGTTTATACCTATGTTCTGGTGTGTGATACAAGCCTCTTATGCCAATCTCTGCTGCATGTAATCGAGGCTCCGAGGTTTTGCTCTTCTTGCACAGCAAACGATGCATGTTTCTCTCACGTGCCCAGGGCTGTGTGTATGTGGCAAGTCCATGAAACGCAGAAAGGTTCCTGAAGGTGCTGCTGCAGGCAGGATCCAGGATTCCAGAAAATATCAGCTTTCTTCCCTTTCGTTGCACCTTATGCTTTCAAAGATATTCCTGAAAGCTGCAAAATCTGAGAAAGGGGTAAAGTTGAGTCCCGTGCATGATATTCCATTGGCTTCTCCCAGTGGTGAGCAGAAGCACAATAAAATCTTCAACACAGAGAAAGAGGAGAATTCATGGTGCAAAATTAGAGGGATCGTGCAACCTTGTTTCACGTTGCAGAATGTATTCAGGTCACAGGACGCAGAATTTCTTGCTGCAGAATTTGGATCACCTTGATGCAGTTATTTGTTTGCTCACTTGCACACCCTGCACACAGCCTGGCTTCTATCCGATGCAAACTGTTGTCAGTTCTGTCCGGCTCACTCTTTCCTCTTGCTTCTCTAGGTAAAACTCTGGGTCATGGTGCTTTTGGGAAAGTGGTGGAAGCATCTGCTTTTGGCATAGATAAATCTTCAACCTGCAAAACAGTTGCTGTTAAAATGCTTAAAGGTACACTTCTCTGAGACTCTCAGCATGCGCTTCCCAAAGCATGTGGCTCTCCACATGGTCAGAAGCACAAGTTGGCAATGGTAGACCTGTGTTGGCTTCCCTCTCTCCCTCGTTGGTACCCCCTTGTCCTGTCATCAGCACAGTGTTCATCTTTCCACCTCCATCGGTGAAATATGTGGAATTGTGGTGGGAAGATGCAACACCGAGATGTCCTAACCTGAGACCAGGCCTCGTGCCAGTGCTTCGTACCCTTGGCCGGCTGCTGCAGCTTTCCCGCCTATCTGTCCTGGGCTGAGCTCACCACAACAGTCCTAGAGGGAAGGAAGCAAGGCACAAGACCTGCAGGTGTCCACGAGCAGCAACGGCAGCACATGTTTCCAACTGAGTCCTTCCTCAGGGCTCTCTTCAACCACCGATTTCAACCTGATCTCTTGAGTCAGTTGTAAGTTAAAGCTCTCAGTGTGAAACATGTTGGGCTCAGTCATAAAATGTACATCTGCATGTCTGCTCACTTTCCCCTATGGACCTGCTCCTCACTGGGAATAAGATGAACCCCACCATGGTGGAAAGGAAGAGAATGACCCAAGGCTGCTGTTTTTGGTGACGCAATCCCTGCTGTCTCTTGCACACAGCTTCACCCCTAGTTTCAAGTCCTTGGGTACTGGGAATGAGGGCTTCCTGTCTGTCCACACGGACATGCTCAACAAGTAGGGAATACCAAGCACTCCCCACACAGAGACATTGTCCCACTACTTGGCATTCCCGGCTGAGATGGAGTGATGGCATTCAGTTAGGAGGGAAGCAGCCTGCATAACACAATCGAATCTGATAGTCTGGGACAGGATATAACGCTCTGATTCCAGCCCTTTGAGACGGAGCACACTTCAAGCCCTGAGAAGGAAGGGCGTCAAGGTAGCAAATTAAGGCCCATAGGCATGATTCAGACGGGCTTCCTTTCCCAGTGGAGGCTTGGGCCATATGGTACCTCCTAACACCATTTGCATACCATTCCCCAGAAGACACTTGATGAAAAAATGCCTCATTTTGGCTGTTAATTACTTGGAGCGGTCGCACATTGCCTGGTCCGATGTGCGTGTCCCACAGTGCAAATGACTGGAGCCGAGTCTTTCGCTCCCACCCCACCACTGCTGAGTCTCTTCGCTGCGTGAGCTGCAGTGTCTCCTTTGTCTCCTTTGCCTTGTGGTGCTAAATCTCCTCCTCATTCCTAGCAAAGCCCTTGTCCAGAAGCCTCTTCTATCTCCTCTCCCATGTACCCAACCCCTTTGGATGCTGAGGCTCCCCCAGACCCATCCAGCCTGGCCTCTCTGCTACAGAGTGGCATTTTGGGGTCCCCTTCACAGGCTCTGCTCTGATTCCTCATTTTCTGTCCTTTTGGGGTGAATCCCATGGAGGAATACAGGAGGAGACTCTCACACTACAGGTCACCAGCCACCCAAACTTTACAGGAAACATGTATCAAAAAGCTGGGATTTCCTGGCAGCTCATTTTCACAGTTCTTTCCTAAAGTGCACATGGATGAGTAAGCCACATGGAAAGATGGGGAGCAATCTCTGCATTGTCGGCTCATTAGTTTAGAACACTTACCTGAGAACACCCAGACTCTATATTGCTTGGCTTGGGCCAGAACTGGGGAGAGCAAAGACTTCTGCAGGATTTTCCCCAAAATCTTCCAGCACAGATAAAGGAAGGGAAATTTTGAGGACTTCTTGTTGGAAGGGAAGTGGCTTCTTGTCAGAGGAGAAGACTGATGCTGACAGGACCTAGGCAGGCTTTGTTCCTGCCCATCGACTGCTAGTGCTGGTGACGTTTTGCTTCCCCTTTGAATATAAACAGGATTTTCTATCCCCCATTGGCAATATCCTGTGGTACAAAGATGCCTTTGTCCTGTTTCCCCAAGCAGAGTGTGCAACGACCAATGAATGCAAGGCACTGATGTCTGAACTCAAGATCCTCATTCATATTGGGCACCACCTCAACGTGGTCAACCTGCTGGGAGCTTGTACCAAGCCAGGAGGTAAGCCAAGGCTAATTACCCTGTTTCAGAGACAGACAAAACCATCTTAGCAAGTTTGATCCGGTCCGTAACTTACCAAAAAACAACATTTCTGCCTGAGCATGAATCCCTGGGTTTCTTTATTTTGGAAATGTTTTATATCACTTTTTGTTGAAACCTAATAAATAAATCCCAAAGCAGTTCACAAAATAAAGGCAAGGAAAATGCAACCAGTACACAGCAACAAAACATTAACACCCTTTGCTAAAATAACCAGAGGGAGCTGCCAGTGCTAGCTGTCAGGAAAATGCCCATTCGTTCCACACTTGGAGCCCACTGGATTTTTTCAGGGAGATCGCTGAAAATGGTGGGTCATGATGTGCAGCACCAGGAGGTACGTTGTGTTGGAGCCGAATGCACTGCTGCAGCTTTCCTGATCTGGTGATCGAAAATGGACCGTGCTGGAGGTTTTGTTTGTTCATTTGTTTGTTGGGGGGAAAGGGGTCTCTAGAGATCTGTGCAAAACAGCCACACCCATCAATATGCATGTGTGTAGTGCCACTCGCTCAATTGGAGATTGTCGTAAGTCAGGTCTTCTGCCCAAAAGTTGGAACCATCAAATTTGTGTGAATGGGCTCACACTATTTTTAATATTTTATCACATCCACAAGTCCGTTATGTAACCCTGGTGCAGTATATTCCTTTGGAAAATATCCTTGCCAGTTTCATCCTGCCACTGCTCTGACATGAGCTGACTATTATTCCTGCTTCACAAAGCATTTGTCATTTTCAATTTCATCTAGTTTTATTTTTTTTTCAAAAAACCTCAGGACATTTGCATAAATACCAAGCAACACCATTTGCACAAAAGCTGGGCACCACAAGTTATGCATGTATCGGGTGCCTCAGTATGTCCAAACTTCCTGAGCATTAAGAAAAAAAAACCTCATGCAAACTGCAGCCCATTTTAAAAACAGGGATCTGCATGCCGGCTCCACTCACCTGATCAAGTTGGCACAATCACGGAGGAAACAGAAGGGAATACGGGATGCTTAGGTGGGGTCAGTCCACAGGATGCACATCCCCCAAACGCATCTGTTATGCATCCATAGTGCATAGTGGTGGCTTCCATGATAAAGAAGGTCCTACTACATACCACCAGCAAATGAACAGCGAGAGGCCCTGGTAGGTTCAGCAAGGCCAGTGTGGCGCAGTGGTTAAGAGCGTGGGACTGGGACTCAGGCAATCCGGGTTCGAGTCCCCGCTCGGCCATGGAGCCAACTGGGTGACTCTGGGCCAGTCACAGACTCTCAGCCCAACCTGCCTCACAGGGCTGCTGTTGTGGGGATAAGATGGAGGAGGAGAATGATGTAAGCTGGCTTGAGCTCTTTGTAGGAAACAGGCAGGACATAAATGGGAAAATAAATAAATAAATAAATAAAGCCTCCCTCCATTCAGGAATGAAGACCAGGGTGACCTCTTCAGGGGAAGGCCGTCTCCCAGGTTACCTGGTCCTGAGCCTGCTGCCCCTTTAGGAATGCTATGCATTTCCTAGAACGTTGCTGTAGAATCGGACGGTGCACCACTCTAGACTTCTGGATGGATCCTCTTTCAGAACCTACACAGATGCACAAATAAATACCCATACATTAAATGCCTCCTATGGCTAGCAAACCAGCACATCAGGATGAGGACTGCTCAGCCACTGTGATTATTTGCTACAGGCAGAGAGGATCCAAGCAGCGGGTGTATGCAAATACCTTTTTTACTATTGACTCCATTGTGATCCACCAAACCAGATGTGTTGGGCCACAATTCCAGCCTCTCCCAGCAGGCTGTGTTAGGACTGCAGTGCAACACATCTGGAGGGTGTCATGTTGATAGCAAGGCCCTTATCCTTCTCAAAGCAGGCTTGCCCTGGTCCCACCAGAACCTTCCACTGGGGTGTGTATTTATCATTGTATGACCTTTGATCATTTTTGCAGGTCCTTTGATGGTTGTGGTAGAGTACTGCAAGTATGGAAATCTGTCTAATTACTTACGGGGAAAACGAGGAGACTTTGTTGCATGCAAGGTGAGATGTATAACTGGATTTTGAAATATATCAAATCTGCTTGCCTTCCAGAGAGTATTTGCAAGCCAATTTGCCTTCCTCTGCAAGTGGAATGGATAGGTTCATTTTTGTCCTCTTGACTGAAGAGGGAAGGCTATGGGGGACCCCGTCCACCCTATCAGGTGTAGAAAAGGGGCAAGGGGAGCCCCCTTCACTGCCTTAGAGGGAGCCACCAACATGGTGACCCCAAGCTGGAAGCTTCCCACAGATCCGGAACTATCTCACTGGGATGGAATCACTCCATTGTCATGAATGGAGAGCCGTTTTTGCTGCTACTGCAGCTGCTTTTTGTGTTCTCCCCTTGAAGAAATTTTGCATAGTCACAGGCTGAGAAATAATAGCAACAACAACAAAGTAAAAACACAATAAAAATAAATGCAATTTATGCAGTATCTTAGTTCACTGAGACAGCAACATATCTCTCTAAATTGCATTGCAGTCATTAAAAAATTGCCAGATCATCAAGGGACATGATGCACCCCTTATACAGAATGACACCAAAGTGGAAGGAAGGAGTATAACCATATATGTACTATTAGTGGTAGAAGGCATTTCCTCCCTACATTACTAATGGAAGCTGCAATATGGGAGAAGAAGGTCCATGGATTCTCTAGCTTTAGCCGCATAAAAACATGCGTGAGGCCATTCCTAAATTTTTCCAGTAATGCCAATGATGGACCTCCAACTGGAGATTTTTCTGGCCACCTCGTTCTATCTGGCCCTCCTGAGAGCCTTCCAGGTCTCAGAAGCGGCAGAAGCACCTTCGTTTTCTGAACCCTAACCCTAGCCTGGATTTCCCCAGTGACCCTAAAACCTGGCAGAATTGCCCATGCAGCACACCCATTTCTAAGATGCCCACTTCCCGCAGATTTTTCTGGCCTGCTCGTTCTATCTGGCCCTCCTGAGCGCCTTCCAGGTCTCGGGAGCGGCAGAAGCACCTTTGTTTTGCTAACCCTAACTCTACCCTGGATTTCCCCAGTAACTCTAAAATCTGCAGAATTCCCCATGCAGCACACCCCTTTCTAAAATGCTCAATTTCTTGGGATTTTTCTGCCCCATAAATGCATACCCGCAGCCCTTCCTATCATTTTCTCATGATTGCACCTAATTGACCTCCAATGCCATCCCTTTCTGCAGGTGGGACAAGTGCTGGGAACTTTTGCATAAACCAAGACAGTGGAAAGAGCTTCTTTTTCTGTTGTCTTCTTTCTCCAGCCACAGGAAAATTTAGGCCCTGCTGAGAAAGGTCTGGAGGAGTCCATCAGTGATTTGACAGAACTGATCAAACGCCGTCTCGAAAGTGTGGCCAGCACTGGGAGCTCAGCCAGCTCTGGCTTCATTGAAGACAAGAGTTACACTGACTCTGAAGAGGAAGAGGAAGGTAAGCAAACAGCCCACCCTGTTTCTTTGGTTCTCCCTGCATTGGAGACTCACATACATCCTTTCAAATGCTATCCCAGCTTTTCCAGCTGATGCTTCTCCTGCTCTGAAATTCAGAGGGCCAGTGTGGGCTGAGTTAAGAGACTCCTCTGAAAACGGAAAGCTGTTGCCACATTCCCAGGGCACAGAGGCAATGCTTTCACAGGTTCTCTTGCACTACGTTCCCTCCGGTCACTTAATTCTTTACCCGAAGTTCAGAGAGAGTCTCCCAGAGTTCCACAGGGTGGGAGAAGTGGCCAGAAGAGCCCTTCGCTGCCCACATGTGATACCACGCTCCACTTAACAATGTTAAAGCAGCAATAGAAATGGTGAGGTGAAAATAGAAGGTGTGGGATGAGGGGCTGGGTTCTTGGTTTGATGGAAGAAGACCCTGTCCTGTCTCCCAGTGGACACAATCCATGGGCCAACTTAGTTAGCACAACAACCACTTTGCTGAACCAGGCTAAAACCAGGCTAGTCTCACCTTCCTTAGCATTAATCCTGGTCCACTGGCCAGGACAGACTGGGTGAGGGGACATTGTGGTCAATTCTGTGTTGTGTGAAGAACTCTCTGTCTAGCAAAAGAGCTGAACAACCTGCTTCTCCATTCTCTCCATACTCTTCAAATCTTTCTTTGCTGATAAAACATCTGCCTTTTGGCTTTCTTTTATTTCATGGAATTAAAAAAATGAGTTAGAAATGCAGGTGGCAAGAAGAAGAGCACATATAACACAACAACAAACTCACTATAGCTATAAAGAAAATCAATTCCAGTAGTATATTCTGTCTTTCAGACACTCTGTCTTGCGGAGCTGCGTTCCAATCAGATTATTAGCTCCACACCCTTGCTTTGAAGAGGGGGAAAAGGACGCAGCCATTCCTGACAGTGCAATCACCTGCCATCATTTTTAGCGGAGTCCTTGGCATTGGGAATGAGGCTGAATGTTAGGGTAGGCTGTGGAGCAATCTTGTGCCTGTCACGGAATAAATGTGATGTTTTGCTCAAATGGCTGCTCCCTCTCCTCTAGATGCTGAAGATCTCTATAAGCGACCCCTCACCTTGGAAGACTTGATTTGCTACAGCTTCCAGGTAGCCAAAGGCATGGAGTTCTTGGCCTCAAGAAAAGTAAGTCCTGATAAACCCCCGCTAGATGCTCAACATGCTCCTAAGCCCTTGTAGAGGTGTCACATAGAGGTTCATTCCCACCAAAACCCTACAAAACATCTCCATAGGGTTTCTGTAAGAATGGCCAAAGATATTCTCCAACAAAATCCTAATGATGCTTTTGGTCCTGATTCTCCTCGCCATTATCTGTAATGACCTGCCTCTTTGTCTGTAAATATATTTCTTTTAAATTGCCCTCTGGTCATGAAATGAAGACCCCATAGTGGTGCAACTCAACTCTTGGCACACAAGCCCTCAGAAAAGAACTGGAAGAGCCATCAAAGGAATACGGAGAGCAGGAATTCGGGAGTTGTGTTGATATTGTCCTTTTAGAGACCTATGGGCTTGAAGTCAAGAGGAGTGGGGTATTGAGAATGTTTCAAGGTTGTGCAAGGATTAGGTAGTTACTGGGAACTGTCAGGGACGAAACGACAAGTTACACCAGGACCAGATGTCCAGCTGAAAGTGAGGAGGGGCTCCGTGGGATCTAGACGTGGAATCCTCTCCCCCATGCTGCAATTTGCTTGCACAAGTTGGCATTGAGAATGGAGGAAGGTTTTCTGATTTCTTTTGTCCACATTTATTTTTCTCTCTAGTGCATTCACCGGGATTTGGCAGCCAGGAATATTCTCCTGTCTGAAAACAATGTGGTGAAGATCTGTGACTTTGGATTAGCCAGGGACATTTACAAAGATCCTGATTACGTGCGGAAAGGAGATGTAAGTGAAAAGATTTAGGTGCTCGGAATGCAAATGTGTCTTACTTCCAGGGCAGTCATAGTGAATGTGCCTCATGCTTGCCCACTGGGATTATACAGGATATACACAATTTGATAAACATTATTAATGCCATTCTTTACTTGCTTAATTTCATAGGCTAGGCTGCCACTTAAATGGATGGCCCCAGAAGCGATTTTTGACAAAATTTATACAACCCAGAGTGATGTTTGGTCTTTTGGTGTGTTGCTGTGGGAAATATTTTCTCTAGGTAAGACTGCATTACTTTTATTTTAAATTAAGGGGTGGGAAGGGATGTATGAGGAATTGCTTCAGTTCACTTTTGATCTGGATTTACCGAGTTTACACCTGGGCTCAATCATCAGAGTTGCACACCTCAAAAGAAGCATTCAGCGGCACACATGCTTTCGAAAGATGGTGCACTTTTCAAAAATGCACACAAATCTGCTTTAAACTACGAGCGAAGAATGCATACATTTCAAAGATATGCATTGCAAATGGATGCGTTCAGTCAAACCCAACGCAGGCGTGGGGTTTCATGCAAAAAGCAAGGCCACAGTATGCTCAGGTTCTGCTGATCTGATCCACCTATGTGGGTTGGTGGATTGGATGGGCACTGCTACTTGGTAAGGCCAAATATAGATGGGATATTATTATGACAACAACAGCAATGCTGCCCAATAACTGAAGCTCTCAGGATGATTTACAACAACGCAATATAATGCAATAACAATATTTTAAAAAACAGCATTGAAAACATCATTAAAAATTACCATACAAAAATTGGGAACCAAATTCAAAACACATGTTTAAAAAGCTGCAGTAGCTTATACAAATGAATTCCCAACCTTATGCTTGGGAGTCACATAACAATGGGATAATAACAAACCAGCAAAGCACAGACTTCACGTGCTGGGAGTTCCAGGTTAGTTCTGAAACAAGAGCTCCACCTTATTTTGGGGTTCGCAATGGTGCGTTCCAGGTTCAGTCCTGGGCACATCAAGACAGAAGGCTTAGATAGCTTGTGAAGGGAGGATGCTTCACTGATGGAGACCATGGAGAACTGTGGAGGGTCAGACTTGCCAGATGAACCAGTGGCCTGATCTCTTATCAGAGGGCTCCATCTGTCACTTTGCGAGCTGAGCCAGCAGCTCTGAGCTGGCTGGAGACAAAAGAAGTTTAGGGGAGTTGGCTACTCGCTTTTGTAGCCTGCCTCTCAGGAGGGATTCTGTGTGAGCCAGCAAGCGGCTGCTCACAGATAGACACTGCTGTGACTGACCGGCAAGTTGGCACGCAATGCGTGTTTTGAAAGCCAGAGTTGACATTTGAAACAATTGGAACCAGGAAACATTGCATAAAATGCTAACTGTGGCTTCTCTGGATGAAATCCATTTTTACCGAGCAGAAAATCTTCCTGACAGAGGATATTTTCCCACAGGCTAAGCAGGTTCAGCTCATAGACCACACAGAGTGTGCAGTTACTCGCTGGGTGTCCCATGCGGTCTGCCATTAATGATAGAAGGACTCGCACAACATTGTGGAGAGGAGGAGGAATTCTTCATTTAGGCTAATATTTGTGGCATCCTCTTATTGCTCCTAGCGCTCTTCAAAAAGCTAACCTTCTGAAAAAATAAGCATCTACAAGACCACCGGTTGGCCAAGGACCCCTGTCACGGAAACAGAGCAATCCCATGTCAGGCTGTGCTGGTCCTTTTGGCAAGGGGCAGGTAGAAGAATGGAAAGAAGCAGATGGACAAGTTGCAGAGTGCCTGGAATAGAGATATCATCCCCCATTCCTGTCTCCGTACAATTCTAAGTGCCATTTAGAAAAGTGAAAGCCTTTTCTATATTTCAAGGGGGTGGACCATTGCTTCTTTGCCCTGGTGTGAGCTGGGAAAACTGAGAGCAAACTAATTCCACTGGTCAGCAAGGAGATTCCTGAGTCAACTTTGTAAGACCACAGTTGCAGGTCGTGATATTGACCGGGGAGTGGGGGGAGGGGGCAATGCTGGGAAATCTGGTTCATTTGAGTTTGATTGATTTCCTGCCCTCTTCCAATCTGAAAACTGGAAGCAGGCCAAGTCGGGCTTTTCAGAAAGGTATTGGGATGAGGGATTGCATACTAATCTTACAACAGCACAGAGAATGTGTAGCGAAGATATCATTAAGTTTGGCCTTCTTGCTTTAAATAAAAAAAACACCCTTGGACTTCCCCAAAGGCTACAGGAAGAGAAGCAAGAGCAGTTCTCTTTCTGCAAAATGTAAAAGCGAGCAGGTGCTCAGAAATGCATTCTGTAATGTGATGTTGCCTTTTGCAGGCAGCATCTCTTTCCTGTCTGTTCACCCTCTGCTTTTCGTTTGCCATCCAGCTCAAAAAAGGGTCTATGCTGCTCAAAGTCTTGCTCGTTGCTTTGCTGCTTTTAATTGGTCCTTATGAAGGCCGCAGTCAACTCATGTGGATGTTCACATGAATTCAAGAGCTCCATTCCAGTTTTCACAAACCGAAAAAGAAATGCAAAGGGAGAACATTTTATGAAGGGGAGATTAGATTCAGCAAGGTCCAAAGTTCTGTTTAAAAAAAAAAAATCCCAAAGGTTAAAGTGCAAAACAGAGGGAG
Source organism: Varanus salvator macromaculatus (assembly GCA_023646645.1). Taxonomy (NCBI): domain Eukaryota; kingdom Metazoa; phylum Chordata; class Lepidosauria; order Squamata; family Varanidae; genus Varanus; species Varanus salvator. Next base: position 6,039,446 of record JAIXND010000674.1, on the reverse strand, counting down.
CAGAAAAAAATGTATTTTAAGAGCAACACTTCTAATTATTATTGGTTTTTTTAAAAAATTTAAGTCAGAATGGCTCTGGCAATGCTATCCACAGAACACGTATGGGTGGAAAGTAGTTCTCCAAATGTTTCAGACTTCAGTTCCCAGCATTGCTGATCATTGGCCAAGCTGGCAAGGGCTTCTGTGAGTTGAAGTCCAAAGCATTTGGGAGATTTATCTTCTCCCTTTCTGAACTTTGCACCTTCAGGGAGAACATTGCATATCCGCTGGCCTGCTGTGCAACTCCTGAGCAATGCGTCCAAGCTGCCTGCCCATTTTGTCCTTGCTGGGCTTGGGGGCTCCTCTTCCCCTTCCATGAATGGAGAGTGCAGCCTGCCACATGCTCTTGAGGTGCTACATTGCAGGGGAAGGTCAGGAGAAGTTCCTTATTGATAAGCATCTCACGGAGGACCCCCGGGTGAAGATGATGGTGATGGAGTGGAGGAAGGCCATGTGGTGCCACACTGTTTTGCAGAGCTCGTTCATAGGCTCCTGAGGGTCCTTTGCAAGCTTCCAAGAAGGGCCCAGATGTCCACATTCCTGGCTCAGGCCCTGCACTAATTCTTTCTCATTTCATCAGTATATGTACTGCTTACCACATCTAAATATATCTGTGAGTGGTTTATAGAATCAGAAACTTAAATGCATCTTAATAAATATGAAAGCATAGCAGCTAGATCACTTAAAATATTTAAAACCTTCACCCAATAATGAATAAATGAGCTATGTTGGAAATACATTCAGGGCAGGGCTCTGACATCGAAATTGTGCTGCCCTTGGCACGTCCCAATACCACGAGAGCATTCTGTAATGCGGACGCTACTGCAAAGAAGTGCCGTTCCAGGTTGCCCTCAGACTGTGATCTGTAGTGCTGCAAAACGGGCAAGGTTTCCTTCAAGGGCGTCGGTGATCACACAGGTTTGGACTGGAAGAGGATCAGGTAGCCAGATCCTAAGTGCTTCAGGCCATGACACGCTTAGAGCAAGATTCGACTCTGGCTTGGTTGCTGACAGCGAATGGCAGGAAATGAACACGTCTCCCAGTCCTTTGGTGAGCTGCTCAGCTTTTTCCAGCAGGCAAGCCAGGGACTGTGTCCCCAGAGGCAAAACAGATGAGAAAATGGGATCCAGGCACAGAAAGAAGCCTGTTTCTTCTCAAAACATGTCGCCTGGGTGACATGGCCAGCCTGCAGTGCACCCAAACCTAACCGATACAAACACATCCAAGGAGCCATCGGAATAGCTTGGAGGTGAATGACTTAATTAGAGCAGCAGATTTGCAGTTATACCAGAAATCTATCCAAGTGCCCACTGGTTAATTGGCAACATTCAGATCTGTAGTCTTGCAGTATAGAGGCTTTGATAAGAAGATAACACTCGGTAAAAATACAGCTCTTCCCAGCAGACTGTTTAAGTGGCAGGCATGGCTTTCCTCTTAAGAAACCTCCAACCTCCAAATGAAACTGCTCGAGACACTGGATTGTTCTTTTAATTGAGGAATGTGTTGGATTGTTCCACACACTGGCCCTGACATAATGTCTGGTATTCTCCTTGTAAAATGGGATTAGAAACCTGATTTTCCTCTCTATAGTACCAATTTGGAAAACAAATTGTTCTACCAAAGAGAGGTCTTCATTCAGGCATGTCCTTGGTTTGGCACTCTCTCATGGACAGCTTGGATGATAAGCATTTCACAGAGAGCCATGTCAGCAAGCAAATCCACTTACATAAAGAGTATTGCTTTGCTTTGCTTTTTGCTTTGCTTTTTTGCTCCACTTTGTCTTGCTTCCGTTTGTTTCACTTCTTTTTTGTTTTTAAAAATCTGAACGTGAAGACTTGTTTCTTATGGGGCAAGTTTTGAGCTCCTTTCCACAGTTCCTACATTTATGGACCTCTGTGAGTCCACAGGTGAATGGTCCCAATCACCCCCAGCATAGGAACTGTTACACATATCTTGGCAAATTGCAGTTCGTGTGTGCACAGACTGACGAAGGCAACTTGGCTTGATTTGTTCACTTGAAATGATTGAATTGCCAATCAAATCACATTTTGCAATTGAGGAAATGGTCCTGGACAGAATGGCAGCCCTTCTTGGGATTAAATGTGCACGTTTTCCACGAGGGCATGGGATGGGCTCCCACGGGAGGTCGCTGAGGCCCCATCGGTGAAGGTGTTCAAAGACAGGCTGGACATGCACATGGCGGGCATGTCGTGAGCGGAGCCGGCTGGTGCCGGAGCTCAGACTAGATGGCCCAGGAGGCCCCTTCTGACTCACTCTGCTTCTATGTTTCTATGTTTGTTTCAAAATAGCGAAAGATAGTGGGGTAAATAAGAAACTCGCAATGCTATAACATCAGCATTTATTAGCAAAGGTAGGTAAGTGGGACATGCATGAGAAGGGAGCAACGTCTCAAAAACTGAGGACCAAAGAGGTGATATGTTTTCATAAACATGTTCATATACTAATTCATATGCACAGATGCAGGTTTTAAAAATTATTACTATAATATAAATAGAAATATAATGTCTCACAAAATTTGGGGGGATGCTGGAGACAGGAGTAGATTTTCATTAGAGAGGAAACAAGGATGTGGGAGGGAGTTCCTATCCCTGAGAATCTACGAGACATGTTCTTATTTTCAATTGCAACAATACTTTAAATTGCATCCAAAAGGGATTCCCCTTTTGGATCCAACAGCACTCTTTTTAAAAACTTCCTTACCAACTGGAAGGAGGACACTGGAAGTCAGCGGATGCCAATATTCTGCCTACATAGTCTCTTCTAGAAGTCGATCTTTGGCCAAATAAGAGACAGAGGAGGTTCTCCTTGGGAGGGAGGCTTCTTGGAAAAGGACAGCTGCTTTCTCTGAATCACAGCCCCACTTATCAGCTGGAAGGATTCTTAGCAACTTGCAACTCAAGCAGAGTTATGCAAATTGCTTCAAAGAGCTGTTATTCTTGATACTGTGCTCCCATTCATTCCTTCTTTTTCTGTTTTTCTGCCTTGGCTCTGAATGCACTGTGGAAGCTGGCATACTGGAGTGGGACAAAAACAGGAAATCAGACAGGAATGTGATGCGATGTGAAGTGTACAAGGATTCCTCCAAACCAGCACTCAGACGCAGATTCCGTTAGATAACCCATGCTAAGACTGGATTACGTGTCCTTCCAAATTTTTCCACAGCCGTTAAGGAGGCCAGATTGTTGGAGAGCGGTAACCTTCTACCATCTCTCTGGGAAAAGAAGGAACCAGTAAATTCACAGCATTAGAACTGAATCAATGCTTTGTATTCCTTGTGTGAAATCTAATTATTGGGCGGCATAACAGAGAAAAGCAAAATTCAAGTACACAGCAGTTCTTTCTGTTCTCCTGGAGAGTAACCCAGGGACCTGCAGTTGAGTATCCAGGGACAAAAGGAGTCTTCTGAATCCTACATCTGGGGTCAGGCCTAGTGAGATTGCCTCACTTCAGAATTACGACTCGTCTGAGAAGCTGGACTGTCAGCACTGTGATGTTCATCACAGCAGGGAATTGATGCATTTCATCCTGAACCACCCCAGGCAACAGGGATGAACCATGCAGTGTCTCCACCCTGGATTTCTGCAGAGGCCCTAAAATCTGGCAGAACTCCCCATGCAGGACACCCATTTCTAAGATGCTTACTTCCCGGAGATTTTTCTGCCCAGCTTGTTCTCTCTGGCCCTTCTGAGCACCTTCCAGGTCTCAGAAGCGGCAGAAGCACCTTCGTTTTCCCAACCCTAACCCTAGCCTGGATTTCCCCAGTAACCCTAAAATCTGGCAGAATTCCCCATGCAGCACACCCATTTCTAAAATGCTCACTTCTCAGAGATTTTTCTGGCCAGCTCTTTCTATCTGCCCCTTCTGAGTGCCTTCCAGGTCTCAGAAGTATCAGAAGCGCCTTCATTTTGCTTACCTTAACCCTACCCCGGATTTTCCCAGTAACCCTAAATGCCCCAGAAAAGCCACCTGGCCAGTGAATTTTTCATGTCATGTCTGTGAGAGTTGCAGTAAAAAAATAAAGCACTTCACGTGGAATAAGTTATCTTTCATTTTTAATCTTCCTGAATCTACCTGGATGGTGTACATGTTTTGTGTCTGCAGGAGCATCTCCGTATCCAGGGGTGCATATTGATGAGGACTTCTGCCGACGTCTCAAGGAAGGAACACGAATGAGAGCACCTGAATATTCAACTCCAGAAGTGTATGTTTTCCATCTCCACTTAACTTGGCCCACTGTACCTGTCCCTCCCTCCCTGCCATAGGTTTAGATCTACACTTGCTTCTTCTGTTCCTGCAGGACCCATCCTGCCTCTCCCTGCTCCTTCAGAAACCCTTCTTGTATCTTCCCTCTTTCACCCCCACCTTCCCCTTTTAGGAATTATGTGAGTCGCTGTGTTCCGGATCTGGCCACTCCCTACCTTCTGAACAGCTGCTGGGCCCAGAAGCAGCTCCAGAAACTGGAGGATGGAAAATTTCCCCCTCCTGCCCCATTGCAAAGACTTCTTCCCCCTTAAAAAGGCTCTTGGAAGAACCAAAGCTTTTCACTGTTCATTGTGAGGGATGAAGCAGCGCAGCTTCCTTCTTTGTTCACGGGGTTGTTTTTGGCAGCCATGCCATCGTTTTGCATCCTTCGCAGTGCTCCAGACCTGGTGTTATTCTGGGGTGCTGTGTGTATGTGTTGTGTGAACAGAGGAGGGAATGGTGGAGAATTTGCCAAGGAAATTCTGCAAAGTGATCTTCTTCTATAGAACAGAATTCTTCTCAGAAACTTCTCAGAAATGTTGGCTCAGCCCTGATCTATTCCATTATCAGTATGACCTTCAAGGTAATTTGTGCAGCCAGCTTTTGTCACTGGGAACAGAGGAAGAACACAGGGGCGGATTACTCTCATGCATACCAAATTTTATCTTAGCTCACAATGGCTTGTGTATTCCAGAATATTATGCCCGTGCTCTTTACATGTATCGGGTCACTTCCACCCTTTTTAGAAAGAGGATGGATTGCCCATTCCTGGGAGCTGCTGGTCAAAAACAGAGCTGAAAACTCTAGAGATACCTCCCTGCCTTTGCATCACAGTAATATAATTCCCCAAATCCCTTGGGGAGACAGGACAGCTATTAGAACTTTAGTGAAGACATACCCAGAGCTTAGTTGAAACTCAGTTTAATATAGCCAAATTGTTGTGCTTCATGAAATACTAAATGAAAAAATGAGGTTTCATTGTAATGCATCAATTATGAGTCTGCAGTATTGATCTGCCAATGAACTGTCTGATACTTTCACACTGAAGTGGTGGTTGAACAGGGTCAGGACACCTGGGGCTGGGGAGCATGGGTAGGACAGCACTGCTGCACTTGTACCCTGCTAGTGGGATCTTGTGGGCAGCAGGACAAGTACTATGTGGACAAAACAGTGGAGCGAATGGACCTTGGTCTGATCCAGCTTTTGATGGTCATATCCTATACCCAACTGCTCCTAAGACAACAGCATTGTTGCTTATTTTAGGAAGTAACTGTAGGCAGCTCACAATGAAAATAATGTAAGACCCCCCTCTGCAAAAGCCCCCATAATATCCTATAGCTAATATCCTATAGCTAAGCCTAAGTAGATGAAGCATTTTCTGGAACTGATTATCACTGTCTCCATCCTCAGTCATCCCTTTGTGTTTATTTTTTTGCCAGGGCAACGAATGTCCTTGCCTTCTTCATAAAGGACCAGGATCAAGGCTATTGTTGCTATTTCCATAGGCAACATCTGGCAGGATTGCCAAACTATAAGTGCAAAGCAGGATAAGGAGGAATGTGGGCAGCCACCATCCCTGTCCTGCTCTCCTCCATATGCTTTGTAATCAGCTCTCATTGGCCTCAGTCAACATGGCCAACGGTCAGGAATCCTAGGAACTGTGGTCCAAAATACTTAGGGAAAGTGAAGGTAACTTCACAGATGGTTAGTTGTTAGTCATCTTTCATGCACTCTTCTTTTTTTTCCTATAGCTACCAGACCATGTTGGATTGTTGGCACAGTGTTCCAACAGAGAGACCTACCTTCACAGAACTCGTGGAGCGCTTAGGAGACCTGCTCCAAGCAAATGTGCAACAGGTATACAGAATGAGATCTCTTCCACTTTCAACTGAAGCCCAATTGAACATGTGCAGAGAATATTTTGGTGTGCCTCAGCTGAGGAACATGACTCTGTTATATGAAACTGGTTGATTGAAGGTTGTTTCATGGAAAAAATATGGAGAAAAATTTCAGTGGGTGTAAATATTTCTTGCTCAAAGAGGTCATGTCCAATGCTAGTCATCCATGACAAGCTGAAAATTCCTGTTCAGTCATTTTTGAGAGCCTCATTTGCTCCCGAGAGGAGCAAGGGTTCCTTATCACACCAAGAGTTTTAATTAGTTTTCAGCCTCCAGCAAGGGAATATCTTTTTTCACTTTTAATGTGAGTGTGAACATATACCAAACATGCTAAACTCATCATCGCTTTGAGGAACTTTAACGTAAAAGGGTTTGTGTCCTGCAACGGCAATTATACACTTGCTTGTTCCACAATAGCTTAATCAACCTTTTTTCTCTCCACTTTTGGAACAGAGCAGTTACATAATTTTCAGTATCCAGGTTCTTCCTCCTGTCTCTTTTCACTTGACAAAACAAATAAATCAGTGCAGTTCAGTTAAAAGGAAGCTAGTTGGCCATGCAGAAAAGGACAATTTTGGGGAGAGCTACTATAGCCAGGGGGAACAAAGAAGAAAGAATATTCATAAGGGACAGTGCTAGGCTTTGGGGTGGGGCGGGGCTGGAGAGGGTTTCTTGGGGATAAAATAAAACAGTTTCAACTAGTTGTTACTATTTGCTGCTGAGAATCAGTGGCTTGGATAGAACGTGCATGGTGACGTGTTTTCCAAGCAAAAGGCAAAGTTGCCCAGTGTTTTACCTGGATAAGACTTTTCTCCTGCAACCAAATTATCAAACACCCCCCCGTAGCCGCTTGCCTGTGCCACAGGCAACAGGAAGCAAGTGTGGACAGGACAGTATTGGTGTGCTCCCATAAATGCACAGTGCCCTGGCAGCCAAGTACTAGGGACTGCAAGCCCCATCCAGAAAGAGACACAGCACAAAATGCCCCGTTTGTGCCCTAATGAGAGCAGCTGCGACTTCCTGCATTTCCTGTATGGCATCCTATAACTCTGTCCGTTGGGTGAACTGGAAACCTTTCACGCTAATGTGTGAACTTACAGCTGACCCCAGCAAAAGATGTTGCTGCTTTTGGGGCTTTCTAGTGGACCAGCATGACGAGCTGCAGTTTTAGTCTGTCCCGTAACTCATCAGTGGTGGGTAGGGTTGGGGTGGAGAACCTGTAGCCCCAGATGTTGATACAGCTTCCATCAACCCTACCCCGCAGAGCCAACTGGGAGGGATGATGGGAGTTCAAATACATGTTCTCCATCATGGTTGTGGGGCAGAGAAGGCAAATGGACTCAAGTCTCAATTCCTGGTTACCGTGAGACTCCTGAGCTCCCCGTTCCAACTCAGTGTTGCATGGCCTGAGCTTCCCCACTGGGCTGCTGTGAGGTTAGGATCAAATGCCTAAGATCCATTTTACCCATCCAGGCTCCTCAGGTTTGGACATTAGACTTGGATACATAAACAACATTCAACAAAAGAGGGACCTGAGAGCTGATAGAGTGTCATGATTGGAGCAGTGGGGGGCATTTGGTGGTCCTCCAGGAATTGTTGGAGTATAACTTCCCATCATCCCAGATTATCGGCCACGCAGGCTGTGGATGATGGGAGTTGGGGAGCCCAGCAACATATGGAGAACTACAGCTTCTTCGTGTCTTTGAAGAGTCGTTTTAAAAATACTCTGCTCAGATAGAGGAGACGGGCCAAGCCAAACGCCAGTGCTGGTGCCTGGCCAAGCAGCTCGGTGCTGTTTAGTAGAAAGATGAAAGGAAGGAGAAAGCAAACCTCTGCACAGGGCATCTGTCGCTGGCAGCCCACGAAAGGCAGATTCAGCAAAACATGACCGCCAGGAACGCCTGAGTCCAAATGAGAGTGAGACAAGTCTTAGCAACTCTTCTTTTCTTCTTGATTATGAAATATGTAGGATGGGAAAGACTATATCCCACTGAACATTTCATTATGCTCTGATGGAGAGCCCATCCCCAAAATCTGCATCTCAGAAGACAACTTAAGCAACTTTATTCACCGCTGGAGTGTTGTGGAAGCAAGGTAAGGAAGCAGCATTTTTAATCTGAGTCTTAATCTTAAAAGTTTTAATTTTAATATTTATATCCTGACATTTCCATTTCAAGGAGCCCACAGTGGGATATAAATATAATAAATAAATAAGGCAGCTTGCCTAATTCTCCTCCTCCTCCTCTTGATCTAATCCTCACAACAACCACTCTGTGAGGTAGGTTGGGCTGCAAGCCCCTGATTTGTCCAAAGAGGTTGGGCTGTGAGTCTGAGACTGGCCAAAAGTCACCCAGTTGTTTCCATGGCTGAACAGAGATTGGACCCATATCATCTGAGTCCCAGCCCAACACTTAACCACTACTTCACACTAGGTCTCTTTTTAATAAAATACGCAGCCATTTCTTGTTTTGGGGGCAGGCTGCTTTTGCTTGGCCTGTGCAAAGAGTAGAGTAAAAGGAAGGTCCACTGCTATTTCATTGTGGGAAACATGTCACTCCAGGGATCTTGGGTAGCTTGAAAGCTCTCAGAATTGTCCATACCACTTCGTTTCATGGAGGGCCATGGTAGCAGGACCATGCTCACCCAAAGTCTTCCAAGATTCTTGGTGGTGGGCCTACATAACCACATGGGACATTCTGTTAGCAATGTTTGCTGGGAGAGCATGCCCTCCTTCATTTATTGGGACTATTATTTATGTAATATTATTGAGATCAGCAGAGATGATTGATGGCACATCTGGGCTGTATTGCAAGTTAGACCGGGTTTCTGGAAAGATGTGATCTGTTGCACCATGGGAGTAGATCTGCAGCAAGTTTAACTGCCTCATAGGTGGTTCCTCCTTGGAACAGGGTGCAGGACCCGAAATTTGCTGACCACGTAGTCCTTCTTTGCTCACCTCTGCCATGATAGCTCCACGGAGATGTGCATTTCCCAGTGCTGTCCTCCCTCCCTCACACAGATACACACTTCAAAATTATAGTGCTTTTCCTCCCTCTGTCCCTCCCTCCCTCCCACTCTAACCAATAGAAAATGCAAATCCATGATGGGCCCAAAAGAACTCTCACATCTACCTTGTTTGCAGTATTAATGCCAAGAACCGGCCACTCAGTGTGAAGACCTTTGACGAAGTCCCGGTTGAGAAAAAAATGGATGAGGTAAGCCAGGAACAAATGCTTTGTTCGTACAACTCTTGGCCTGCTGCAATTGGCCAGTTGAGAGTGACATTCAGGGGGCTTGAGTCTCCACTGAATCTGGGCCTCGGTGTAGCCTAGTGAGCCGGTCTAAATGGAGAATACCCAGGGCCATGCCATGACATGTCGCCAAAAGATAAGGGGCAGGGAGGACACACAAGGCAATTCCTCTCTGCATACTTAAGTTCAGGATTTGGTGGTGGCCAAAAGCTTGGATAAGACAACTGACAAGAGCAGGCATCATGGGTGGCAGTGGCCTGTGGAAGTGGCTCGTGTGCTCACAGGAAGCAAGCCAGGGATTTGGCACCCTTGATCCGGATTCCCATTGGGCGCCTTTGAGGCTGCTGTTTGGGTTCTACAGCCACAGATGTTCCCATCTTCTTAGCTTGCACTGCTTTCCATCAGCTGGCGGCTGCCTTTTGTGCTGTGCTCTGCAAGCCTCTACACAAGGGAAACTGTTTACAAGGGGATGCCTCACGGTGCAGAGAGAGAAAGGTGACACTTCTAAACAATGGCAGCTGCTAATAAACTCTGAACTGGTAAAGGCCAGAAGACTTTTTTGGGATAGGAGGAGGAACTAGAGAATGGCCATTCCATCCTGTCCCTTCTTATCATAGCCATTCTTTCCTCTCCATCTAGGCCTGCTTTGCTGTCTCTTGCCATTTCTTTTGATCTGATGTCTAGTCCCAGCGAGCTTAATGATGTTTAGAGTTCCCCATGTAAAGCTTGTTAATTTGGAGTTTGGATAGTCTTGAGTTTAATCTAAATATCAGCCAAGGTCACTCAGTTATCTATGGGCTATGCAGCAGCCGTTCAGGTAACTGGTACTGGATGATGGGAACCAGGTATGGCCTGGGAACCAGGTGCCCAGCTTGGGAGTGGATTTTTCAACATATTCAGTTGTGCTTTTAAAGCATCATCTTCATAAAACTGTCAGATGAGACATTTCACAAGGAAACTGCAGAGCCATGGCATTAAACAAAACCAGAGCTTCTGGAAGAGGGTGTCCTGGCCTAATATTTGAGTGACTAAGCCATTTTTCTGCCAAGTTAAGCCTTGAATTTGGATTAGAGACTAGGCAGGATTGTTCTCAGATTAGATCTACTCCCTTAATTCCTGTGGTACACTACCATTCTGACAAAATGTTTCCTCTGTGCTAAAATGTGACAGAGGATATCTGCGGCCAAAAGCCAACCTTCCGTCCGTCCGTCCGTCCGTCCATCTGTCCGTCCTTCCCCTCCCTCCCTCTTTTTTCTAGTAATTAGCAACTCAGAGCAGTTGCTTTCAAGATACGAGAAGTCACTGAGACATGTCATTAAAATGCTTCCACAATCTTCAAAGCAGCCATGCAGGGCTGCAGCTGCGGCTCTCCTGCCAGCTTCTTCTTTCTCCTAGCCCTGGTAGTGTGTCTGCTTGGGCCATCACGTTTCGATAGAAGGGCTCAACTGCCTTCTGCACTTCCTGCCCTCGCTAGGCTGCACTTGCTCTCAGTCCTAAATGTGAGGCTGCATCCTGGGCTCAGGGAAACCATGTAGCTCTCCTCTTTCAGTCAGAGACTGTTGAAACACTTGGTCTTTTCTCCCCTCCCTGCTCCCCAACTCTTCTCAGGAAAGTGAGTCAGACAGTGGGATGGTGCTGACCTCCGATGAAATCAAAAGCCGGAAGAGGCTGGAAATCCGCTCCTGGCCTTACGGGATAATGGCTCTAGCGTAAGTACCCTTGCATGCGCTGCATGGCTTGATGCTGGAATATTTCTCATGAGCTGGCTTGGGATAAAATGCAGACCAGCTTCACATACGTCTTGCATGTCGGGCAAGCACACAAAGGAGGAGGGGAGCATCCATTCTGCTGGCCCTGATCCTCCTTCTAGGCACAATTCGTCTACATACAAGTAATGTGTGAATAGACAAACAGTGCAATCCACAAACATAGACCTGTTATCCGCATAACACTAATCCATGGTTTATTTAACCCATGGTTTATCTGGCAGACAACTGAATGAACAAACTATGGTCTTAGTTCCACAAGAACATAAGAGCCATGCTGGGTAAGACTGAAGTGCAGTGACTTGCGCAGCCACCAGATGGCACCAGGAAGCCTGTAAGTAGGAAAGGCCAGCATTGCACCTTCCGCCATTGCTCTACGGAGGCCCATGGCTCTGATCTTGGAGGCAGTGATCCCCTCCGTAGGGTCCTTATCTCCCACTGCTGGTGTGAGTAGCTTTGCTGCCTTAATCAATTAAAGGAGTCTGAGAAACTGGCCCAACTCCTATGTCTTACTTCCTCTGTGACAAGACTGATCCCTGCCATTGGAAACAGATGCTGAGTTAAATGCTGGTACAAACAGAGCTTTACATCTACCCACAGCCTTGGGAAGACAGCTCTGGGGATCAACTCTGCCCTTCCCCACACAGCTTGCTGAGGCTGGTGGGGAAGGAACATGTCGCCCTTCTTAATGAGCTCTCTCCTTTTATTGAAAACATTTATTCTGGACCTGATACAGGCAGTCTTCCTTCCCTTGCACAAAACCTCTGGAAGGCTTAGCGGAGCTTCCAAACCAGGGCAGCTCTGGGGGCTCACAGCCCGCTCCCAACCCCACCCAGGATCAAGCTGTTTGTTTGTCTTGCATTTGTTTTCTTCCCCGAGTTGAAAGGGGAGAAAATTGGCCGTCCTCAAGTGCAGAATGCTCATGTCGAGAGCTTAGGGAAGGCAAATATAAAGCGGTGGGACTCGGAATCCCGTTGGATAGCAAGAACAATTTGCTGTGTCAGATGTTCAGAAGCCAAGGAGAAAAAGAGTGCAGCATTCGAGGGAGCGCACTGAAAACGTGTGGGATGTGAGCCTTATTCTGCTCTTCCCTCCACAAAAACATGGAATGCTGCATCCCTTTCCCAGGAAAATGAACCTTCAGCCAACCAAGCAGGTCGGAGTGGGGGAGCAGAGGCAATGCCCCTCCCTCACCGTACCTGAAGTATTTGTATGGTGTAGCCTAGACTGGCGGCTGGGTGTCCTCTTACAGAAGATTGCCCTCTGTTTGAAGGGCTAGCCTGTCCAAGCCCAGTTTAAATCGAACATGCCAGGAACATGTTGCCCATCCACAGCTAAGCCCCTGGAAGGCAGGCAAACAGCTCACTTCTTCTGATCTCTTTTTGGGCATGCTTTTCTTCCTTTCTGGCAATCCAGAACTCTGCCCTGCTTTCCTCTTGTGGCAGAAGGGGCCATTTCGGTTTAAATTCTTTCTTGGAAACGCTTTTATTTGAAACTCAGAAACAAGTAGTCCTACAAACTCAAGCTAAGAATCTAGGCATTCTTTGAGTAGGGTTCAAGTGAGGTGCCGCAGCCTCTAGGAGGATTTAGTGGAGGATTTTGTCTGGTGAAATCCAGCTGAGCTACCATTTTCAGCAGTGGCAGGCCTTCCCGCTGCAACACACAGGACCAAAGTGCAGCCATTCACTGCTCAGGGAGAAACTTATGCAGCATATGCAAGTGGCCAGCCTGCCTGTGGGACCGGAGCTGAAGGGTGGGATGCCCACCTCGCACTCAGAGGGCTGAAGGTCGGTTTTCAGTTAAAAGGACGAGATAGCAGGTGATGTTTCACTTTGGATTGTTTGATCATGTGATGGAGGTGCTCCTATTCTGGGCTCATCAGGAGAAGGCAAGATGCCCTAGAGAAGACCATCAAGCTACTTGGGAAATCCAAAGGCAGAAGAAGATGAGGAGGAAGGGGAAAGGGGGAGGGGGGGAGGAGGAAGACCAAGACCAAGTCCAAATATGATATGTTTTGATTCCATACAGGAAGCCACAGTCTTGAGTTCACAAGAACTGAGCTGGGCTCTCATGGGTTGGACAGTCAGGAGGACATTCAATGGTGGGGTATCAAACTGCAGATTACTTGATGGCACAGAACAGCAGCAGTAGCAAGTGATGTAGGAAAACCCTTCCCTACTGGAGAGCTGCTGCCAATCTGGGTAGACAATACTGGGTTAGATGAGGAGATGCTTTGCTATCTTTTTTAAAATTAAACTGTTCGCTGAGCAGTTCGGTGGGTGCTGCTTGATTGCTTGACCTGAATCCCAGGATCCCAAAATGGAAGCCAACTGAAATGGGCGGAGTGATCCTGGCTTCCTACTGGTGCGCTGTAATGTCACTATGGCTTTTGGTGTTCACACCACCTCTTTCTAGCACTTGGCACAGACCAAGAGTGCATGCCAGTCCCTAAACCTTCACTTTCCTCCTTCCTTCCATTATTTGCCCCGTGAAGCAGATAATACAGTTATTCTGACAACCGCGTTTGCCACAGCAATTTCCAATTCAGACTCTGAACCATTATCAAAACTATCAAGGGCTTTAAAAACTGTTCCTCTGCAAAAAAAAAAAAAAAGTCTCATTAAACACACTCAAATGCCATTACAAGCCCCCGCGGCTCATTTATTGTAATTACAGCGAGACTCAGATGCAAGGTATTACTTGCTGCAAAACGCAAATTGATCAGGATGTCTTCCTTCAAGGGTTGCTGCGCAGCATTTCTAATGACCAAAGAAGTCTATCCAGGCACTGATGGGGAGTTCGACAGGGCCTGGTTGCTAAGGCTCAGTGAGTTGGAGTGGAGTGTCCAAGTGAGGGGAGAGGAAGAGCAAGTAGGCTGCCCAAAGGAGGGGCATCAGGTTGTTCAAGCCCTGCTTTGAGACCTATGTTCTCCAAGCTTCCGCTTTCCCCCACATGCAAGGCTTCTCCCCTGCCCCTGCGTTCCTGTGCCATTGGCTCATATGCCTGGCCTCCATGCTTCAAACGGAATTCCCAAACTCAGAGCTGACTCCTTGGTTGAAGCAAAGAGTCTCTGGTGAGAAATGTGGCTGCAGAAGCGCCAGGTCTTGACCCTGATGGGCTGGGCCTTGGAACTCTCCCCCAGCCCTTTGGGGTTCCACCTCTGCCAGCTGGCAATCCTGGGTCCTGCAGTTTGGTTACCTGGAGCCTGACACTGGGCAGTCCCAGCACTGCATCTGCTCCCTCAAGGTGCTTCCCAACCCACAGCTTTGCTGAATGGAGGAAAGGGCTGCTTTTTCTGAGTCGATTGTGCGGGATATTAAGGAGAGAGGAGGAGGGCCACCCATGCAAGCCAAGCCACCAACCGCCTCCAGACCTCCCTTCGATGTCCCAGGCAGGGGTTCTTCCAAGCTGCCCTGGAGGCTGGGCCTGGCACCTTTGGCTTGCAGTACATTGGCCTTATCCTGAGCAGAGTTCTTCCTACTGAGAGACAAAACACAGCAGAAAGTACTGCGTTTGGGGAGATCTGGGGAAAGATGATCTGCACTTACATCCCTGTGGAACAGACTCTGGGCAGCTCCGCATTGGGGCAGCTGCTGAGCAAGGGGAGAAAAAAATGAATGAAATGTCAGTACACAACGTTAAAAGGTTGGACAAAAAGGGCTGTGGGACTGTTTTAATTTCAGGGTGCAGATCTTGAGTGAAAGGAGTGTTTTCTGGGAAGGTAATTGCATTTCAAATCTGCCAGAGATGGTTAATCACAGAGCCTGCTTCTGACTAAACTTGTCATCCCTCTGACTTGGCAGCAAATATTAAATGTCATTGTTTCAGAAGCACTCTTTAAACATTTGCTGACAAATGCCATCATCTCGAGATCCGATATCTTGGCCAGGGTGAGATGGTGACACAAGCTTCCTCCTGTTTACTGGGAGCTGACAAAGCTCTTGAGGGCCTTACTGTGTGGCCAGACTAAATCTTAATAACAGTTCTTTTATCTGCCACTGCAAGCATTACAAGGCCGAGGGCCAAGTTACACAGATATTTGTGTATCTCTTCCTTTCTTCATTGCCCAGTGCAATGCCTACTAAATTAAAAAGTCAATGGAGCTGTGAAGTCAGCTCACAAGAATTGATGGTGGTCATTAATATACGTGGGGAGAATACATGCACTTTAGGGAAGGGGGCTATTCCATCAAGTGTTTAGCATAAAGGGTGCCGGCTGCATGTGAGGATGCTGACACAGATCAGACATACAAAGAATAATCCATCCTGGCGGCAGCAGCAGTTTCTAAACCTGGAAGCGAGGGTCTGAAGGACCTTTGTACGTTCACAGATCAGCTGTGCCCCAGCTGAATTTCGCTACTCTCCTTCAATACCTCATTTGCTTTAGAGCAGCTTGCAAATGTTGCTGTAGGCACAGCAGAAAAAGTAGCAGACGAACCCTTCCTTCACTTGCAGGAAGGACCTCGGGTTTACTCTGGATGTCCTCTGCCTAGATAACAGAAAAGTACAGAGCTTCACCACTGTTGTGTTGTGGGAGCGGCAGGACCCTGCCCCATCATGTTCCTTCGAGTCACAGACCAGCCTCCCCCAACCCACTGCTCCGCAACTGCAACTCCCATCATTCCCAGGCTCCCATACTACAACTCCCATCATCCTTGGGCACCAGCCACATTGTTTTGGGCTATGGGCATTCTGGTTTAAAAAGTCTGGAGGCCATTCAGGAGTGGGAGTACATCTGCTGTGATCACAGATGGTTCCAGAACATCATTTATTCTAGCAGTCATTTCCCACCAGAAGAGATGCCACCAGAGGACATGGCCACCCTGTACTTCTCTGTGGGGCACTGCCCCCACGACTTTGGCAGCTCCCAGCTCACCAGACATGACACCATGTCCCAGGTGGGCCAAGGACCTTCTTCTGCCCTCCAGGTTGGACAGCAGATGTGCCTGGGCCAGTAGAAACTGGTGGTGTGCGTTTATTATGGGTGTGATCCATAGGCCTATGTCCATGGAAGGGGTGGCCAGAAGAGGACTTGCCCCGCCCTCCCCCTGGCACCCCATGAGCCCCACTCAGGCTCCTCTGCATGCCAGAGCCCCTGCTGGGTGGAGGTACCACTGCAGTCCTCCAACCCATTTAGAAGGCAGCGGGCCGGGAAAGGCATCACCCATCAGTCCACCAGTGCTTCACCAGCCACCGGCCTCCACCCAAAAGAACTGCCAGCCAGCAGTTCCTCTTCCTCAGGGTAACACCTGCTCCTCGCTTCTTGTCCAACCACAGGAGAAAAGCCATCAGCAAGAGCAAGGAGTCCGTCCTGTCAGAGAACAAGCACGAGCCTGTGGTGTACTGCCCAGCGGCCCCAGAGGATGAAGAAGCTCTGGAGGAGTCCGTTCTGCTGCCTATGGATGCCAGCCTGGAGTGCCACAGCCCTCCTCCCGACTATAACTCCGTGATCCAGTACTCTGCTCCTCCTGTGTAGCTGTCCGGGGAAGGGCCATCCTCGCACGTCTCTGACCGTGCAGTATTTTCACCAGGCTTCCCATCTGCGTAGCCTGCTCAAAAGAGCCCAAGTTCCAAAGGGAGGATACGTCCCCCGAGCACCCCGATCCACCCATCTTCAGTGTCCAATCCCCAGAGTGAATGGACAGCCTTTCAAGAGCGGCTACCTGGAGGGATTGTTTCACCCAATGCGTCTGTTCTAACCTTCCACTCAGCTGGTTTATTTTTCGAAACTCTGCAGGTGCACAAATCACATCTTCCTTCTGTAGGGAACTCTGTCTCAAAGCTTTGCCGCACACAGGAGAGCTTCTTTTCATGTTGCTCAGAACAAGCTGCCACTGAAAATTCATTGCTAGGGGTTCATCCTTCAGGGATTACTGCCCTCACAGCCCCAGCTATACAGAAGAGTTGAGTTTGTTTACTCCTTTGTTTGTTTAGCTTATGAGTCCTGAAAATCAAATAGATTGCAGCACCAGATGCATACCGGCCGGACCACACGTGCTAGCGATGCACGATCAACTTGCACTGGAAAGAGGAGCTGATGGTGAATGTGCAGTGACAATCAAGACTTTCTGCTCTTTGTGCATGCAAGGTGGAAGTCACAATGTAGTGACGTTAGGCAGAGGCCATGCCACAGAGAGGGAAATTTTAAAAAATGCCTTGGGTATTGTTTTGTGCTAGCAGGGGCAGAAAGCAAACCTGAAATTCCATGAAACTGTGAATGAAAATATCTCTTAAATAGGAATTGGAAAGAATAGCCATGAGGATTTTAGTAGGTCTTCTGCAATAACATTTCCTCTACCCACCTGCCCACCCCATGAATATTTTTTGCTAAACAACCATGTACATATGCATATATGTTTGTACTGCTGCTTAGGTAAACAATACAAGCTAGCTATAGAATACAGAACACTTAGCTAGAGAAGCACTTACCTTACAAATAATTTATTCATAAGATCAGTTACCATTCTGTATAAATCACACCTGCCTTACTGTTTTGAGGTGCTTAGGATGCAAGCTCATTTCAATCCTGTGCTTTACTCTAACTTGTGAGGATGTGTGGAAAGCTATGCTTAGGAAAGGTCATTTACCAAGAAATGAGCCAGCAAAGATGGGGAGAGGTATATAGATGGTGATGCATGTGGAAGTATGTACTCGTGTACAACAGCAAGAACCTGGAAAGAGTTCTTTATGTGAATTAGCCGTTTGCCTGAAAACCCAGGTAAAATTCTGTTACTGTGAAGAATGAAGCTCAAGAATGAAAAGGACATAAGAAAGGGGGGAAAGGTTGACAACTTCTGGAGCAGACTTGTAGCAGTACCTGTGGCAGAGGTTTGATCTGCAGCAATTAACAGCTGATAGGAAGTAATGAGTGGATTAGCTCCCGACTGGGGAGACTGCCCTGCAGATTTCAGCAGATCAACTCCTTGGAAAGTGTGTGTGTTTCTGATCAGAAGAGGAAAGAGCAATTCATATTCCAGCCACCATATTGCTTAGCTTAGAGCTCCTTCCACCTGGTTACTATTCCCTTGAAAGATGTGCCCTGGCTTCAGGAGAACCGCACCGCTCCAACGCTGATGAGAGCCAATGGTCAGTTTTGCACATCATGGCAAACAATGCAGTGCTGTTTCCACAGCAGGTGCATTTTTGCCTGGTCAGATGGCCAAGTTATGTATCTTCAACAGAAAGGCTTTCCTCCACTTCCCCTTTGTTTCAAGGAGTAACCAGGATGGCAGATCACTGCTCAGCCAACAGGAACAAATGAAGTGATGACCTGTCTGTTGCTAGGGTGCTGTGGGCAGTACAGATCAGAGGCCTAGAGCAGCCCCTTCCATTGCTGCTCTTTCAATGCTACTCTATGGTCCTCACTAGCAAATGTAAGAAAGAAGCTCCCAGGTTCAGACATCATGAGAAACCATGGTGATGTGTGGAGACCATACTGTAAACTGTTGAATCTCTCCATGGTTTGGGGAAACACAATGACAAACAACGGTGAAAATTCACCATGGCTTTTCAGGAGGTATGAACCGAGTCAACACATCCACTTCTAGACTTATGTGCTTCCATGGCTTCTGCTCACACCAGTCCAATTGATGCTAAGAGCCCATTCTGACAAGGAACACAACTGAGCAGGACCAAGGGTGCTGGCATCTCTCCGTGCCATGTGAAAAGCTCATCTCATGGGAGCACTGAATTTAAGCATGCCCACAGAGAGATGGGATGAGACAACTGGCCATTCCGATAAACCCAGATGAGCCAGGTTGCATCTGCTGTCTACGGAATGGTGGTCCTGTCCTGCATGACCAAGTGAACTTGCGCACCTTCCCAGCAGTCCCTGAAGCGGCAGAGCAAACATGCCCTAACCCCTTTTCTCTCACAGAACTCTCTGGCAGGGTCCTGAAACTGCAGAGGAATATTAAGCTTTCCCAGTAGGACTGTTGCCTGTAGTACTCCAGGCATACAGAAGTGGCACTGGGTGTAGCAGAAGTGTTTATGTCATGTGCATTAATATGCGTGTGCATGGGTGTGTGTGTAAGGTCCTTAAATACAGCAGTTCATCAGGAAAAGTAAGGAAAGGAGAAATCAAAGATGCCTTGGGGCATGAGAGTGAGGTCTGCCCAAAGTAAAAAAAAAAAAAACACACTAGATGACCTGTGCCCCATCTTCCTTTTTAATAGGAGGAAAGGCAAGTCCCCTCCCCATTTTTTGCCCCTGAATGCGGTTGTCCATGCAATGGGCTGCGCTTACAATTCCTTTGGCTAAGGGTCTTTTCTCATGAGACCGAAGTGAGTCCTTGGGGAAATTGTGTGGCATACCTCTTCCCAAAGCCATGGTCACCCCCGTAGACCCTCTGCCATGCCTTTCCACAGGCTTCCCTGATAGTTCTCCTCCTTGCGTTATTTTTTTAACCAACAGAATTACTGCCTGAAAATGGACCTGTATTACTTGTATTGTATTCACTAATATTCTTTGTGCTGTTACCTTATGCCCCTTAATTTAAATACTGTATTTTCATTGATAGATATAGATATCTATATAGTCCAGTCCTGTTGGCTGTAATCCTGGACATACTTACTGGGGGGGGTAAAACCCACGGGGCTCAGTGGGGTTTAGTCCTGGGTGGGCATGTACATGATTGCATGGTTGAAGTCTCTTGGTTCCACTGGAGAGGTCAGCATTTCCACAGCCACCGCCATGTGGGGTTTCTAACAGACCAGACTTTGGCTGGTCTGTGCTCATAGTGTTTAGTTAGCAGAAACAGTTCAGTGCAGATGTCCATTTATGGGGCCACTTTATAGGGCTTCTTAAGTACACAAAAGTTCCCCATCCCAGGAGTGTCTGGTTCCTCAGGCATGCAGGCAAGGTTCCAGTTTGGCAGAGTAGCCCTCCCCAATCCCGAGCCTATGACTGCCTTAGCCAAATGCCCCTGGCCCTGACCTTGGAGCACTTCGGGGGTTTCTTTCATGTTTCATTTTAGTGCTACATGGGCTTCCTTTAGAAACCAAGGGGCTCTGTGCATCCTGTGGGGGTGCCTAAGGACGAGGGAGACACGGCTGCCCCAGTTCGATTAGGTTGCTCTCTTGCTGGACGGAGGAGGATTCCGCTGCCCCATGGAAGTATTTTGGGTTGTTGTTGTTGCCTCTAATGCTACTCAGGGATTCTTCGTGGCCTCGGAGGGCACTCTATGACCTGTCCTTGTGCTCTGGTTCATCTCAAATATCAATCATGCCGATCCCTTTGTTCCAAATGTGTCTTTCTCCCCTTCTCTCCCTTTGGCAAGCCCTGAACTTCACTTGCAAAGAGGGTGCTGCCCGCTCCATTGTCCATTCATGTTGACCCTTCATGCCATACACAATCATTTCAGGAAAGACACTTGTTCATTCATAACCCATTCACATACTGAGCCGATTATTCCAAAAGTCTGTTCTTTGTCCTGCTTTTGTCACAAATCTGCATTCTTCCTTTTTCAAAGCAGAAACAAAAGCACAGCATGCCTTATTTCTGGTCGCTCACGGTGTTGTACCCGACCTTTTATTTCAGGCAGAGGCTGCAGGCCCTTCCCAAACTGATCCCCTCTAGATGTTCTGGGCTACACCTTTCATGGCCCACAACCACACTGGCTGGGCATGATGGGGCTTGTGAAGCAACACACCGGGAGGCCAGCAGGCTGGCGAAGGCTGGACTGAAAGAAAGCTTAAGGGGTGTGTGATGGAAGCACAACTGCTGGGCCGTGTGCCTTTCATCCTGCTTCCCCCACTAGTGAGGGACTGGTTCCAGAAAGAGGCAACGCAGCTGCTTCCCATGGCCTCCTGAGTTGTTTACTGTGATCCTGAGGAAGGTTCCACATCGACACCAACAGTTGCCAGATTGTGCAGGACAAGTGTCAAATCTCCTTTCACAGGGGACAGCCCTGGAGGTATTTGCAGCCCTTCGGTTACAAGAGGGCAGTAATATTCACGTCAGCCCTGATACTTCCTTCCCGGTATCCAGACCGGAAGCACCACCACAGTGTCTCTTGAAAGAGAGCAGCTATTTTCCCCTGCCAGTAATGAGCCAGATCTGCACCCCACAAAAAGGCCACCCTGTTACTCCCCCTGGCCTCTAAAACACTCTGACCTTTGCGATTTCCACCATATCCAAATGGCTCCCCAGATGGCTTGCCTCCCTCTCCATGGCACCCCATCTAGAGCTCTTCATCCAGATAAGCCCATGCCCCAACCTGCTTCAAATACTATGGGTTGGACTCTATGGTGAACCTGTTGCTGTCTGAAGATGGTATGCACTGAAAAACCTGCTCTTTTTATGTAGTCAAAGTGTATTCTAATTATTAACCAAAACATAAATTAAATGGATTCTATATTTATACAGTCTGTCTCTCCTTTGTGTCATTTGTTCCCTCTGGTGCACCATCTCAGGCTTCAGAAGAGCAAAGCCCTGTGCATCCATTCACTTCTGGTTCCATTCAGTTGAGCCCCAGTTCAAGTCCAGCAGCAGGTGACAGGAAAGGCCCCTCTCCCCCACCCCTCAGTCTCTCGGGGCCTGGCAACATACCCCATGCTTCCCTGGAAAAGGCAGCTTGCTGGGACGAAAGATACAAAATCATGGCATGCGGTAGGCTTAGGTAGGTCTTTAAGGAAACGTTTCCCTAATGCAAAGTAAGTCCGAGCATTACAGTGGAACAATGAGACAATCCTTTGAAACACTCTACTGGACCTGGGGACACAACTCTGCTTTGCAGAGCTATTGACTTTAGCTGAGATTCTAAAAAGGCCAAAGGAAAGGAGAAGAGCGGGGGAGCAGTTGAAATCTATGAGAAGCGGAATCAAAGGAAGCCCCTCCAGAGAGCTTTGGTACAACCAGCAGGGCAAGAATTCAATCAGTGGTGGAAACCTCAAAGTGGTCATTGATTGAGTAGCTGTAGGAAGCATTGCAAAGACGCTTCTTCAAGGCAACAGGCATCCTTTTTGCAGCTGGGGGTGGGGGGGCAGCAGGGAGTCTGCATACACAGGACTATTGCTCAGCACTGACTGTGTGCCAAGTTTCCCCTTGGTGTCACTCCATCAGAATCCAGACTGATATTACTTTAAATGGGAACACTGCAGTCTTAATTCTCCTGGAGCACAAAACTGGTACCAAACTTTTCAGAGGCACTTGCCTCCTGGAAGAGAAGGAGCCCTCATTCTAGGCTGGTATCCCAGTAGAGGTTTTCCCCATCACATGTACATTTGACAAGGATCCTGCTACTTCCAGACCCTGATATGTGGTCCTGAAATGCACTCAAACTGCAGCTCACCCAGTGCTGGGTTCAAGAGTATGTTTGCTAGTTGCCGTATCTAAGCCTGGAGTTTGCCCTTCATCTTTTTAGGGATTTTTTGTGCAGATGTATTAGATGGACCACGAACTGGTACACCCCTGTACCACACGAATGTGCTCACTGCCACTTGCAATGCCATTCTTTTTTGGATGCATGTGAGTGGGGAACAGCATAGAATCACAGCACTTTGGAGCTGGAAGGTACCTTGCAGGCCATTCGATCCAATGTCTGCTCAGGGGGAGATACGACTGCAGCATCCCTGGCAAAGAGCCATCCAGCATCTGCTTACATACCTCCAGTGAAGGGGAGCCCTCCAACTCCTGAGGAAGCATCTTCCAAGGTTCAGCAGCTGTTGAGTACTATGAGGAGGATTCTGCCACTCTTCAGCCAGAATCTGCTTTCCAGGAATCTGCATCCATTGGTTCTCCTCTTGCTCCAATGAAGATGAAAAGACACCAGGATAGCCTGAAACTCACAAATGGGGACGGACCATTTTCCCGCACCTGCAAGTAGCAAATGAGTAGGATTAACATTGCTTACTTCTGCAATCTTTTTTTCCAGAAGAAATATTCATGTGGAGTATTTTTGAAAGATCCAGTGGGAAGTGATTTTTCTAATGCCAATCTCAGTTGCAAAGCCAGTGCCGACTGAGAAGGTACAAGCCAGTTTATTTTACATTATTCATTGCAGCCGTGCAGTTGCAATAAAAAGAATGAAATAAAATCAGGGAAAAGCAAGCAGTGAGAGTGGGAATTGTTCAAAGTGCAGATAGGAAACAGTATATAAAACAATTCATTTGAAGTGGAAACTGCTGCATGGGACTTCGGGATCTTGCCCATCGGGTGCACATTGTGAAGTTTTATGGGGAATAATGTGCGATATGAAACATCATGTAGAACTGGGATGGGCAAGGGTTGAAATGGGCTTCACTGGAAGATCTCTACGGGATCTTCAGTCGATCGGGAAGGCTTTTCCTATTTTGCTGGATGTGGGGTTAAAATTTGCAGCTCCATCCCTTAGAGTTGCTCCATTGACAGGGAATGCTCCCATGTGGCTGCTGAAATATGCACAGGGCAGAAGAGGGAAGCCAGGTCTGGACTTCCATGCGGAAGGACTGTGAACTACGCTAAGTCCTAACACTGAGACCAAATTCAAAGGATCAGGAACTACTGCTCTTCAATTATGACTGTGTATTTTGCACCTGCAAATTCGAATCCTACTAGAAAAAAAAGAAAATTGTACAAGATTGAGGTCTATGAAGCAGGAGAAGGGCCTTCTCATTCTAAACCCTAAACCTGCCAGGCTTTTCCCAAGGAACCCTAGAATATGGCATAACTCTACATGAAGCACAACAATTTCTAAGATGCTCACTTCCAGTAGATTTTTCTGGGTAGCTCGTTCTATATGCCCCTTCTGAGGACCTTCCAGGAAAACAAAGGTGGTTCTGCGGCTTCCGAGACCTGGAACGGGTTCAGGAGGTCCAGACAGAACAAGCAGGACAGAAAAATCTGCGGGAAGTGGGCATCCTCGAAATGGGTGTACTGCATGGGGAATTCTCCCATATTTTAAGGTCACTGGAGAAACCCAGACTAGGGTTAGGGTTCGGAAAACAAAGGTGCTTCTACCGATTCCGAGACCTGGAAGGCGCGCAGGAGGGCCAGACAGAGGTCTAAGAAACGGCAGAACCAACTGCGTTTTCTGAACCCTAACCCTAGCCTGGATTTCCCCAGGAACCCTGAAACCTGGCACAGTTCCCCATGCAACACAGCCATTTCTAAGGTGCCCACTTGCCGCAGATTTTTCTGGCCTGCTCGTTCTATCTGGCCCTCCTGAGCCCCTTCCAGGTCTC
>JAIXND010000674.1:5935511-5985050 GCA_023646645.1 Varanus salvator macromaculatus | reverse complement strand
AGCCCTCACCTGGTGAACTGTCAATTTGAAAGCAAAGCAGAGAAGAGCTGGATGACCTATGGGGGGGTAGAAGGGGCATGTCCCTCGCACCCCTATCTTTTCTAACACTGGGCTGCCTGTTCTCAGGCCCACTGCTGCTTCCATGCCTCCCCCAGCCCTTAGGTACTTGGGAAATGAGAGATTACATCCTGCCCTCTTTCCCTCTTTTTTGACAGCTGTCAAAAGAATGGTTCTTTTCTTTCAACCTAGATAGCAAATCTGAGCTTTTTGGGATGGAGACATATAGCCATGGAATTTGCTCATCTTACTGGTCAAAAAAGGTTTTTTTCAGGTTTGCTGGGTAGGCTGAAAGAAAAGGACTTAGTGGGGAATGTATAAAAAGGGATAGTGAAAGAGCAGAGAGAGGAAATCAAAAGTCTCTAGGACAGCGGCTGGAGGACTGGCAGGGAAAGAGAAGGGAAACAACCTACCGTCTTCTGTGTGGCTCATTCAGGGTGTGAATGGCCAAGTAGTGCGAACCCATTCATCGTTTCTGTGACCAGCAAGGCTCGTTCGGGGTCTAGCAGCAGGGCCGGAGAGGCTGCGGATAGAAATGGTGGCCTTTTGCTTGCAGGACAAGGGTGTTGCTGTCCATCTGAGCTACAGCTGTATTCTGGCTTTCTGAAACAGAAGACATGCTCCATCAGGCATGATAAACGACTGAGGAAGGCACGTGTAACACCCAGCGTGGTGTGTGCAGCATAGCCAGCTGGGGGAGCTGTCCTTTTCTCTTCCCTTCCTTGTCTGCGATGCAATGCAGCTGCTCTGCAATAAGCGTCCCAAGAAGACGTCCTCATCAAAGCTGCTGTTACCACTCACTACCCTGCCTGCCCTCCCTCCCTCCCTCCCGAGGTTCCTCTGCAAACAGCTTCAGATATTTCCTCCTGCTCTGAAAACTGGAAAGTTCTGCAGCCCGGTGTGCCCACAGTGAAAACTGCCCACTGCCCACTTTGTTCCACCACCGTAAAAATCAGAAAGCGAAAAAGTGGGCTCTTGAAATTTTTCTGCTAGGTGATTCATAATAGAGCAATAGGATAAGTAAGCCAGAAGTGAGTTGCTTCGCTTGACTTTGCTGCCTCGAACTAAGAGCTTCTCCAATCTGTATGAATGCTCTGACCATTCACTCCTAGTGAATAGGATTCCGTTTGGGCCTTAGATCAGTGCAGCCAGACAACTAGCCAACCTTTGGGTCTGTGCGCTTGCTTGCTTGCCTTTCTGAATCACTGCGATGCTAGGCAAGTTTCTGTAGAAGTAAATCTTAGTGTTTGACAGATTTGCCCCTTAGTAGGGATGTTTCCAATGTCAATACTGTGGCTTTATTTTACCATCATCATTCATATCCCACCTTTCAGAATACCCAAAGACTATATCACAAAAACTATAGCAACAAATGTATTAGCAAACCGGTAAAGAATCAGTAGCTTTACTCCCAGTAATAAAGTGATAATTAACCATTTTCCTCCATTCCACTCTTAGAGGAAAACAGGATAGCAAGGATAGCAACAGAATCACCCTGACTGGAACTGCATTAGTCTAATTATTTTTCTTTTTTCTCCTATTTTTGAAGAAGTGACGAAGAAGAGAAGATCCAATAGCTCAAGGAGGAGCTCAAGGTAGTCCCCAGGTCTAACATGGTGGATGATTGGTCTGCTAGAGCTTTTGGCTTTCTCTGCACTCCTCTTCCTCATATGAATATGAACCGAGCAATCTCAGAGCAAGCAATGGTCCTTGCATGTCAACTTCTGCCCTTGAATTGATTTACTGCAGTGTGACGTTTGAATGAGTAATGAAATTTATTCGCCAACAAACTTTTACAAAGCAGCTCCCACTGAAGGTAGCAAAGCTGAAGATGAAGAAATAAAATTCCTCACTAAAAAGATTGAATCAAACATCTCAACAGAGTTAGATTTTCATGAAATGTTATTAGCTAGCCAGTTCATAAATCACCTGGAGAGGAAACAGGAAGGAGGGTGGAATCATCCTTAGCCGAACAGCAGACAGGCAAACCCAAGATGGCAAATATGGAATATTGAGTCAGTAAACTATCATTTTATCTCTCGGCAGCAGCAAAAAAAGCCTCTAGAAGTGGAGGTTATTAGCTAATAAAACACCAAGGAAAATGAGTTCTCTATTAAATCCTAAGCATCCCTTCTGCATGTATATCACTAGCATGCATTTGGCCCTCTCAGAATTCAGAGTGAGCCCATGCGCAGTGCAGCAGCTCAAGGCATCACTGGGAGCTGGGAAATCCTAGCTCTGAATCTCAGCATGGCCATGAATTCAGCCTGGATCATGGATATCAGTGTTTGCAAGTGCCAACTGCAAGAAGATGTTCAGGCATTTCCCTCGCTTCCCCAGAGAAATGTCTCAGGGAGGTTGCTCTGGGAGGGCTTCAGCCCAGACTCAAACAGAGGTGCACCACAGAGCGCGGAAACGGCCGAGGCACTGCACTTGCTGTTAGCCCTGGCATGGAGCATGTGATGCTCCAGAGGAGTGGGCAGTTCTAAAGAGGAGGAAGCGGGGAGAAGGGGCCCTTTCCTGCATTCATCTACTCTGAGAATGTGGAAAGAATTATCTTCTTCTCATACGGTCTCTTCCAAAGAGTCTTGGCACAGGACCAAGGGCTTGATCCACTAGGACTCTCTTGTAGCCTCAGCCTCACCCCTCCTCCTCCTCTGGGGAAGTGGCAACACTGGCCTACAACCACCACACAGGCATCTCCAGGATGATGAGAACAAGAATCGCTGATGCTTGGGGTACTTGTGAAAGAGCCATATTTAAATATTAAACCTTGCTGCAAGTGATTGCCACAAATTGACAGTAAAGTGAAAATACTGGAATGGGCTCTCTCTCTCTCTCGCTCTCTCTCTCTCTCGCACACACACACACACAGAGGCGGGGGAGGGGGGAACCTTGCATGATACCTTTATGTAGAGCCAGTGTGGTGTGGTGGTTAAGAGCATGGGACTGGGACTCAGGTGATCTGGGTTCGAGTCCCCGCTCAGCCATGGAGCCAACTGGGTGACTTTGGGCCAGTCACAGCCTCTCAGCCCAACCCACCTCACAGGGTTGTTGTTGTGGGGATAAGATGGAGGAGGAGATGTAAGCTGCCTTGAGTCTCTTGTAGGAAAAAGGCAGGATATAAATCCAAAAATAAATAAATGTGCCATGAATTCAGGTCTATGACTACATCCTTCCCTAGGCTCATACCACATGTTATTCACCTTGTGGAATCTCTTTCCACCTAAAAGCAACTTCAACAAGCCATGAGCTGAGGCAGAAGACTAGCAAATCAGGGACAGCATCTTTAATCCTTTCCTGTGACTTTTTTCCAGCTCAGAATCACCTTCTGGGGGCATTGGGATGCTTGAAGCATAACGGGAGCAGTGTGCAACTGCTCGCAGATGCTTTGGGTGATTCCAAAGGCGGCATTAAGAGCTGGGTCTTAGGTTGTCAGAGCAAGTACTGGAAAAGCTGCCTGGCCACTGTGAAGCTCAGAAGCGATCCTTGCATGTGTTATCTTTTGGGACAGCCTTTCCTGACTCCTGCCAGGAAGAAGGCGAACAGGAGGGGATACTCAGGCTGGAGCAGCCTCAGTTCATACAGTGGGTTGCCCTGAGCAGTAGCATCGGGGTAGGAAATGCACGTGAAGATGCTGAACTGGTGCCATGTTCAGGCTTGCCTAGTGTCGCTGAAGCTTTCTCTGGCATGGAGATAAGTCACGGGAAAATGCCAAGCTGCTCCTAAGGGCACATCAGCAAGACAAGCTGCATTCCCCCCAAATCCTGATGGGCACCAGTGGTTGCATTTTCACTAGAAATCAGTCTGCAGACTGGGGCCTTCAAGGCCTCAGTTCCCCCTCCACCAAAGTTCATCTGTGCAACTTGAGAAATGATCACGGGAATTGCCAAATGCTTGTTTCTTTTGGAGTTTTGGTTTCCAATGGCAACAATATTTCAAGCCACTTGGAAACCCAGCAAGAAGCACACGGGGTGTGCTCAGCACCTCCATTGGCTGAATTCTTGCATGCAATCCATCATAAAGTGATTTTAAATTTTCATTTAGTGATCACTGTTGAAGACAAAATTACCAGACATCATATACTGCTGAGCTGATCTATTCTGACAATTGCTCTCTCTAAAGCAGTGATTAAGAGCAATGCAGAAACAACGGTTGTTTCATGTCTTTTTAATAAGTTAGAAAAACCTACTGACTGTCATTTAAGATGCCATGGGGTTTTTTTCTGGTAAACAGATACATTCAAAACAGTACAGTTTCTGCAGCCCACTCTTAGTTGGTAGAGTAGCTCCACAGTCTCTCAACACACTCTGGGAAGCCACGAGATACTCTGGAGTTCCAAATCTGAGATCGAAATGAGAAACAGCTCGTGCCTCAGAGCTGGGGGTCCGTGCACCAGTCCCCTCAAACCCTCATAGCCAATGTGGAGAAAACTGTACCTGAGGTCAGGAAGTCGGCCTTGGCAAGGCACTTCAGGGGACAGGGAGGAAAGGAGAGTAGGGTCACCAGGATGTGAGGTACCCAACCATCATCCCCTCCCCTCTGGAACACCACAACTGTGCAATCAAACACAACCATCTAGGCAAAATGCATAACCCCTCTTCCTGCTCTGCGCTGCATGCCTGCACATCGCAGCTGCAAGACAGGCAGCCTTCAAGGGCACAGTCAACAGAACTGCACCCACGGATAGCGGTTCTCATTTCCAAGAAAGCTGCAAGTATACTTATTTTGTTCCACTCACCCAAATGGGTAAATTACCATGCCTAAGCAACCTTGCCTTGGATAGCACATCACACATGCATTTGACATTCTGAAGCCCCTTTCAAAATTGATCTGGGACAGCTGAGATGGTTGGAGAACTCCAGATGAAGCCTCCTTAGCAAGGACAATTCACTGCGTTTCAAAGCTTTCTTCCCCACCACAAATGAGTGTGCAGTTACAAACCTTACTCAAAATAATTCCGTAACTGGATGTGACACTTCTTGAGAGGGCTTTACTTATGCTGGAGGGAAAGCATATCATGTCATAAGATTGGACGCATGCAAAAGCAGTGGTGCGATATTTCAGGAACTTCGAGAGAGCGCCTGTTAATGCTGGAACACGATTCAAACAAAGTGACAGCTACTGGAGAGGGGTGCTTTAACTTGGGAGTCCTGCACTGAGCAGGGGTTGGACCCGACGGCCCCTGGTTCTGCCCACCTCTACTGTGCTGCGATTTCCGGCACGGATCCTTTCCCCCTTCCCTTTGGCGGTGAGGACATGTATGCTCTTCTCACACAATGGAGTCTTTCTTTCTATCAGTGGTGGCCAATGCTCCTGGATCAAATAGTAGCTGCTCGTCTCCTCTAGTTTGAAATTAAGCAAAACTGTCCTTATCCCCATGTACGTCTTAGAAAAGGGGGCAATTGATGGATTCCCTCATTCTGCTCCCTCCAATCAAGTTATTTTTCATTTTCAGATGGTATCTTTCCCACCTAACAAAGCAGTTCCAGAGGAGAAGGGAAGTGGGGTGCAATTAAAGATTTTATTATAGAAGATTTTGGTTCCATCTTACTTGAATTTTGATCTGGCTTAAAATATCCCATGCAAATTTTACATAGTTCAGTGCCTGATTTAATACTGGGGAAGCTTAAACAGCCAAACCACAGGTGATAAATGTGCTTTTAACGGAAGAAGGGACAGGGAAAGCTTGCTTCAGCTGGCAACTTTTGGTTTGAAGAAAACACTGAAAGACTGAATGGGGCCCAAGGTACTTGTTAAAAAATGTTGCAAACTGCTTTTTGCTGCTGTAGGCACCGTTGAATAGAAATTGGACTTCTGGGGCAGTAAAAGGGCAGGGCTGGTGAATTTTCAGCAGGGAACCAGCTGGGAGCCTGATCTAGATTAAGCCCTCAAATCGGGGTCCAATAAACGATGTAATGTGTAGTTTAGTCAAGAGAGAAAGTTGGAAGCAAATTATCATCTAACACAATTTTGAATTCATGGAGTCAAAGTAAACTTGATAAGACAAACACTTCACTCTGGCTCTTCTTCTAATGATCTCCCGCAGGAGCCAAAGAAAGCATTGTGAATTGACATGCAGAGCAAACTTGGAAACTAGTCTGGGGGACAAATGACTGGCCCCCATGGTGACAATTCCTCAGAACTTTAACTTCCAAACACATTTATACTGGATGAGCCCATGGGATGCACGGCCACTGCCGAAGTGGGTAACCAGGACTGGCATCAGGGACTGGCATTGCTGGACTCCTGCTGGTGTCCAAGCCCTGCGAGGTCTCCTGCCTGCCCATGGAGCTCTGACCCACAGTCATTGCCAGCTTGCCTCTCCCCTCTACTGCTAGGAACTGCAGTCCAGAACACGTGGAGGGTGCCAGGTGGTCTTTCTCCGAATTAAGGCCAGAGCAACTGTTCGATCGGCAATGCTGAATAATATTGATCCTGCGATGAAGTAATCCAGGCTTATTTAGCAAGTGCGGCGCAAAATCAGAATTCGTAGGCACAAAATTAATCATCGGCACCACCCGATTCATCCCCTGCAACTGATCACCCCCAAGAAAATGCATCCCGGGGAGGAAAAAATTCTCACCTGGATGTAATGTGTGCTGGGAGCAAGGTGGATGGGATGAGGGGTGCTTATACCGCGGCTAAAGCCCACCCAGGTACCATCATGAAACTGCGCCACAAGGTAGGGCCAAGGGGGGCTCTAGGTTGCATTGGCCCATCTTGAATGTGCAGTGCAAGAGATGGAGATACTGGCTGGTTCAGACAACACAATGGCCTGCATGCGAGGGCAACTGAGCAAACACCGCTGAAGAACGGTAGGGGCAAGGAAAGGCTAGTTCTGGCCGTGTTGGCCTGCTCTCATGTCCACCCCTTCTGCATTCACTTTCTCTTAAGTGCCTCCTGCAGCACAAGAGCAGAAAGGATATGGGGAAAACCTCTCCAGGGGGACACGCCAGCCATATACCTGCCTATGACACACCGTCCCAAATGCCATGTATCATGTGCCCGTTATTGATCCCACAGCTGGATGACCTGACCTCTTTCCTCATTGTAAGAACGCAAAGCTAATGCTCCCGGTGGGGCAATGAAAATGCTTCTGAATGAGCCGGTGCACTGCTGGGGAGATCAGCAGCTCAGTCACGCTGTGCAAGCTGGAACAGATCCAAAATGGAGCAGCCAGCTTGTCAAGTGGGATCCGAGCACCATTCCTCAGGCTCTCCAGCTGCACCTTGTGTAGCCCTGACTTCTCTCCTCGTTTTATTTTTGGCACTGTTGATCCAGGAACACGGAGACGACCTCTAAATACTAGGTATCTCATGAATGGCACGAGGCTTTACGCATCTTGACATCCAAAAACCTATTATACAACCTTCCTCCGTGTCCATGTAATTTTCCATTCGATAAATTCTTGGCTCCCAAGTTACAGCCATTGCTGGTGAGGTACAGTTTTAGGGGACTGAAAACCGAGACCAAATTCTGAGGAACCACATCTGAGAGGTCTGGTCTGGCCCTTTTCTCACTGCTGTCCTTGGAAGGCAACTAAGGTTGGGGGCCCTTGAGGATGGGAAAGGATGGGCTGCATTTGGAAGGGAAGCCTGACATCCATCCTACACAAATACACAAGTGCTTTTCATGCACACTTCCTTCAGGGCCCTCAGCTCTTTAGAGCCAAACCCAGATGCGCTGGTCTCCTTTCCGACCCTGCTCATAATGCACTAGATGGGTGAGGGCATTCTGGGACATGGAAAAAAGAAAAACGCTGTCTTTAGGTTTTCTGTGCACCAAAGATCCACCAGTCACAGTGAGCCTGAACAGAAAACCATCTCCCTGCAGGAGCAGGAGTGAAAGCTGGGGAAAAGTTTCTTTCCCTGAGGAGCTTAACAAAACATTCTTTTTCACTGAGTTTGGCACAGGCAGTACTGGGGAGAAGCGCTGCTTCCTTCTGAGACATTTTCACAAATCCTGGAATCAGCTCAATCGGATATACCAAACCTCTTGGAGCATTGTAGCATCTGGAATGGATTCTCCATCTAGAAAAGGTGCTGATCTAGAGAGAAGATGGAGGGCCTGTGCAAGCTCAGCATCTCCAGGCCAAGGATCTCTAAGCAAGATAAGGTGACCAACAATATCTGAAACCGTGACATACCGCTGTCTATTTGGTTGGCACAGCACGTTTCCACCATGCCCTGAAACACCTCCAGGTTTTGGTAATCCTGTTCCATTTTTGGTGGTCCATCAGAAGACACAAAATCTGATGGACATTTCTCATACTTCCTCACCTGGCAGCCTTCCAGCCTGTGTGTTTCTGCAGCTTGTATCCTTCAATGCCAACCTTGTCTATTAACCATATGCAAATTACAACCTGTGATTAAAAATTTAGCCTATTAATCCACTGAGCAAATCAGTTAATGCCTGCAGTGTTATTAAAATGGAGCGCAAAACTGATCGGCAAAGACCGCTTGATCACCCCGGCTGCATTTCTCTCCTCCTCCCATTTGATCATTACCATGAACTATTCTGCAGGAAAAAATCCTCCCAAATGGTTATATTTTAATAATGTTTATCATTATTTTATTAATGCTCTATTTTTATGTTATTTGCAAGCCACCTTGGAAGGATTTGCATCCTGAAAGGGAGATAGAAATAATTTGAATAATTATACACATATTTTGTGCATGAAATACCTGTGGCGATACAACAGTGCAGGTTATAAACATGCAAATTTTGCTTGATTGAAATCACGAGCAAGCCATCTCTCACTGATAGAAGGCTTCTGAGGAACAACCTTCTTTAAGATTTGAGAAAGGTTTGTTGGCTCCTTAGGCAGAGTTCTCCCCCCTGCCCACACGTTTCTATTTTTAAACCAGGCTTTGCCCTGCTGCGCAGAGGCGACGTGCCTTCAGCTGCAGCACTGATAAACCACGACGCAAGCGGCTTCGGAGCTTCTTTCTGGCTAACACAGGAAGCTTCTTGACGCCTCCATCACACCTCTCACTCACAGGCTTCGCTCAAGAATTGGCAAAAGCATTTGAACGGATACGACCGGAGCTTTTTCACCCTCCACGGCACCAAGCTTGGGTGGGTCATGGATGCAATCGGCACGGTGAGCCAGCCTGTCACTAATGAAGACAACCTGCTCAGGCTGACACACATGCACCAGCCTCATTTGTGCTGTAAATTTTAGGGCGTGTGCTTCAATTGTCTTAGGGGAGTGTCCACGAAGCACAATGGCCCGAACCAAGGAAAGTCAGTGGGGGTGAATCCTCACTGAACTCAATGAGGCCTGGCCCACCTTGCCACTCCGTTCTTATGGGCACATTCATTCCTGTCCAGAGAGCTTCAGTCTACCACATGCAGCCCCACCCCCCTGCAATTTCTGCCTCCCACTAAGGACCCTGCTGTTTTTCCCTTGCTGCCCGATAAGACAGAACCTGGCCCCGGAAAACCTTTGTGAACGCCTTCCAGAACCGCCCCTCCTCAAAACCCAACTTTTCCTGGATTCATGTCCTGCTGCAACTAAATGTAAGAACAATTCTAAGTGGATTCTCATCATCATCGCATTACATTCATGGCCACCTTCTTCCTCTTGCAAGGCACTCAGGCCATCTGACACAGTCCTCCTCCACTGGGCTTCAGTCTCACAACAGCCCTGTGAGGTAGGCTAGGCTGAGAGTCATTCAAAGCTCAGAATTTGGGTCTCCGGGATCCCAGTCCAGCACTCTCACTGGTACACCACACTGGGTGTCACATGGGGCAAGCACACAGCCTTTCCCTATTTCTCACTGGCTCCCATGCCTCTGCTGTTCCCCCCCGTGTCAAATGTCAGCATAAGAGCTTGCCTTCTTGTTGTCTGCATGCACTGACAGCGCCATATGTGTCAGTCAGCCAATCAGCCCACTCTAGTGCTTCGAAAAGGAGTTAATGACAACCACTCTTGACTGAGGATGGATACAGACAAATCCGTAGCAGGAAGTGTTCGGTTTCTTTTAAATAAAATTGCTGTTCATGCACCTTTCCAACCCTGTACGGGCCTTTCCCGGTATGACACCTGGAGATGGAATACCTTCACTCTGAGAATATTTATGGAATCCAAAAGGTCAAGTGAACATAAACAGGTTGCTTCGATTTACTGGAAAGGTAGCAGGTGGGACAACTGAGCAGCTCATAAAGTGAGGCAACATTTAGCGAGGCAAGTGCTATGCGGGGAGCAAATTCAGGCTGTGCTGCTCAAACCTGCGTGTTTTAAAAGAGAAATCTAAGGAACAACAGACAAAATAAAATTACCCTTAACTGTTGGAAACAAGGAAAGCAGGTTTCCTTAGAGGACCAAGCATGCACATGCAGGAAAAAGATTAATCTTCCCAGAATGCTGATCTGACATGTTGCTAATAGAAACACGCTGCCCATTCCACCTGTCGTGTGTGGCACACTAGAGCCCATGTTGCTCAACTTGATTCAACACTTCTGCCAGTACACCGAGATGCAATGCTGAGATTTCGATTGCCCAGCGTTGGAGAAAATATGGGGGCGGAGGCAGACTGGGGACCAAAACTTATAAAACTGGCTATCTAGATAGGAGGAAATGGCTGCCTCTGTTTTGGGATGCAAGTGGCACCAATTTCTAATTGTGTGGAAGGAAGAGTCTATCAAGAAACCAAGACAATAAATGCAAGATGGATGAGACCGAGCAACTTAAATTTGCATGGATTATGGGAGTCACTGACCATCACTCTGTTTTTACAGAAATCGCTTTCCCCTCGGTTGGTTGGTTGGTTGGTTGGTTGGTTGTTTATCAATGGCAATTTGTGTTTATATGGAGTATGAGATGTAATGGTCTGTAACATTAGTCTATTGATTACGGCATTGGAAAAGTCCTAAAGAAATGATACTTAATGACATGTTATTGGTCGGGAAGAAATAAGAAACGCTATCTTCTCAGTAAATGTCAGCTTTAGTCTTCTCAGCCATTAATCAGGAAGTCATGTTAAAGTTGAGAAGCAGGGAGAAAGCTGCTGGAGCTCAGGAGAATGAACTTTGTTTTGATTATTTACTGCATATAATCAGCAATGAGAAGCAATCCGTGGGTGTATTATGAAAAGAGCATTTTCCTCTTATGTATTAAAAGTGCCATCTAGTGGAGAAGTCCATGGGCTTGTTGGCTGCTTTAAACTCAGCTCCCATCCTGCTGTCACTCCACCTCCTGGGAGTTCCAAGACATGAGGAGTTCTCTCTTTGACAGATAAAACCCGAAGTCCTCACCATCATCTGTACGAATACAGCTAGTTGCTGCCTCTAAAGGAAAGGCTATTGATTCATGATCAAATAGGAAAAAGGGGCAGGATGAGTGGGGTCCCTCAGATTTCCTGCAAGGCCTGCCAGCCAAGGGGGGAGAGATGGAAGAAACAGCCATGGAAGCAGGTTCCCACGTTTCCTGCCACTTTGCAACTTCCATAGTCAGTCAAACAGTTTTGGAGGGAACATTAAGATCCATTCCTCCCCTGGAACTTCACACAACCAACTGCCTTGCTCAGCCCAATCTTTGAACAGGAAGAGCTATTGAAAGTTTGTTGAAGGACTGCATATTCTGATCTCAGATCAAGTAATCTTCCTGGGCATGAGACTGTGAAATCATGCTATGCTGGACCACCTAAGGCTTCTTGAAGAGAATTCCAGCATTGCAACCCAGGAAGAGGGAGTGATTCCTCAGAGCTGTGGTGTGTTGGGAAGCTAGGCGCCACACTCTGCGACCCCCTGTCCCAACCCGGGCCGTGACCCTGTGGGGCATGGACGAAGGCCTGAGTCTGCATTAGCAAGAAGGGGTTTTAGGCAACGGGGACAAGATCTTTTGCTACAGCACCACGGAGAGCTCCTAGGAAAGCCAAAGGTCACTTCTAAGACAGGCTCAGATCCCAAGTAGCTTCACTGCCTCAACCCTACACCCATCATCTGAACTCAGACAATAAAGGGTCAGAGACTGGCTTTAAACTAGGTCCCGGGCCACCTAGCAACTGCCCTGGCAGTTTCCCCATTCTTCAGCAATAGCTGGGATTTCCCTCCCATCTTCTCCAGTCTGATGCCCTCCATCTCCCATCATTCCTGACCATTGTCACGCTGGCTGAGGATGATGAAAGGCCAAGCAGCGCTCCTTGCTTCAGAAGGGTTGTACTGGCACAAGCTGATGCACACACATTTAGCCGGCAGATTAATTGATTAATCAGCTGAGACTGGATTGCGGTTCTACTATCGACATACCCAAATTACAATAAAATACTGCTAAAATCATATGAGTTTTTAAAAGCATATCTTGGCACATTTTTGTTTGGTCAACATTTAAGGTCACCAAGAGGCTTTTTTGACACCAATTTAAAAGAAAGAAAAAGAATGTGGGAATGTTTGAGCCTTGCAAAGCGAGCATTTTCCAGGGAATATCTTGTATATGGTTAAATAACCTGCTCAAGCTTTAGTGACCAGAGACCAGCAGCCAGGCATTTCCATGGTCATTCTTCAATGGAAGTCATTGACTCAAAGAATTCAGAGATATGGTCACCCACAGCCCTGCCTCTCAAGACCACGTGACTTTCAGCCAGAACCATCTTAAGCCCTCTTAGAAATACCTAATGCATATTTCTGTGGGGAACTTTGTGAGAAGAAAGAATTGCCAGTGACCTGTGATTCCAGTCCTCAAGCATCCCCACTGGATCACCAAAGCAAGAGCAGACTTTGATGCAATGCAGCCACATGGCCACTAGGGGCCCTCCTTGCCTCACATGAATAATGGATAACCCTGTTTGCAGAAGGAAGACCCCCAATAAGAAGCTGCTGCGGATGATCTCATTCCTCACACAACTTCTTCATAAAAAGTCCAAACAATGAACCCACCTACACGTGCAGAGTTCATGGGCAACATTTGCCAACCCTTCGCCAAATGACACCCCTTTGCCATATTCTGCAAATGGCAGGATGAGCATGTCAGAGGTCTCGGTTTCAATACCCAGCATCTCCAGTTATACGGACCAGGTAAGCAATGATCCCTGGTAGACCCCCGGAAAGCTGTGGCAATAGCAGGAAATGGCTGCATTGAGAGTCATTTCACCTGGCCACGCTGGTAGGTGGCCGCCTGGTGCTGCTTCCACCACCTCTTTTATTTTATTTATTTATTTTATTTATTTATTTTTGGATTTATATCCTGCCTTTTTCCTACAAAGGGCTCAAGGCACCTTACATCTCCTCCTCCATCTTAGCCCCACAACAACAACCCTGTGAGGTAGGCTGGGCTGAGAGTCTGTGACTGGCTCAGTGTCACCCAGTTGGCTCCATGGCCAAGTGGGGACTAGAACCCAGTGGGGACTAGACCCAGTCCCAGTCCCATGCTCTTAACCACTATGCCACACTGGCTCTCTTTCCACAATGAATGCCACACATATTATCAGGAGAAGGCTGGTGCGCAAAAGGGGAAAGGTCGGGTCAAGGCAGGCGCCTCTTTAGGGAGCGGCAGTCTTAACTTGGGCAGGTAAGACGTTACAGCGGGTCAGAGAGAGACAGCAAAGGTCTGTGCTGCAGGTGGCAAAAAGCTGGAGACTGCCATGTGGGTCTGGACTGGGCAGCACGAGAGATTTGAACCTGCGAGGGCTGGGGTGGTACCAGAACTGACCTGCCACTGGGCCAGAGCAAGCACAGGAGGGACACTCAAAAAGGAGAGCAAAGAAGAATGGGAGCGACCATCCTAAACACTGCAGCACTGTGGCTTTTGGTGGGCTTGGAAGGATGGTGCTGCAAGGGACTTATGGATGCTATGCTGGCTCTGCAAACATAGAAACAGAGTGAGTCAGAAGCCCGTTCCCCCCGGGCCATCTAGTCTGACCCCTGGCTCTAGCCAGCTCTGCTCACGACATGCCCACCATGTGCATGTCCAGCCTATCCTTGAACACCCACACCAATGGGGCCTCAACGACCTCCTATGGAAGCCCATTCCATGCCCTCGGGGTCCTGACTGTCAGGAAGTGCTTCCTGGCATCCAAACGGAACCTTGGCTCCCTGAGCTTTGCTCTGTTGGAGGGCGTCCTGCCTTCCTCTGCAGGGAGAACAGGCCTCTCCCCATCTCCATGTGACACCCCCTCACATACCTGTATGTTGCCAACATATGCCCTCTGAGTCTCCTCTTCTCCAAGCTGAAGAGACCCAGTTCCCTCAGTCTTGCCTCATACGGCATCCCCTGCAAACCGGCCACCAACCTTGTGGCCCTACGCTGCACTGACTCCAACCTGGCTGTATCCTTTCTGTAATGAGGGGCCCAAAACTGAGCACAATACTCCAGTTGCGGACGCACCAGAGTTGTGTAGAGTGGTAGCAATACCTCTCTTGATCTAGAACATCTTTGGGGAAGTATCCTCAGGCAGTTAAAGCTATTTAGAACAGCTCAGCGGAAAAACGCGTTCTGAGGGAGCAATTGCTTTAACCAGAGAGGAAGGAAAGGGGTGGGAATCAGAGGATGTTTAAGTGGCTCATTGATTTTGCACAAAACCACACAATTTAAAGGAAGTGCAATGTGGCATGTCTTGGAAGTTTATCTCTGTATTTCTCTCTCTGCCTTTTTCTCTCACTTTATGCTTTGACTTTATGCTTCCACCTGCTCTGCATTAAACTGAAGGGCCATTCCATTCTGAACTCCCAAAGGGAAAAGCAGACTCACAGTGGAATAAAATAAATAAATAAAGATTATGTGGCCATTTTTGAATTGCTTTGCCTTCCAGAAACACCATCCACCTTTCTAAATATGTACCTCCCAAGCACTGGCCATTTGCTTTCTTTTAAATCTCCAGGAAGATACCTGGTTTGCTGCTCGTATGAACCACCTTCTTGCAGATTCTTGGCAAGAGAGTGTCTTTATTTCAACTTCTCTTCCTAGGAGCCTGGGGAAGCTGAATCCAACAGTTATGTTGGATTGCAAGTGGGCATTTGAGCAACAAAAAGAATTGCCTTTAGAAACAGGACATCCACTTATGGGCTGCTGTCAGCATCCAGGGCATGGACGGCTGGGAATCAGGTCAGGGCAGCAGGACCCAGACAACCAGTATGATATACAAGCGCATTCCAAATTGGAGTCAGGCAGTCCAGAGGCCAAGGCAGGTAACAGAAGTGCGAGGTAAGTCAATCTGGATAGAGAAGAGCAGTCAGTGCTGGTCAGGAGTTGAAAGCCAGAGAGAGAAGCCAAGGAGAAACAGATACCTGGGACTGGAGCAGAAGGCAGAGCAGGTAACACAGGGCACGGTCCAGAAGCAGAGGCAGGAGCAAGGCAATGGGCAGCTTCCAGAGGCAGGCTCGAGGAGGCACGGGGAACACCAAAGTCCCTCCTTACTGAGGCAGCATCTGAAGTGAAAAGCCAGTTCTTCTATAGCTCCTCCCTCGGGGCTCCCAGGTGGTGCTCATAACATCCCAGGTGGCTGTGATTGACTGCGGACCTGTCCTGCAACCACCAGGGCTGCTATTCTCGTCTCTGGCCAGAAGAGGGAGCCCTGGTGCTGCCTGGGAACCTCACAGCTACAAAAAACAGACCCATCCTCAGAAAAAGAGAGGATGCTGATTTTCATGAACTCTGCACAGAGTAATGCATTGGTATACCTGCAAATCTGGGAGTAGTTAGTGTAATTTAATTTCCAATCCAATATGTTTCATCTGGCTTGGTCTGCAACCAGGAATTAACTGTGCATGCACACCTTCAAGGGTGCTGCTATCCCTTAAGGTTCCTTAAAATTAAACCTTAGAAGACAAGGTCCTTTAAAGACACAGGACCCTTGGGAATCATGCCCACTCAGGAGCATTTGTAAATTAGCATGTGCCGTTTTGTGCGTTTTGCTTGTCCTGAAGTTCTGGATTTTTTCAGTACCTGGCAGCAGGCCTGTAGTAAAAACTGAGAGAAGCCATTCCAAGCTGCTTCTGGAGACTCCAGTGGCAGCGATGATGCTCGCAGTGCTCCCAGACTATGAACCTGATATTTCTGCAGGGTTGCAACTCTAGAAATGAGAGCCTGGCAAAGCAGAGTCCAGTTGAATATGTGAGACTCGGGAGGCATTTTGTACTTGACTTCAGGGTGGGGAAGAAGAAAGAAATAAACCTCACGAAAGCCAGCAGCCTCCGTCTGCATTTAGCTGGAGGGCTGAAGCTGATGCTACAGTAAAAATAGGTCTTCAGCAATTACTGCTTCTTCCTTTCTGATTTATGGCCACATCTGTCTGGGAGGAAGGGCAAGAGTTGCTGTGTGGTTTTCAAGAGAGCTTTCCTAAACAAATTAGTTGCTGGGCAGGCAGAAAGGAAAGCAAATTAGGGTGGGTTTAGAAAAGCAAGGAAGGATTAAATGGTTCCAAGGAAAGGTGAGAAAAAAATTATGACCTTAAAATTATGTTCAATGGGTTGAAAATGGGGGTAAGGTTCTAAGATGGGGGCGCATATTCCAGTCCACACAGCCTAAAGTCATCCATTTGTGAGAATATTGTGGATGGGGAACGGATGTGTTTACCGCCTTTGCATATGCAGGCAGATGGGGATCTGTACATTGCTTGCCCAACTCTGTTTGACCAGAATTGCACTAACATGCTTCCAAAAAAGAAAAATGCTTAGTGGGTGACACGGGAGCAAGGAGGGATGTAGGGACGGAGTCCAGAATGTCCTTGTGCCCTGTCCAGACCACATGTGTGCAGAGGGTGTCACTTAGAATAAGCAGCTGCTTTATTACGTCTGGATACAACCCACGAGTTCCACCTACAGGATAGCAGAATCCATGAAGCAGCATGAGAGAGATCCAGGTGGGCAGGTTCACACAACCGTAGAAGGAGATAAGCCACACCTCCTGCTCAGGGCCTGCTGGTTTTGTACAACCAAACTTCCCAAATTCCCCTCCCTGTGCACACTTTGTCCTGTCATCTGAACCTGGCAAGAGTGGGGAGTGGTGTCAGTTGATAAACCAGCCTACAACTCTAGAACAAGCCATGGGTTCTGGGATGGGCAGCGATGGCAGTTTGGCACTGGCAGAGGCAGGATTGGAAAATAAGTGGGTTTTTTGTCTTCCCAAGTCCATCCTTGGAACCTGCAAATCAAACTGAAAAAAAATCCCTAAATGCATCTTGATGAAATGGTTAGCATGCCATTTATCCTGTGATGGGGCATTATTTAGACATCATCTTGTTTCTTCAACTGACAAGTTTAACCCTACTTCAGAAGACAAATATCTAACTTGCTTTGATTGCAGGGATGGCTGTACTTAGGCTGGTGTACTTAAAGAAAACACAGTATCCAGCCAATGGTCTGCTACTTTGCACCTGTTTAACAGAGATTTCCCTCTAATGTGTCAGCTCGTTCATAAAGGCGCAATTAAGGACCACATCATGAAGCATCTGTATTTTTTCGCAAGTCTCCCTGCTGTGTTGCATGCGCATCAAGAAACAGTGTGAAAACAGTTGGCACTAAATAGATCTATCACCTAATTTCTTCTCTGCATCCTTCTCGCTTTTAGTGTGTTGCTAACATTAAAAATAAAAAGCACGTGTAGCCACATTGGCCATAAGAAAAATTCCAAAGCAAAGTAGGGTAATGCCTTTCAGCCAAAATGAAGTCAAAAACTGGGCAAGCCCTCGAGATCTCCAGATCTCTTTGTCAAGCAAGATGTTCCAACCCGGAAGTGGCAGTGGGAGGTTGGAGTCGTGAAGAGGACTTGGGCAGAGTCTCACGCTGAAACGTGGAAGGGGGCCGCAGACATGCAACTTAAGCTCTGCCCCAGGACTGTGCAGACATCGCTTGCCCTCCTCCATATTTTCCTTCTCCAGTGGAGATGCTCCCAGCCTCGCTTCATGAGTTCCCTCCTCTAAGGGACTTGTTTGTCCATGTCACTTCAGCCCTGTGATTGCCGTGTGAAAACAGGGGTATTTCCGGCAGACGTGTGAAAGCTGCCACCTGTTCACTGTTCTCTGCTGCATTTGGCATTGTCGACCTGGAAATACTGTGCCGTGTCCCTGATATTCCTGGGTTTGGTTCAACTTTTCACCCCCTTGGCTGCCATCTTCTAATACCTTCGATCTTCTCATGATCTTCTGATCCAAGGTGGCCTCCACGATCCATTGGATCTCCACCCGCAGCTGCTGGGGAAGCATTTGCCGCAGCCCTCCTCTAACCTCAGAACTCCACCATCTGATTGTAGTAGATGGCCTAGGAAAGCGTTTAATAAATAAATACATATTAATCTTTTCAAGGTATCCAGGGAAACTTTTCTGCCTGAAAAGCTGAGAATGCTCTCTCTTTCTTTCTTTCTCTCTCTGTCTTTCTCTCTCACAGACCCCAACTCCAGGCCAACACCAGCCCTATAGCTGGCGTAGATCAGTTCGCTCTCACTGGTTTCAGTAAGCAGGAATTCTCAAAGTAAAGTGGCAGTGAGCCCCGAAACCCATGAAATGCAGCTGTGCTTGCGCTGGCATGGCTTTGGAATCGCCAGGGACTCCAGTGAGGGAGCTCTCCACCAGGGGCGGGCCATTGCCCCCTAGTGATCAGAAGGCAGGGTGCAAACGATACGTACAAGCAGAATAGCCACTAGAGATGAAACAAATAACCACGAGGAATACTTCTTTTTGATAGGTCGGGGAGCACCTTGGGGGTTTAAAAGCAGCATAAACGTACTGAGCATGAATTAAAATATCAGGCTGCATTGTTGCTGTGTCTTTCTCAGTTTAATATGGAATATTCTAAGAGTGTCTATCTTGTTGAGCATCTCTCTCTCTCACACACACACACACACACACACACACTCACTCAAGCAGTACCCATGAGGGATTGCTCAAAAAGAGAAAAGTAAGTATTGATTTCAGTGCAGCTCTTTATACAAAAAGCCTTCCCTGTGACAGTCAAGTTATTTGTATGAGCGACTGGTTTCCGGGATCAAATCATGGAGACTTTAATATTCAGGAAGAAAATATTTTAAATATGAAATTTCCTTCTACCTGAGCAGAGAAGGCAAGCTGGTTTAAGCAAATGTGTGTGAACATTTGGCAAAAACCTGAGTTTACCAAAGAGAATGGTCTTATTCAGACCCCCATCTGGAGGCTTTTCTGGAACGCAACCATCATTTTCACAGATGAAGCAATGCAAGTCATGGTGGGAGCACCTTATAGTCGAACCATTTTATCTGGAGATCAGCCTCCATGGATGAAAACCCACTTTGCCCCATGCCTCTG
Source organism: Varanus salvator macromaculatus (assembly GCA_023646645.1). Classification (NCBI taxonomy): domain Eukaryota; kingdom Metazoa; phylum Chordata; class Lepidosauria; order Squamata; family Varanidae; genus Varanus; species Varanus salvator. The sequence goes on along the minus strand of JAIXND010000674.1, from coordinate 5,965,776 downwards.
ATGAGTTGGGCAGCTTTGGCCACAATAAAACTGAAATAATGAAATAAAATTGTTCATTAAGTTGCTGCAACACATTTTGTTCCTCTTGCTTGCAGCAGACAAATCCTTTCCTGAGGACAAGCTGTGTTAGATTTTGCAGCAGCCAAAGCAACAAGGAGCCTTAAAGACCACAAACGGGTCCCGGCACACGCATTTGTGGATTAGAGTCCGCTCCATGGGCTGCATGAGCATTTCATCCTCGCCATCGCTGTGGCCATCGGATGGATAGCACCACTGCACTGGTGCCACCTAGTTATTTAAAGGAATGCATGGGTGCACCACCAGTCTCTCCGGGGCTTGGAGAAAGGGCAGGGCCAGGACATGCAAAGAGTCTGTGAGAAAGGAAACACCCCAACTGGGCAGCAAGGTGGGGTCCCTGGGAGAGCCAGCCCTTCATTTGAATGCAAATGTTGCTTGGGAAGAGCCAGTTATCTGTGACATCAGGCAGAACCGTGGTAGCTGTGACCCCCAGCACCTGGTGATACGGTTGTTAATCATGTGCAGTATAGAGACCTCAGGACCAGCATGAGTCATTCACAGAGCCAGTTGGGGCTAGGAAAGAGAGAGTGAGAGAAAGAGGAGGGGGTGCCAGCTCAAACCAGCGGAGCAGGATGCCCTGGCAGGACAAAGCCCGGGGATGAGCATCATGTATGTGAGTTATCTTTTGGAAAAAGAAGCCAGCATGTATCCGGGATCCGTAAGGTGCAGCAGCAGCAGCAGCAGCAGCAGCAGCAACCTGCCAGTGCAAAACTTTGCCTCCACGGCGCCCTACGCAGATTACATGGGATACCACCCTATGCAAAGCATGGAGAACCGCGGACAAGCATCGGGGGCTTGGGGCGCTCACTACGGCCTGCAAAGGGAGGATTGGAATACCTATGGCCCAGGACCTTCCAGTGCAGTGGCCCCCACGCAAATGAACGGATCACCTCCTGAGCAGGTTTCCTATGGATCTGCCGATTACAACACCCTGAATCCCACTGGATCGGGGGCTTTACCCCCCATAGATACAATTAATACAGAGCAAATCTCTCCCCACAGTCAAAGACAAAGCTCTTATGAATGGATGAGGAAAACAGTCCAATCCACTTCAACAGGTATGTGGCAAGAACTAAGTTGCTACTCTGGAATCTCTAATATTGTTCTGTACCATTTGGCCCAAAGAAAATGGAATACTCTTCCCAAAATGAAAAAGAGCTCTCTCACTATTGCTCCCGCATCTCCTGACTTAGCTTTGAACAATGACTTTGATTTATTGTCCTTCTGACATCAGTAGAAGAACAAATTACAGAGTACCACATTTTATACACAGAAGCAAGAGTTTCTTGCAGGAAGGGGGAGTTAAGAGAGGCTCTTAACTGACACATGAAAAAACCCCGCAATCTAATGCTAGTTTAATTGGATCTGTGTTTGCTGGAAGTGGCACAGAATTGAGTCAGGCTTTTTCCTGTGTAAATGTATTCAGCACTGCAGTCCTAAATTTGCTATTTCCTAGTAGCGGGTTGGCTCAAGATTTACGCACACTTCGAGTAATCTCACTGAAATTACTGCTACCTGAGTCCTGTTAACTTTAATGGGTCTACTCTACCTATGAGTAAGTGTGGGTTTAACCTATTTAATGCTAATATGTTTGCGATTTAAAGTAAATGTTTCACATTTTACTAGTTTATATGCCTCCCCACAAAAAATGGTTTTTAAGGAGAATGCTTCCTAGCTTCAGAGACCTGTGTGAGTAATGAGAGGCAGGTCTGTAGCCATAGCCCCTGATTATGTCTTCAATTATAGGTTGCTCACATTAACACTTCAAATGGCAACGTTGGGTGAAAGGGTCTTCCTCACTTTAAAATGCTTGACGCCCTCAGAAAATGCAGGAATTTAACACACACAACCAGTTACACTAACTAGTTTGATCTCTCCTGCGGTTGTAACAGCAAAAACAGGGAAAGGGGAGGAGAAGGGCTTGCCATTTATAAAATGCAGCTTTGAATTCCAGGAAAACACTCTGTTTGATGATGGTTAAATTAGAGGAGTGGTCATGATGGTTAGATCCTAAATATGTCATCATGGTAGTCTAGGCGAGGAGTAAAATGACTGGAAAAAGCTGATTTGCAAGGAGCTGCATGAAAAGAGGCATGTGATCTACTGGATTCTAAGCAGCCGCTAAAGATAGCATGAGCGGTTCTTACAAAGTAGTGTAACCTTTCACTGTGATGAAAGGATGGCAGATGAGCTGGGCACTCCTCTGCAAGCAACCCTTTTAAAGAATGGAGCGGTTGAGAAAGCGAAGGGAAAGTGCTACAGAGCTGAAGGTTCATTTGGCTTTCATCGAAATCTGTAGCTCTAAAAATGATCTTATAAAGATATTCCTACTTACTGATTAACTTCAGTTCAGAAAGGACTGATTCATGCAATTAATACCAAGAGCAAAATTGTGATACTATATCTTCTTACCACCAACCCTTTTAAGTTCGCAGATATAAAGGAGACAATCCAATGGCTCGTTGTAAATTACCAAAGGAAGTTTTGCAGAAACCCTCTCCCTGTTCTCTCTCTCTCTCTCTGTGTGTGTGTATGAAAGACAGTGATTGGGCCAATCTCCATTTTTGGATTCCTATTCCTTTTGAATCACTGGCATATTTTGGAGTGTTTTTACAAATGCCTTTTCAAAATGCTGTTTGTTAGAGTAAGTGGAGTTGTCATTCTTAGGTTTCTGTATGCTTTCCTTCACTGGAAGTCACAGTTCTGAAACTCTTAGATGGCAGTTCTAAACATGCTTAGCAGAGACCAAGCCACATGGGATGCAAGCAGATGTATTCTGAAGCACCTTCTCGAGCATGGCTAGCACATTTAAGCGAAAGAAGAACCGCACACACTTTCTGTAGCCATGTAGGACAGCTTGTGTACCACACATTTACACAGGGTAAAGCAGAGTATAAAGCATTCAGCTGTGGGTGGACATGGGCGATGCTTTTCTCCCATGAAATGCTAGAGAACATACGCAAGGGTGATATAGGGTTGCAGATGAAGTTACGCAGAGCGCTTTCTGACTCACATTTCAGACCAAGGCACTTCTGGCACCCCGTTAGATTCACACACAGTTCCACATGCGCTTCAATGGAGCAGCATGAAATCCTTTGGCAGCCAGCAAGACTGTAAACGGCTTTGTCCGCTGAATCGGGCCAACCGTCTGCATTGCCTATTGCTCTGTTTTCAGCCATGGCAAGCAATGCCTGAGGAATAGCACTCTACCCAGACATTTACCCACGACAGTCAGAGCTCCACTGCCTTTAATTATGGAGGCTCCATTTGGCTCATTGTGGTTAAGATCTATTAATAAACCCTGCTCTGCACAATGCTTTATTGCTTTTGAAAAGCTACCCAAAATGACAGCCTCTTGCAGTAATGGTGTCCAAAATTAGGACTCTGTTGTACAAAGGAATGTTTGATGTTGTCCATCCTGAACCTAACTGTCAATCAATGACATTCAAAGGAGCTCCCTCAAGTCTTAGATTCACTAGAAGTGAGAAAAACTATCACTCTTGGACCATTTTATAGACCTCTGTGAAGTCCTAACCCTTTAGAGGTTTTTTTCCCAGTTTGCAGACTAGAGAAGACCCCAGATCCTTAAATATTTCTTCTAAGGAAGGTTTTGTTGCTCACCTCTGTACCTTCTCCTACTGTCTAACATCCTTCTGGAGATGGAGTGGCCAGAACGGTGTGTAAGATTGCAAAGGGCTGTACTGCGATTTAAAGACAGAACGTCCAAATACGGCAAAAACCATTTGATGCAATACGGTGTCACAAATACCTTGCACTTTGGGATATGTACTGCTGCAAAATATTCGCTACTTAACAGAGCAGATGGCCACATTTCTCCTAGTCTTTCAGTTGCTTTTTATGGTTTATTTAGTACTCTCAGTGCCAGCTGCTTCACTGTGGGATGAGAGACATTAAGAGCTTTCAAACCGTATTGCAGGGCACTTTGTACTGAATGCAGCTTGCCCAGCACTGAGCACCCCCTTTTAGAGGTTACCTGCTCACAGAGCACATCTGTCATTGAACACAAATGATTAGTGCTGCAAATGACTGAAGCTCAGAAAGTATCCAGCACCAATTGTCAGTATTTGTTTTGCAGTATTCCAAAACCCGCCCACTTTTCCATCACGCTGAGCTATTGGTCCCGCCTTTCCATGCCAATTCACTACAGGTCTTCCCCTGCAGAGTTCCGGGTGGGTTTATGGCACAGTCTGTTCATGAAGAGCCAAGCGGAGGACAGGACTGGGTCAAGATCACATGTGGCATATGCGAGACCGACCTTGGTTTCCACCAGAATGCCAAATAAATCAGCCAGTTGGAAAATGGTGGTTCTGGAAGTGGGTGGTTGATGACGTATCCACTGGTGCCACGAACCATGGCCCCATGGCACACACCAGAGTGGAAACCAACCTTGTGCATGTGTACCTCTTCCTCTTCCATGTCTTGCTGGCGCACTTCCAGCATTTGTTAAACCCGCTGGACAAGTTGCACCTGTGTCAGAACTGGAAAACTGCAGATTCATTTCTGACTGCAGTTGTAAACCATCCTGAGCCTACAGTGGCTGAGGTGACACTATTGCAGCTTGGGGTGAGTTTCCTCAAGGTAGAATGGTTGGGAATCACTTGGAGTGATGGATGTGGGCCAGCCAAGGGCACTTAGTGAATTTGGTGACTGAGAGACTTGAACCTGCTCTTCTCTTATCCAAGCCCACAATATACTGCCTACCTGATCAGTAAATGTTTTTCCTGGAGGACCACGACCCTACCTGTAATCAAGATCGCTGGCAAGTTTTAATTCCATCCATACAATGATTGGACTCTTTCCTTCTGGGTTGATAATGCAAGAGCCAAGCATCAATCTCTCTCCCCCCTCCCCCTCTGTCCCTCCCTCTCATCCTTGGGCTGGTTGTGAGTTGGCCCAGAGGCCTCCAGTGACAAACGCCAGTTCTATCTCATGCACCATCATGCCAGAACCATTCGGAAATAGTCCCAAGAAGACCAGGGATGGCACAGGATATGGAGCAATGATTGTGGGACAATCCGAAAGCAGCATCCTGGGAGATGGACCCAAATTGCCTAGAATGCATGTGATACTTCACCACTTTCTCACCTGAGTTTCTTCTCCATGTGCAGCAAGAAGGTAGTTTATCGGAGTCCGTGAAAGAATGCACAGGTGGGAGACAGCAAGTTCGAATACTCCCCTATTCAATTGGCCCCTTCATTTGCCTCCTGTTCTCTTTTTAGCAAGTGTGTGCACTTGTGTTTTAACTCAGGAAAGATTCAACCATGTGGTCCCACACCAGCAGTCCGGAGAGGCTCTGTGCTTCCACCGTTTGGTGGTCTGTGCAGGCCAGGCCTGTCTCTCCATTCCACCCCCTTTCAGTGCCAGCCCTGCTTCTGCCAGAGCAGAGAAGAATACTTTGATCCACAGCCCAAATGGCTGGCAGTCCCTTTCAGAAGCCTAACTCTGCCCAGGGCTAAGCCCTGCCTGGGAGGTGAGCTTAGCAGCACGGCCCAGAAAAGCCCAGAGCTCTGGAGGTTTGAGCCTGCATGACCTTTTCTTTCAGGGAGCACCAGCTTTTGAAAAACTGTTCAGGCACACCAAATTCCTTACGACTGACAGAAACACCACAGAGCAAAGGGCGTGTTAAAGACCAGCTCTAGAATCCACTTCAGCAGATCCATCTGATTGCTTTCTGGCTGTGACAGTTCTGTAGCTTAAATGTGTGGAAACTCATGACAAGGCAGTTTGAAGATCACATCACGCAAGACTAGGGGGACTTTTGGGAGTTTCCACAGGGCAAGAACCCCAGTGCAGGAAGCTAAAAGCTTCCAGGTGCATACCTTGTATCTTGGAGAACCATCTGCCTTCATCTGGAGGAGTAGCAGGGCTAGCCTGTTGTTGGAAAAACAACCACAAAAGGTGCTTAAGCTACCCCAAGACTCACAACTCCATTTCTTCATGGAAAAATCTGGCTGTTTAATGCTGTGGTGCTTGCCAAGGGAATAAGTGCATGGGACAAAGGATCACCTGTCCTTTATCGAATGAACTCCTACAAGCCAAGCTCACGCTTTCCGAGGTACACATTTTTCTCCTTCAAAAAGATGCCAGCACATGCTGACTAATTTTATTTTCTCACCCTAGCAGAATCAGAAAGTTTGTAGTCAAGCCATTCTCGATCCGTATTTGTAGTCAAGCCTGCGCTTGGTTCTGTTGTTTGGTTATGCCGGGAAACCCTCCCCCAGCCTGGCAGCATCCACAGGCACCGCTAGTCCCCAGCTAGTAGCCCACCATGTCTGAGGACACAGATTGAGGAAGAGTGCGTGAGACACAGGGCAAAAGATGGAAATGGGCTTTTTCGGTAAACTGCCTGCAAGATTAAGCCATCTTTAAAGTCTTTTAGGCAGAGTCATGTTCCCAGAGCAATATGCCTTTCCCCCTTTATCTCCTTCTGGTAGAATCTCTGGGATATTCATACTCCAACCTGTTTACTAAAAGGGTTGCGATGAAATGCTTGGCTTTAAGGGTACAATTGGTCAAAGTTCATATTTATTCATTCATTTGCATGTCTACACTTCCCCAAAACTGAAGCTCCCTGACTGGTTCACAGCAATGAAAACGATAAAAGCTCTGCTATAAAAGCTTTAAATTATAGAAGTAAAGCTTATGTCTCCGAAATATGTGCTCAGAACGTCATGTCACTGAAGCAGTCATTTGTACGGGTTTTCCCCTTAACCCCCAAGCCCACTTTCCCCGCTCTAGATAGGCCACCTCCCATCAAATCCACAGCTTCCTTCATAATGTTTTGACTTCGCTCCCTCCCCAGCCAGGCCTGCAGTCTCCCAGCTATTTCGCATAGTGCGCGGCCACGTTTTCCTCCAACGCCTTTGTCACAACAGCATGCGCAGATGAAAGTCTGGAGACATGAATGGCAAAAATTTGCCACAGCGGAGCACCGGGAACGCAAATACGTATGATCATATTCAGCCCGCAGTGACAGCAGTGCAGCAGCAGAAGTGAGAAACAGACTTGAAAGAAAGTTTCCCCTTTCGTTTTTCCTCCCTTTACTTTCCCTTCCCTTCAAACACCCTCCCTCTGCTGCCCCCATGGTAGCTCTAGTGCTTCTTCAATTGTTTCTATATTCTCTCATCCACCTCAGATTCGACAGGGGCCATAACCCAAATTGTTCTCATTTGCACCCAGGTAGTTACCACTGGCATGTGCAGCCAGTCTGCTTTCCAAATGACAACCCATGTGCTTCCTTCCAGGGCTTCCTAATTGATCTGAGTTGGTGTTGAGAAGTGATAACATAGCGTTCTGCTTCTGAGTTAATCAGTCTAAACTCTGGATTGGCACAACCACAGAGTTCAAAACCCATCCAAAACAAATGCTGGGTCAGTTGTTTTTCTGCTAAAATGATGTGAGCCTGTCATTTTATTGCTACTGTTACCAGCCAAGGCACATGTGAGGTAATCTAACTGTTCCTCATCGCAGGGCTGCAAAAACATCATAAAGCATGTAACCGATTCTTCATCCACTTTCCTGGAGTGCTCAGGTCTGAGTCGAGGGTGGGCTGAAGAGGAGCAGCACCTCCCGTCTTCATGGGACATTGCCAGTGAGGGGAGTGGGAGGAAACCAGGACAGAAGCTCCAGTCTAGGGCTGAGAGAGGATTCCAGCATGTTGGAATGAAACAGCTGCGCCTTACACTAAAAGCGTCCTTAAGGGGCTTCCCACTCACACCTCCAGACATGTCCAGCAGTGCTCACTAGCTTGTGCAACACAATCATGGCACAAGTGCCGCTGTGCATGCTGGGCGAGATGGGGAAGGCATGGTAGCTTGCGCCATGGGGAGTGGCCATAGCTCCGTGGAGGAGACCCTGCTTCAAAGCAAAGTCTCCCAGATTCATTTCCCAGCATCCACGGCCAGCATGAAGAACAGACCTTTCCTGAAACCTGGGGAGCAACTGCCAGTCAGTGCTGGATCAATGGGCCGCTCAGTATAAGCCAGTGACCTGCTTTTCTAGCATGAGATCAAGATTTCTAGTTGTTTACTAAACATGCATGCGGAAGCAGGTGTGTTGCTTCAAGGACATCACGATGACCTTCTCCAGTGCTTAGAAGCAGTTAGGGGGGAAACTGTACTGAAACCCTCTGCAGCCTGCGCCCTAAGATGTGTTGGATTATGACTCCCATCATCCTCAGCTGATCGTCATGCTGGCTGTGGTCCAACCCATCTTCCATGCATCAGATTTAGGAGGGCTGCGACAAAGCCTGTGGGATGGGAACAAGGTGGTTGTTGGATCTCAGAGCCGGTTCAGATGCAGGGCAGCAGTCTATGGCCATGCCATTGCCTCTCAACGCACATCAGCCCAAGGAGCCGAGCCCACGTGAGGGACCGTGGAGCGATTCCGCCTAAACGTCTGGAGGACCAGATCTTGCCCAGCCCTGCTCTAGACACAAAAGGATCAAGCCCACTGCAACTAGCCCGGCAACGACCCTGGCCTCCTGCGCCCCTCACCCTGCCACTTCCTGTTGGATTGTCTTGCTGGAGAAGCTCACACTCCGCCGCAGGCTCTTCCAGTGGAACTTCTCTGAGTATTGTGCCCCTGTGTTGCTTCATTTATTTAACACCATGTGCATGCACAGTATGTGACAGCCTGGGTAGGGTAGGGACCGATGTGAACATCTGATGGTAGGGAGGCAACCAAAGCCAGGGTACAGGGCTTGGACAATGAGGACTAGGCGCTTAAGACAAAGGTTAAACTGACGGACAGCTAGAAAGGAATGCTCCGAACAAGTTGTGTTGCCGCACAAGCTTTGTGTTGGTGCGGTGCAGCATTGGGAGACCACTTTGAAGGTGCTTTCCCGCTTCAGCATCAGAATGGAGTCTGCTCCAGGCCCAGGAGGGCATCACCACTGCCTCTCTTATCACACTGCCGAATTCACAGACATAGACAAATTCATCTGACAAGGGAGATGTAAAACAGGAGAGCCTCTTAAGACAGGGGACCCGGGGCAGCTTTAATGCTAATTCATGCTGCTTTGTAAGCTAGCTGTGGGGTCCAGGCGTCCCCCACCCCACTCTGCCTCGGCTTGCCCCTATTGTCTTCAGCTCAGAGGCCTATCTGCCCCACCAAGCAACAGACGCCCTTTTAACACTTCTTCCCGCTTTGATATGCATCCTAGCCTCTTCCTTCTCCTCCTTTTCTTTAGCAGTTATATTGCCGGAAAGGGTGACGATTTTCACAGCAAATAAATAGGCCCCCTCTTTGCTTTTATTGTGTTCAGAAGAAATGCTCTGTGAACTTTATAGCCAACGAGGAAACGGCCTCTCCTCCCCGCCCCCACAAAACCAGGCTGGGTCACAGCCTGCGAGGAAATGCCGGTGTCCTAATGCGGGGCAAACGCCAGGTGAGCAGCTTCGGGCCATGTCAACAACCCGATTCCCACCGAAGATGACGAGCAACCGCTCGGACGGGTCTTCCTGCGCTGTGGCACATGGGAATAATATATTTGCACCAGAGAATGCTTTAGCTCATAAAACTGGCTTCTTTTGCCTCGGGATGTTAGGCTCACAGGGTATAGCAGTCCATGGTGGTTCCCTGAAAGCCAGAGCTCCAAAGTGAAAGCAGTCCGCTCAAATAGGGCTGCACAACTTGCAGCACCCAAGCCCGATCCTGGCTGGAGTGGTGGTGTGGCGGAAGACCTCCTGGCTCCACAGGTCCTGGGCGAGGGTGGCGGGGAGAGACTTTATTTATAAATGTGCATTTATAAATGTGCATATAAATGTGTCAAATAAATAAATAAATGTATCTCAGCCCAGTTTTCTTCACGCAGCCCTCCCTCCACCTCCCTTCACATCAGTGGAGACTGCAGTCCGTGAGTCCTGCCCTCCAAAGGAAGGGTCTCATTGCCCTAGGAAACCCTGGAGGGCAAATTTTCCCTATCACTACCCATTTTGGGATGGGAGAAAGGCCCTGTTCTGGTCACAGACCCCGCAGTCCTTGGCAGGATGGGATTCCTGCAGACGCTCTCCTTCCCTACTCCAGAAGGCGAGTCAATGAAGCCATTAGCATTAAAATTCCTATGAAAGCAATTAGGAAAGCAAGTTTTAAGAAAGAAAGAAAATGGAAGGAAAAACAGGACAATATTTTTTAAATCTGAAATCCATATTTCATTGCACACCCTAGTAAACATTGTTTCTAGTGTACATTGGCAAGGGGTGCATAATACATGCCAAGATCTGTTGGTAAATTGTGCATGGACCACAGCTGCGTCTGCTCGAGGGAGACGCTCCAAGAATCCAATCCTGCTGGTGAAAAATTCTTGTGCAGACTTGGCTTTGTTTGCTGTTTTCAAACAGGTAAGACAAGGACAAGAGAGAAATATCGTGTTGTTTACACGGATCACCAGAGATTAGAACTGGAGAAGGAGTTTCATTACAACAGATACATTACCATCCGGAGGAAGTCCGAACTCGCTGCAAACCTAAGACTTTCTGAGAGACAGGTAGAGTATGCGCGGTATGTGCAGATGACGTGTTGTTAGCACAAATCTAAACTATTAGGGGAAGGACCATGTAGTGCACATTAAGACTCATTAGGACAACATGATAAGCACAAATTGCCAAGCCTTTGCCAAGTCAGTCTGAAAATGCAGTCCTAAAAGAGACATCCAAGAACAATCTGCGTTCCGTTCCACTGCTTTTAAACTTACTAAATCCCATTGCATAAAGCCATGTTAGCTTCACTGGTCCCCAGGGGAAAATTCAGAACCCGCAGGCAGGCAATCTCTTTATTAGGACCAGGCAAAAACACACAAATCGGCGAGACAGGCTTCCAGCCTCCCACATCTTCCTATCAGGCAAGGCAGTGCAACAAGGAAGGGGAGGCAGGGAGGGAGAGGCAGCTGACGGGATGTGGATGCCATGGCCCTTGAAGACACACAGGCCTCCATGGCTGGACTGCACTTCCCACAATTCCTAGCCACCATGGCCAATGGCTGGGCATCATGGGAACTGCAGTCCAACACATCTGGAGGATGCCAGGCTCGAGAAAGCTGGACTAGCGCATACAAGGTGGCAAACATGTGGTGCTGGCCCATTTCCAGACCCAGTTCAAAGCAATGGGACTAACATTCAAAGCCCTGAGCAGCTTAGATCCAGGTGACATGAAGGAACGCGTCCTTCCATATACACCTGTCCAGACCCTAAGATCATCTTCAGGGATTCTTCCCAAGGAGCCTCTGGCAAAGGCTGTGAGCTGAGCAGATGCTAAGAAGAAAGTTCTTTTTGTTTCATGGTCTCCCAGTCATGGAATGAGGTTCCCAGAGAGGCTTCCCAGCAAATACCTTGTGGTGGCAGGAGACTTTCTCCCTGATTTCCCTGAGGTTCTATTGGGCAGCCTTTCAAAGAGGGGACTGCCTTCTGTCTAAGAGGACACATGGTCACCTGTTATGTTTTGGCATCATAATTCTACCAACTGCCAATCTGTCTGACGTTGGACAACAGCTGCCTTCCTCTGGTGAAGGCTTGGTTAGCACCACCGTTTAGCTAGAGAAAGAACACAGAACACAGAGTAAGTCAGAAGGGGTCTCCTGGGCCATCTAGTCTGACCCCTGGCTCCAGCTGGCTCTGCCCTTGATAAGCCTGCCATGTGCATGTCCAGCTTGTCCTTGAACACCTGCCACAAGACGTCGCAAAAGACATGCACAGATTTATGATTTTCCTCTTCCATGATGTTTAGCTGACACCAGACTGTATTTGTGATGACTTGCTGGACAGGTTTCTCCTTTGCTGTTGCAGGTAAAAATCTGGTTCCAGAATCGCAGAGCCAAAGAAAGGAAATTAATGAAGAAGAAAATGACCAATTTTGAGAGCAGCCTTGGTTCTATCCAGAGTGACTCTGGTTCGATGAGTCCCATCCCCATCCCAGACCCACAGACTCATTCAGAAATGGCTGGCCCCCTGTTCCCGCCGCCGCCGCCGCCACCACCGCCCCCTCCGCTTCCGATGAACAGCTTGCAGCACAACGGGGGCCTTCAGCAGGTCGTGGCATCTCAGTAAGGCCAGGATGCCCGTGAATGTGTGGAGCACTCCATTTCACCACGGGGGCCCCGAAGGTGTTGACAGGAAGCCCCCTGGCATTGCAGCAGCCATTCTGAAACTCACATCTGGCAAGAGAGGAGTGGAAGGTTCTTTGGCAAGGGCACTGTGTGGCACGAGAGGGGCTGAGCTTGGAACCCGCATGCTCCTGGGTGCAAGGCTGGTCCAGTTAGGAGCAAAGCGAGAGAGCAGCTTTCGGAACAAAAGCTCCCCTGAGCCCCGCACTTTGCTTGATCCGAGACTGAGGAATGTGTACACAGTTCAGTTTTAACCCTTTTCCCTCTGGGGAGCAGTTTTATTTGGTCCACTTAAGAGGATGGAGCTATTAACAGTTACCCAGAAATGGATCATAATCAAAAAGCGAACACACAGCTTGTTTGCAGGGCTGGTGCCTGCTGTGATCGCCATCCTTTTTAAGGAGCAAGTTTCCAGTTGTTACAGCCACAAAGCAAAGTTTGGAGACCTGCAGGCAATGCCTAATAAAATCTCAGCACTCAAATACATAGTTGACTGAGATCTCCACTGGTCTGAGGTGGGGTTTGGCCTCAGTTTCATGCACACTTCCAGACTCCTTGCCATGGACCTGTTGCAAATTTACTCTGGTTCCACAATTCACACAGGTTGCTGAACTCCGTTGTTCTGGGTGCAGAATTCCCGGAGCACAGATGCTGCCCCTGTTCACCTTGGTCTGTAGGACACCCCATCCTACTTATTGTTGGCTGCACGTACCGGAAACCAGCTCTTTGCAATCTAATTAGAGGGCCAAGATGATAAGCATTTTCACAAGGTTCGTAGAGTACCTCAAGTGTTTGGAAAATGTGTCACTATGGAAATTGTGCAGAGGGAGTAGCTGAGCTCACATCATCCTCCACTTCCCGCAGCAAGCCCATTGATGTTGCCCCAGGCCTGGTCCCAGAATTCCTCTGCAGTCTGGATAACCATGAGGTCTAGCATTTCTGAAGGACTTGAGCAACTCCAGTAGCTGGCTGGTGCTGGAAAGTCATGTGGTCTCCATGCATCTTCGCTCAGCATTGTTTCTCTCCACTGTGTTTCCCCACTGAGCTCCACTGATGCAACCACATCAATATCCAGAGAAAATACAGCCTTCTTGGTTTGACTGTCAGTCAAATTCGCATCAGCACCCTGCCCCCTATTGGGCTTTCAGGCACTGTGATACAAACACCATCTCATAAAATAGATTTTCTGAATCTCACAAGGTCCTCCACAAAGGGAGCATGTGAATTCATGCCTTGATATTCTCTATGTTAGAGTTTGGTATGGGCAATAGAATTATAGAGGAAAGAAGGTACTAGCAGAGTCTTGGTTTTTAAGTTATTGTTTTAATAAAATTACTTCCAAAATCCCACTACAATCGCCCCGAGCAAGGCAGTGTTCAGTGAGGACTTGCACATCACCTGCATGCCTCAAAGGACTCTGTGCAGACGAGGAAGGGTATTTCCACTGCCGTCACAAAACAGAAGGCGCATGCGCTGCACTGAATGGGGTGTGTATTCGTAGCCAGTCTGTGCCCACAGCATCTGGGTTCCAATGATCATCTAATCTAGACATGGGGCAGATGACTGGAAATCAGCCGTTTCCACCATCACATACACATGGAAGTAACCCCCCCGTTCAAACTCTCAGCATACATACGGCTGTAAAAGGAGTTGATTAGAAGAGAGTCAAAGTAAAGCTATCCAATATATCTATATCAGCCCCGTGTTTCACTTTCAGAAAAAATATGGGAGGATCAAATGCAGAGAAGGTGACGCAAACTCAACTCCCGAGTTGCCACTGGGCCAAAAGAAGCCGCTGGGTATGTGCACTTGGACAAAACTCATCCTCTTTGGTATTGGAAGTCTTTCGCAATTTGCAGACTGTTGCCGTCTTTACATTGTTACATTTTACTTCCTTCCCTTAAATAACCAAATTTAAGGGTAACGAAAAGCTACTTGTTTAGATTCAATAAATGATGGAAATTTTGCACTGCATTTGTGCTACAGTGTAAAACCACTTGAAGAAATGCCAAAGCCCATTACCCTCCGAAATATTTTTGAAACATTCTTTACTGTTCTATGGTTGCAATTAAAGGGAGAGAAGTTTACATCTTCCAGGTGAAATTTGGACATGAAAAGAGAAGCTGCACTTCAGCTCATCTCAAGTTAAAATGTCTCAAGGTAAAATGTATAATTATAGGAGCAGCTCATCTGGTTCTTGAAGCAGTTTTACTTTGTTTATGTGCAGGAAATAATTATGGAAGAAAATATGAAATGGCTTTGAAGAATGCCTTGTCTCCAGGTTGCTGAAATGCTGCTTGGTAATGATGGCAAAGATTTTCCAGCAAGGCAACCTAAAGCAGAATTTTGCTTGCAGAAAGGAAGCTTAAAATTAGGATGACAGGGTTAATTGCTAGATTAATCAACAATGATATAAGCACAGCTGTTTTTCTATTTGGAGTCACATTTAGTTCTGGTTTATTGTAATAGCAAATGAACATGGAGATATTAATAATGGATTTTCCTTCTAACAATGAGTTTCTGTTAATCAAATCTTAAGATACTGTACACTACCCTCAATAGCTCAAAAATCACCTCTTTGACATAAAATGTAAATTTATTTAAATTCAGTGTATTAATTGTTTTGAAGCCAGATGATTAAAAGTAATTCTAACCAGCTAGCAGTCCTAGTTAAAATGTATTGCAAAAGGTTGGACCATTAGCCTTGTAGTTTTATGGTGATTCTTTTACATCAATTTGAACCCTCTGAAATCTATACAGAAAGTTTGTGTCAATATTTTTAATTGTAACTTGCCCACAAACATTCAAGCAATGCTGTTTATGCAATACGTGTTTGTAAAATATATTTGTACGAGTAGAGAATCCTAGTATTTTGCAAGTGTATTTTTACTTTGCAGTATTTGTCTCACTTATTCCCATTCACACATAACTGTTCATAAACTGAAACTGCTCTAGGGAAGCCGGAAGGCCGTAGCATTTGGGCAAAAGGCAGTAGCGTTTCTCCCTACACCAAATCCCTCCATAGGTGGCCCTTTTCTTGCATGCAGCTCCTGTTTCTTTGATGCAGGAAGGTGAGTCAGGAAAACTCAGCATCTGTCCCTCATTCCAGACAACTTTTCCCCCCTGTTTCCCAAGAGTTTTCCTGATTTGCAGATCCTTCTCTTTTGTGGTATTTAGAGGAAGGCCTTTGCCTCCACTGAATTCTACAGAAGTGCTGAAGAGGGACTGCAGTTGTCCCAGGTTCTCTTATGGGATAAATGTTCGCCATCAACTCCTCTAAGGGCATGGAAGTGCTATTCCAAGATCACAAAAGCAGAGTGAACTCTCCAGTTCCTATAGTCATCCTCTCCATATTTCTGATCATTACCAGATGGGTGGGCAGGCTTCTTGGGGGAGGCAGGGAGAAAATGCCTGCTTACAAGACATCCCGTTCTTAAAATGCACATGTTTGACAAAACTGTACAATCTGGATTTGCACATCACAATAAACCATGGTATGTTGGTTTCTGGGTTGTTGTATTTTGCAGAACCCACCATGCTAACAACTCATGGTTTGCTAGCCACAAAAAACCCAGAAAGAGAACCTATGGATTGTTGTTGGGCTGTGAATTCTGGGTAGGTTTGAACCATGGATTCTTTGCCAAGCTGCAGAGTATATAGAGTGGTAAAAAAGAAAATGAAAACAGCAAAAGTATCTGGGATACTGGGAGCGAGTGGCAAAAGAAGAGAGGAATGACCTGTCCTGGGAGAGAGAAAACCAGCCGCAGTCTGTGTGGTCGTCTCCTAGGAAAACACAAGGTGGGTCAACAAACCATGGGCTAAATACATATGTTAACACGATGTGCAAATCCAGTCAGTGGTAAAGAACTCATCCTGTGATTCACCATATTCCCCTGGCTAGACCAGGAGCACCTTTGATCTTTATAAATCCAGATGGCATAAGTACAATCAAGGTTGAGGAGGGAATCTCTAAAAACAGACAAGATCTACTTTATACATTTGAAATGGTGCTTGCTTGCTTGCTTGCTTATTTATTTATTTACAAAAAGGCGGGTGGAAAACATGGATCAACAATGCTTTCCATGATACAATGAGTGAAACAAACAACTGCTGCCATTTCCAGCTACACTAACGATAACCTGGGGCAAGCAAAGGAAGACCAGGAAAGAGAAGGATGGGCTCCATCAAGGAAGCCACAGCCTTGCATTTACAAGAGCTGAGCAGGGCTGTCCTGGACAGGACATTGTGAGGGTCCTTCATTCATAGCCACCGCAAGTTGGAGATGATTTGATGACACAGAGCATTAGCACTGGTGTTCCCCTCTTGCCAATGTCCTTGCCCACTTCAGCCATCCCCTCCAACAAGCTTCCCCTTGCCAGCAACACCTTGCTAGCTCTTTGGCTATTCCCAGACTAAGCACAGCCACCCCAAAATCCTTCTCCAGCACTTGGCTCCCCCTCCACCATGCTTGTCATTTCCCTCCACCTGGCAGAGATACACGTGAATTACAGGTGCATGTGGAGGATTGGTGAAGGTATCCAAACTCCAAGGCAAACATAGGCACATTTCTAGGCAGAGCAGTGATGAGTTTCAGGAAAGAGGCACAGATTTCATGGCAAACCACTAAGAATATGCAATTGCAGGGCAGAGACTGAGGCAAATTGCTAAAATTGTAAATTTCATAGCAGAAAACTTTGTCCAAAGCCCCAGAGTACAGCACTCCTCCACAAACACACACCAGTCACCACTTTCTGCAGCCAACGCTCAATTAAGAAGCAGACTCGACTTGCTGGGGTTACCACAGAAAGGCCCTGCAAGACCTCTCCCAGCTAGCTATCCCAGGCCTGGGGGAAAGGCTTGAAAGAAATGACAGGGTCACACGGTCCCTGACAGTCTCTGCTCATCCTCCAGGGCAACCAAAGAGACTTTTGTGACAAAGCCAGATGGAAAGTATAAAATTGCTCGGATCCTCCAAGAAAACCTGGGACTGATTTGCTGCAACACACTCAAAGGACCTTATCAAAGAAAAGCAGAGAAAGAGGCATTTTTCCCCAGAACTGAGAACCAGAGTTTGTTTTTAAGGAGGGATTTCACAGCACCCTCTTTAAATGCTGGTGCAGCCTGGCTCTCCCTCCAAGAGGGGCTTGTGCTTGAATCCCGAGCCCTGCTCTGGCGAATCTGACCCGTGCGTGCCCGTTTCTTCCCCCTCCAAAGGGCAGGAGATTGTGCAAACACAGCAGAGCTGCAGGACAGCAACGCACCGTTCCAGAGAGGGCCCGTGAGCAAAACGTGACAGTCCTTCCAGAGCAGCAGCCTTGTGCCATGGTGAGGAACTGTGCCAATAAACTATTGGAACTATTCCTCTCCCCACCTGCCCTTGTTCCTCGCAGGCTTAAAAACGCTGAGGGCTGAATGCCTTCCGCAGCTTGCTGCTAATCATGGTTTATGGCTGATCCCAGGGATGCAACAAAGCAAACTGTTCCTGGCCATCAACTAACAACAGAAGGAATGTGACCAGCTCACTTCCTACCCCCACCCCTGCTTTTTTACAGCCACAACAACAAAACAGCCCAGAAAGGCCAGAAACACGTGTTTGCAGGAAATACTTACTTTGAAGAGCCATTCTGTTTATCTGTTTAGTTCCTTAGATAATAAATTAGCACATGAGTCAAAAGAGAGCATGGGATGAGGTGGGGATGCTCACCACTGAGCCAAGGTCCCGAGTTATGACAAGGCGGGCGCACGGGGGAAGGTTTTCATCTGGCGAAAAAGCAACCCGGGATCTTCTACACACATTGGCATCCCCCCCATCCACCCCATCACCCATTTGGCAGTAAGAGTGACACCAAACAGGTTTCATGCTTTCCCGTTCAGCTCAGGCAGGAGACACAAACAGTGACGTTCAAGGACACGACTGTGTGTGAGGGACAGAAGGGCTATCTCTGCACCTAGCTCTGAGAATTACAGTCACTGAGAATAAATGTGTTCCCATTTGCTTAGCCCAACCTGTGCTCTGTTTCTAGGTCGTAGCGCCTGGGACAGGGGTTTCTTTGTTTGTTTGCATGTATTTTGATAGACAGAAAGATGGAGGCTAGACAGACAAGAAGCAACCCAATTAACTTCTAAATCCCACAGTTTGAATGACAGGTTTCAGCTGTGCTTAAGAAGTCCAAATGTAAATATCCAGATATAGTTTGAGCCTGGATGCAGATCATGATGAACATTAGGAATATTTGTGTCTAGTTTTAATCAGGATTCCATGAATTTAGGGTGAATAGCTTCAAAAAGAATTTTAGTAAGTAGATAGTGCCTATTTTCAGGTATATAAAAATATATGTTGGTGTAAGATATACACACACATTTAGTGCACAAAATGTATTTTAAGTATGTGCTGAAATATTTACAAATGAAATCAAGAGGACCACTTCATTTCAGGTGATATTTTTATATCATATCATCCCAGAGCGTTTTTTTTTTTAAATCATCCCACATATACCATTGAATAACCTGAAAGTATTGTTCACTTAACTTTTTTCGCTGTTAGAAATAAAGGATGCACAACCAAAGGATGCGTGAACAGGAATGTGAAAGGCAACCTCCTCATCTATTCCTATGAAAAAGTAAGCCCCTCTGAATTCAAAGGGACTTGGTCCCAGGTAGAGGCAGCTTTAGGGTAACTTTTGCACAAGGATGTGCAAGCAAGCACTGAGCGAAGAAACTGTGCAGCACATACAAAGGCAGCATACATCTGAAAAACAATTGCTGCACATAGAAAGGGGAACCTCAGCCTCAACCTCTTAATGACCTGCTTCTGAATTTCCAGGTACCTTTGGCTCCATCAGAAACAGAGCTCTTTCATCAACCAATGCAAATACTCAGTCTCTTCACCTGTACCAGCTTTCCGTTTCAAAACTTCTGGATCTGTAGTTTCAATGTCAAAAGAGAGCAAGATTAGTGCATAAACAGCACCTTGCAGACTATTTATCGTGTATGCAGACTGTTTATCACAGTGTGGACTTTTGATGCATACAAAAGCTTATGCCACAGTAAATTTATTACCCTTAAAGTTGCCACAGGGCTCTGTTGTTTCTTCCACTACAGTGTTGGTCTTTTAGGTGAAGACCACAGATCGTTTGCTGGCTCTTTTATTTACATTCCTTGGCCTTCCCCTTCTTCTGTGATGTTTAGAACATTAGAAAGCTGGTATACAGCTTTTCCAGTTTCCTGTTATCTGCAACTTTACAAATGTTAAACTGAAAATCTGATCCACTGCCTCCCTCTGTTTAAACAAAGCTGCTTATCTGAGACTACTTTTGTTAGCCTCTGTTGAATCTGCAGAGCTGGTTGCTATAGGCAGAACATGATCTAATCACATCGAATTAAAAGTTTTGAAACAGCCCTAAAATAGATCTAAAGAACACTGAGATAAGGCAGCACAGGAAAGGAGTTTTGTCTGTTGTTTTACAGATAAAACAACAAAGCAAGAAAGGTAAATATGCAGTTAGCTAGTACAGTGTCCTGGGAGAAGCAGGAGGGGAGTATCTTCGTGGTTCAAAAAGAAAAACAAAACAAAACAAGTTATGACAAAAAGCAAACTGCAATTAATATACTTAGCACTTCCTTCCAGTCACCGTCAGACGTGATAAAATGGTCTTTGCTTACTGGCGTAGCACAATTAGGAGATCCCTGGTTCAGGTTTCACCTCTGTCATAACCCAGTAGGTGATCTAGGCAACCTGAGGATTAACCAGGTACTGGTCTACCTTAGTGACAGGTCTGCTGGAAACCTGGATGAGATTCCAACTTCTCATGCACATATTTGCTACTTCAGAAATCCAGCAAATGGAACTAAGACTTCGGCAGAAGCTGAGAGTCCAGGGGAGAGAGAACACTCTGCTGACTGCAGTTAATGGCTACTTACAAAACTAAGCCAAATACACAAGCCCTGCATCATTCCGGGCAGGTTTGCGTTTATATGAGCCACTTCCCAACCTTTTGCCACAGAAGCCTGCTAAGGAGCCTTTGGAAGGAGGCATGATCTGTGCTGGGCAGTTCTCTGCTCTACCGGCAAAGCCCAGTGCATAATTGGGGTGACTTGGCTGCTGTAAAGGAATATCAAAGAGTGACATTAATGGGAGTGAGGAGTTTCTAAGAGCAGGCGGTGACTGAGGCTTCAGTCCTATAATCGATTCTCAGCACAACGGAAATCAATAAGACTGGCTATTTAGTAGATATGAATAGAAATTGATGTCCTGTAAATCAGAAGAAAATTATCTTTTTCTTTAGCTGTACAGGCAAGCTGTAACACCTCCCAAATTCATTTCTGATTTATCATTGCTAATTAATTTATTAAAAGCTTTCATAGGCTGCCCACTGCAACATCTCAGGATGGCTGATCGTGCAGTTGCAATCTGTCCAACATCAGCTTCACACAGCTGTGTTGAGATCGGGTGCCTTCAGGGAAGAAGGAACAGTGAGAGTCGAGGCTAGAAAAGTGAAGCGTCTCTTCCAAGAGATACTTCAGTTCTACGCTGAGGAAGTGGTCCATCCTGTTTTCGTGGAGTTTAACCCCCTCCCCCAGCAGACTTTCTCTTAATTTCACCAGCATTCAGAAGGTGGAGATGGCACACACGTGACAGAGCACAGCCGCAAGTCCCACCAAGACATTTTGTACCTTGAAAGGAAATATGGGGCACAATTCCTCAGGAATGGGCAAAAAGTCACTTCCGCAGCTGTTTCATGTCAGTTACTCTTGTGCAAGAATTGCTAGATTGTGCCCCATAAATTCTGTGTGCGCTCTTCTGCCCAGCTGTTCGTCATGGCACCTGAAGTCTACTGCCGGATGTGACCACCACATTTCACCTAATGGGACGCCCACCTCTCTGCCCACCTGCCATACTTCTGAAGACCTTGTGAATCAAAGCCCTCCTGAGCATCCTGTCCATGGTAGCCCTTCTTCGCTCTTTTCTCTCCACCTCCAAATATTTATTCGTTTATTTACATGTATTTATAGGCCACCTATAATTGCTGAGGCCTTCCTAGGCAGCTTACGAATATTGATTCAAGTGTCCGTGCATTAATGGATTGTAATGCTTGCACAACACTGAATATAACAAACAGAACGAAAATTCTGGATCCCAATTTCTCCTTCGCCTTTACTGCTTAAAGTAAGTTCCCGGCTCCTCACTCCCTCCCACGGATGCCCCCAAGGTCTTCCTGCCAGGGATTTCGGAGGGATGTGCTAGTCTGCATGGTGTCAAGGTGCCAAGGGCTCCAAATGAAAACCTAAAGAGGGAAAGACCTCATAATACTTTGCACCTCTTTTGCAAGTACATTCCAGGGCTTAACTGTCTAGGGTTTATAGCAATGCAAAGAGAGGTAGCAGCAGAGTTAGCAGAAATGTAAGGTGGCCCTTCATTTGTATGCAAATGCAATTAGAGAGGAGGCAGCTGGCCAGGCCTCAGCAATGGCCTTGGGTAGGGCCACCATAAGTTGACCTGGCAGCCCAAAATAACAACAATACAGCAGGGCCAACAGCAGCACTGGGGCTGCTAATATGAACTGTGACAAGGAATGAAGGTTATTTCACCCTTAAAGGGGCAAAGGGGGAAATGACAAGAAGCAGAACGCTGCATTTTCACCAGCCAGACTCGGTCTGGGCTCTCTTTGGGAAAAGAAGCAGGCAAGGAGCTCGGATCCATATGGAGCAACATACACCACCTACCAGCACAACGCTTTGACTGCACAGCAAATTGCAGGGATGAGATGGGCCATAACTTTCCAAGTAGAGAAGACTGTGGACACTCTTCAGGTAGCTGGTAGCTGTGGCCCAGGAAAGAAGGTGCAGGGTGCTTACGGCCTGGGACCCTGCAGCACAGGTACACCTTCACAACCGAATGGCATGTCTCCGGGACACCCGTCTTGCAGTGCTCCCCGTTGCAGCTCCTTGAATCCCACCCGTTGAATGATGTTGGCTTGTATAGGCACAGTTGTCACAGATCAAAACTCTTCCCACGGTTAAAGAGAGAGCACTTATGAACAGGAGAACATCTGTGTCACCTGGCATTTCAGGTAAGCAGGTGCGCCTGCCGGCTTTGGTTGGTTGTTTTTCTTTATCAAAATGAAGACTAAAGCAGTCTATAAATCTGCATGCAAAAGAGTGATCAAGTGCTTAGCAGCACAATGCTAGGCGTGTCTACTGAGAAATCCCACTGAACTCAATGGAATATAACCCCAGTCCAAAGGTGAATGGGTACAGGATGGCAGCCTGAGTTTCCTCTTGCTATCAATGGGACTTAAGATTTCTGAACTTTCCCTGGACTCTCCTACCCATTACTCAACTAGTCATCGCTGTAACTTCAATAACTGTGTAGATGTAGCTCGCTAGAAGACAAGTGTCCAATGAAGTGCTTCTGAGATACATATTAAAGGTACAAGGACTATGTCTGGCTGCTGGATGGTATGCACATCAAATAAATAAACAAAGTAAATTGTGTGTTAATGCGCAAGGGGATTTTTTGCTGTCCCATGCTTTTTAAGATGGCTGATGTAGCTTTAAAAGTTCCTGATGTACAAACACTTTTGCCTCTTTCCGTAGGAATTGCTGTGCCTTGTATGCTGATGAACTCTAAGCCGCAATCTCAGAACAGTCTTAAAAGTATATGTCATCCTTCTATGACTTGTTTCCGTCATAAAGTGCCTCGCTTGTTTAGTGATTCAGGAGAATGAATGGTTTCTTGCCCTCTTCTTCATTTATTCCAGAAAAGCACCTACAATCACAAATAGAAGCTCCTGTGGGTGGGGGTGGGGAACTACAATACCAGAAGTATCTTTTAATGCTTACAGACCATTTATCTAAATGACAGCAGTCCTATTATTGGCAAAGCAGAAAGGAAATTCACCAAGTTTAAGCATCTTCAAGTCCTGTTTGATTTCTCTGGCACTGCTTGGCACACGTTTAAATGCCTCCTAAAGACGTTTAGTTTTGGCCGGATTCCACTGAAAGTGTGCCACAAAGTATCAAGAAGAAGGGTAATTACAGTAGGCTAATCTTAGAAGATGCTAAATCTGTCAATTTAGCTTGTAAAAGAAGTCTATTTCCAGTGGTTAATTAGTTGATTAGTTTGGCAGCTGTTCTTTTCTCAGTATTCATATTTCTCTCATTATGACTTTGGCTTAAAATAATTTTTAAAAATGGGGTTAATGTTCCAATTTTGGTAAATCCTGGCAGTTAATACAAGATAAGATAAAATAAACACGCATTATACAATAAAAATAAAATGACGGGTATATTGGCCTTGCCTGTGGTAGAAGAGGCTCAAATCAGTTGTGGCACCACACCTAGGAATCCCTTCTGCAACAAGGATGGCCTGGGGCCAATTCTAATACCTCCTGGAGCTTTTCAGTTTTTCTCCCAGTTTGCAGCTTTTATCTCCTGTTTAACTGATGGGTGTGTTTTATTGCCTTTCTAGTTGCTACCATATTATTTGTATACCATACACAAGACCAGCCAGCAAGAGTCATTTTCGTCCCAGTGTTCTGGAACGGTACCCTCCTTTTAATAGGAAAGCTTGGGCACAGGAGTTGCCATAAATCATACCCAGCACCCAACCCCTTTGGGTAGGTATGCATGGCAGGAGTTGAAACCTGGTACCCTCCCTTCTGTTGGACTGCAATTCCCAGCAAGCTGTGGCCAGGCTGTCAGAGAGTATCCCCTGGGATGCCATTTAGAGAGGCCCATCCTCTCCCTGTTTCCTGTATTTGAACCAAAAGCATCTTCCAATAGAGGGAAATGCTCTAACTTTGCACATTTATTCAGTTCAGTTATCACCGCGCCCTGGTGAAATGAGCGTAACTGTGGGCTCAGTTTAATATCAGAACTGCAAAACTAAGCTCTAGCAAGATGTCTCAACAAAAAGCTATAGTTATGGCCATTGCTCCACCTCTGAAGGTCCTTACACATAGGGACTGGTGCTCTGAGCAGACAGAAGCGGTAAGCAGACAAGCAGGGCTAAACCACAGTTTGCCGGTATGTATAGAATCCAGTCCTGCTTTGAGTTTCCAAACCATGATCACTGCAAACTATGGTTTAGCATAATGTCTGAACAGAACGACTGAGAATCAACTCTGTAAGGGCAAGCAAGCAGGAAGAGGGAAGCGGGTGATTAAGGCTTTCTCCAGCCACTGGCCTGAAGTCCAGGCATTTGCTTCCAAGGAGAGCACACACCGAGAACTGTGCAAGGTTTAGATCTCTGAGTTGGATAAAAATCTGAAAATAAATAAATGGAATGAAAAAGGAAGCAGTGGGGTGGGTGGCGGAATAGTAGAACTAGTTTTAGAGCGGGTGAATTGTTAGAAATAGAGGTATCCCTGAGGAATAACCCCACATGGTGTGGAACATGCCAGTGGACAGAATCCCTCCCCTATATGGGAACAGGCACAGGCCCTCCGTAAGCAAGGGGGCTCAGGCTGCCTGCCTCTCCAATAGCCATGAAGAAACAAAGGAAGTTAGAAATACAATGCACATCATCTGAAGTGGATCTGTCCAGCCTGCAGTGACTTCGATATTGAGACTTGTCACCCAGAGGCACAGACCTTCTTAGCACTACTTTCCACTTTGATATGCAGGACTGTCCCTTCCTTCTCCTCTTTTCTTCATTGGCTATATTGCCGGAAAGGGTGCCAATTTTCACAGCAAATAATTAAAAAAAGAAAGAAAAGAATCAATCTCTCTCTCTCTCTCTCTCTCTCTCTCTCTCTCTCTCTCTCTCTCTCAGCCTTATTGTCTTCAGAAAAAAATGTTCTGTGAATTTTATGGCTGGGGGAACCTCATTCCCAATTTAGTTTGTCTTACTTATGACAGAGTAGATAGAACAAGTACAGTTGGATTCTAACGTTAAAAAAATAGATCTTGGACCCTGGAACTTGGGTTCTTGAAATGGAAACTATTTGTCTCAAAAACAAGCACCTGAAAAACTCCTGAATAACTCTGAATAACTCCTAAGCAATGCACATGAAGTTCTTTGAGCACTTGAAATTCCTTATGTACATATGAAATAAAGCTTTTAATTCACATCAGTATGAAGTATGACTTACCAAGCCTATGCATATTTACTAAGAAGTCCTACTGGGTTCAAGAGTGCAAGCCATAAGGAAACATGAATAATATTGCAGAATGACAATCTGATCATAGGCAGAATTTAAATCCCACTCATATTTATAGGCCCTGAACCTCATGGTGAGGATTGCGGCCAAGTCTACAATGCTTAACATACATATCTGGGAGTTACTGAGACGGACTTTCTGGTAAATGTTCCTATAACTGGGCTTTATGTTATATAATCATGATAATAAACGAACAATGACTATATTTCCAGGCACCTTTGGAGATTTTTTAAACAAGCTGGCATTTATTTGAACCCACAGTTCCTGGTTCACACATAACAACTAGGAAGGACTCTACTAAACTCCAACTGGATGCTGGAATTGCTTCTAAAGTGCATCATTAGCTTAGTTAAAGAAACATCACTGCACCGATTAAAGAAAATTTCTGGGTCCAGCTTGACTAGGTCTTACTCTGAAATTTTGCAAAGAGAAAAAAGGGTAAAAGAATGGGATTCCATCTATTTCTGTCCCCTTGTTCTGGAGGAGATGAAAGAGAAGTTGACATTTGTTTTAGGGCTTGTAAATTCCAAACCAATTGGCTTGTGTTTCTGGATGTGAAAGGCGGTCTTGATAAGATCTGTTTGCTGCTCTTTTGTGTGGTGGGCCTTCATCTTAACACCTCAGCAGAGTCGAGGGAACCACTTTAAAGGAGTCTTTGTCTTACAGTTTGTTCCAAAACATTCACATCAAAAACAACCTGGGAAGATCAGAAGGATTATTTGAAAACCCAAATCAACACTGGAAAGTGAAAAAGGAACAAATAAGTTATATAAGAAGCTTGCTATTAATGTCAAAAGGAGGGGTTAATAATTTATCATAAGCAAGGCAACTGTCTTCAGTCCCCTGTTCAAAAGAAATTGCCACAGTCATTTGGACTACTCCTTCATGAAACCATGTTCATGCTCCACATCAGAAATACGAATTTGAAGGAAGTTCCTGCCAGCCAAAGGAGTTTTCCTCTCTGCACTATCCCTGGAAACTCCTGTCACAAGAACCTGAAGATACCAGCACTTGTATCAAACACACTTGATTCACTATACTTCTATATTTAAGGAAACTTTGGATTTGGACCCCAAAGATACGGCAAAAGGGCTGAAAAACATCAAGGAAAACTTTCTGTCATGCCAAGACAAGACAAGACAACAGATTTGGAATATGATCCTGCTGTACCGAGGCACATTAAGTCAACTTCAATATCAGAATGAAGCAAATATTTAAACTTCTCATTTATAACGAAACGATATGGACTGGATCCTGTCTTTGGATAAGAGTAATTTTTAGGAGGCCCAGATGGAGCCGTGGCTGCACATTTGTTTTGTTTTACCATTAATATTTAACAATGCAACATTTGGGCGGTATAGGCTTTTCTCGCCATAAAACACATCTATTATAGAAAACACTCCATGATGTTCCCCACTGTTCTGTTTTTGTAAATCAGATTGGATGAAGATTTTTTGCAGTTAAGTAATAATAATAAATTTCTTTTTCTAAATTCAGCTTCAGTGCTAGGCAAGGAATAGACTTGAATGTATGTAAGTTGGATCTGCAACAAATTGTTGCAGTATTTCATGCTCCATTATACCCTGCTTAATTGCCCCACCAGCCTCAAACAAAGCCAGCATTCCATGGCCAAGCTCCACTACTACATTTTGTTTTCCTAAAACCTTTCCTCTGTCCTTCTGCAAACCTTGTGATTCGTAGGTGGTGCTACTTCAGTAAACAAGCCACTGTGCTCATAGAGGATTGTGCAGAACAAACACACCAATGTGCTTATACAAATAATTTAATTATTAAATACATGTGTAAAATAGTGTGTACTAAAAAGCAGAGACATCACCCTGCCAACAAAAGTGCGTATAGTCAAGGCTACGGTTTTCCCAGTTGCAATGTATGGCTGTGAAAGCTGGACCATAAGGAAGGCTGAGCGCAAAAGGATTGAGGCCTTTGAGTTGTGGTGCTGGAGGAGACTCCTGCAAGTCCCTTGGACCGCAAGGCGATCAAACCAGTCAGTCCTAGAGGAGATCAACCCTGACTGCTCTTTAGAAGGCCAGATAGTGAAGATGAAACTCAAATACTTTGGCCACCTAATGAGAAGGAAGGACTCCCTAGAGAAGAGTCTAATGCTGGGAACAATAGATGGCAAAAGAAGAAGGGGACGGCAGAGGATGAGGTGGCTGGATGGAGTCACTGAGGCGGTTGGTGTGAGCTTGAGTGGACTCCGGGGGATGGTGGAGGACAGGAGGGCCTGGAGGAATGTTGTCCATGGGGTCGCGATGGGTCGGACTCGACTTCGCGACTAACAACAACAACAACAACTTCATATCATAGCAGAATACTAGGATAATAGTTGTTAACGTGAAATACTTCAAAAGCTAGTTGCTGTTATGATACGGTTGTTTGAAATGTGAGATTTCCCATATTTTTTTATCAGAGAAAGAAAAAGTATACTTTGTATCAGCCATGAAAAAACAGAAATGGCCATGGATCACCTATTAAAGTGTAGGGAGGAGGGGAAGGGGCTTCTGGTTAAATCTAGAGGAAATTCTCTGAGGCCATTTTTCATTGAGGTCTTCCCTTATGCCTACAAATAGAGCCGCTGAAGGTGTCCTCTCCCTCTACTATCGTCTCTAAAGGGAGGGGAAATGACAGGAAGGGGTCAGAATGAGCTGGTGAAGAAGAGGATTGTGTTTGTCTCTAAGTACACCCATAAACATGCTGCTCCCAAAACCAAAGGACACCTTATGGAGTATGAATGGGGCTGCAAGTTACTCTTGCGGGCTTGCAAACAGTCCCTTGGCTGGAAGAGCCTCTTCTGGGTGGTTGGGCTAGAAGTCTTTGTAAACCAGAAGGCTGTGGGGACTTTAACTACCGGCCTCCAGCCTGCCAATATTATGTCCCAAATGACTAGGACAGGCCTGTGTTGGTAAGCAAGCTGGCATGCTTTCATTACATCCCCAAATCAACTAGTTTTCGAAGCCTGGCTATGACAAGGGGCTGAATGAGGGGTAGCAACCACAATCCGGACAAGACTGAGAGCTCAGCAGTGGGATGTTCCTCTGGCCGGAACAGGGATGTTCAACCTGTTCTAGAAAAAGCAGGTGTGTAGCCTGACAGTGCTCCTTCATCCACCTTTGTCCCCTGAGGCCCCGGTGACATCAGTGGCTTGGGGCACCTTCAACCAGCTGCAGCTGCTGGCCCAGCTGTACCCAACCTGGGCAGGGGTAGCCTGGCTTCAGCAGTCTATGTTCTGGCAATCTCGAAGTTGGACTGCTGCTATGCACTCTACATGGGTCTGCCCTTGGAGACAGTTCAGAAGCTGCAGCGGATGCACAATGCAGCAGCTAAATCAATTACTGGGGCCTGCAGGTCTGAACATACAAGTTTGGTCCTGGCCTGCCTGCACTGGCTGACTGGATGATTCTGGTCGTGAGTCAAGGTGCTGGTTCTATCCTATAAAGCCCTACATGGCTGAGGACCACAATACCTGTTGGAGCGCCTCTCCCAGCAATATACTCAGACACTACACACACCCTCTGGGGCCCTCCTCCGAGTTCCAGCTCCAAGGGAAATGCAGAGGGTGACAACTAGGGTGAGGGCTTTTCTCAGTGGTACCCCCTCATCTCGGGAATAACCTCCCCACTGCAGCCCAACGGGCGCTGAATCTGCCATCTTTGTGGCACCAGGTTAAGACGGCCCTACTGGAAGCTCAGGAGCTAGACGCGAAGGCAGCAGAACACCCTTGTTCACAAACCCAAGCAACTGGAGGCAAAATGAACCCTTCCTCTGCTACCGGAATTAACATATAGCCAGCAGGACTACTAAGCATGGCCAATCTCGCCCTCTCGTGAATTTGCGTATTACCTTTTAAGTTGGCAGCCATGCCTTCATCTTGAGGTCGTGAATCTAGTGCAACTAAGGCTGTCTACATGAGGCATGTAACCCAGAACTTCATAGAGGCTGCTTCTTGCGTTTTCTTTGAGAGGAAAAAGAGCACCAGTGACACACCTACCAGCCCTCCTGCTTGTTGTAATATACATCAGCAAGATGCAATAAAGCACAATCGCTGAATTCCACAGACCTCTATTCCAGTTTGTCAGGGGTTTAAAATGGAATGCCTCATTATGCTCCGTCTAAAAAAAGAATGAAAATAGCTACACAATTTGTAGGCCCGGGAGGATGCTGATGTCCCATATAAGACCCACCAACTTCTGCTGAATGTGGGCTCACAAGTGCACTGTAAATGACGGTGAAGAAGCAGCTTTAAGTGCTACCTGATGACGAACTTTTATTTCTTTAATTGATTGGTATGCTGCCCAACAGCCCAGAGTTCTCCTTCCCCTTTTTCAGTCCGAATCTGCTACTGTTTCGCGTCCTGGGATGGCGCTGGGTTCCAGGTGCTGCAAGGGAAGGTGAATTTTCCCGTCCAGTTCTCTGCATCATGCATGACTGTACACATGCTGTCACCCACTGCTTCAAAGGCAACGCGTGGCCGTCCTCACTGGGAAACAGCGGTCGCCCTTCCCTACACGAGAGTGCTTCCCCCGTGCACGTGCATTCCCCCCGCCCCTGTTCTCTGCCCCGATGAGCACGCCCTCGTCGAGGGAGATGGCAGTGCCTTTCCAACACCTGCCCAAGCCTCGGAACAGATCGCCCCTTGCAGCACTGCTCTCGCAGAAGGGCTGCCGGAGCGCTGCACGGGCTCTCCCGCGGGGCAGCCCGGGCGGCCCCCGCGTCTCCGGCTCGCCTGGAGACCGTGCCGGGCGCGGCGGGCGCGGGGCTCTCCGGCCGGGCCGCCCTGCGGAGAGGCGAGGGCACGGGGCCCCGCGCCGGCCGCAGCAAGAGCGGCCGAGGCCCAGCGGGGCGGCGTGCGCGTCCGCACGACCGGGCGACACGCGTGCCACGCACA